>JAMAJV010000023.1:0-558564 GCA_023628835.1 Sordariomycetes sp. S4602 | reverse complement strand
AATCCTCTTTATTATTAGTTAGGTAGTCCTATATAATAGGTTTAAACTATACTAAAGCTAGTCTGCTAAGAAGTAAGGCAGTATAGAGGACCCTATTATAGCTAGAGCTAAGGTCCTAGAAGCAGTATAGAATATATGCCCTTATCTAGGTTAGGAAACCTCTAAGCTTCCCTTTATTACTATTAAACTTATTAGGCTTCTCTAGTTTGAATTATAGTAGTCCTAGCTATAGTTAGTTTTAGAGCTCTTTATTCTCCTCTATAAGGCATTAGAGGGTATATTATATCTCTTCTATGCTTACAGTAGGTGCTAAGGTAGTAGATCTAGTAGGCTGTTAAGGAGCTATTGTTCCTATTATTAGTACTGTCTAAAAGCTAGGTTACTTACTAAATAGGAGTAGTTAATATATTATAAGCTTATCTTCCTAGAAGACAAGTAGGTCTTATAATAGCTTATTAGAGTATTCTCTAAATATTAAGAGCTAAGGGCCTAATTAAGTAAGTAAGGTAACTATAGGATAGTAATATAGTATATTATATAGTTATATTATAAGAGACTTAAGAGTCTTAAGCAGTATATTAACTAAAGGCTTTAAAGTCTCTAGTAGGATAATCTTAAGATTATTATATAATTAACTACTAGGGAGTAAGGAAAGAAGTGTCTATCTACTAGGTAAAGACCTGTCTTTATATAGCAAGTAATCCCTTTATCCTGTCTATAAGGGGCGCCTGTTCTAAGGGGGTGTGCGTTCTAAGGGGCGCGCGCTCCTTAGGGCGCTTGCTCTAAGCAGGCGTTGCTCCTTTATCCTATTAGTCTGCTTATGTAATCCCTTCTGTCGTCCCTCTGGATGTGCCTATGTTATTCTGCTGTTCCTCTCTGCCCTGCAGGCGCCTATCCTGGCCTGTGGCGGTCTAATCTGTAACACTTAGAAGGCTATAGATACTGCTAAGACCTTTTAAGTAAGTGTATAGTAAGGGAGGAGTAGTTATATAGTGCTAATAATACTTAGGATTTAAGGGCTGCCTTAATAGAGTATTAGGTCTAGAGGCTTAGTAGAGCAGTATAGTTATATATTATAAGTAGTAGGGGTTATATTAGTAGTGCTATTTTAGTTAATATTTAGCAGGAGATATTAGTAGCTAAGGTTATATAGGCAAGCTATCTCTATTATAGGGCTATAGTGCTAGAGCATGCTAATATTATTGCTTAGATTAATATTAAGATAAAAGCTATTAAGTTTAGTCTTATAGATAGTTAGCAGGCTGCTCTTTTTGCTAACTTAAAAGTCTATAATACTACTACTATAGCAGAGGAGCAGGCCTGCTTTATATATAAGGGTTTATAATATTAGCTATAGTTTATAGTCTTAGGTTTCTAGTAGTTTATATTTTATTATATCCTATATTCCTAATATTTATAGAGCTGTTGCTATTATAGCCTATTTATAGGTTTACTATGCTTAATAGTTCTATAATTTCTAGGTTTAGCTTTTCTATTTTTAAAAGGTTTAGTAATTAGCAGTTCTATAGTAGAAGCGTTATATAGCTAGAGTAAGTAGTAAAGTTAGTAGTAATAGAAGTAGTTTTAATAAATTATATATATCTTCTATATATAAGTGTCTTTATAAGTGTAAAGTATAGTATTAGGTGTATATATTGCTAGAGGGGCTAGGCGCCTTAGCGCTATCTTATTACTACTATATTGCTATAGCTTCTAGCTTTACTAATACTTCTATCTTAGTCTCTAGAAAGATTTCTCTAATAAGATTAAATTTAGAGAAGCAGTCCTGCTATAACACCTATCTTACTATTATAGCTGCTAGGCCTCTCTGCTTTATAGCTACCTTAAGTTTATAAGTATTATATATTAGCTAGGAGAGCCTAAATAAGGGCCTTAGAGTAGTTATTAGGTAGCTAAGGATAAGGTAGGTAGTAGTTTTATTATCCTCTCTATATTAGTATTTAGGGAAGTCTATTCTAGGCATACTATAGGAGTATAGGAATACTATAAGCCTAAGGCGCTTAGTATATATCTAGACTAATAGAGAGCTCTAGTAGTATAGGAGACTGCTATATTTCTTCTTTGCTTTATATAGTCTTATAATCTCTGCTATAGGGGTTCTAAGGCGCTGTAATAGTTATAGTGTAATAGTATAGAAGTAGGCCTCCTATTTAATATTAATAACCTAGCTTAGTGTAAAACTTCCTAGACTATTTGTTATGCTAGCTGGTAGGCTACTAGATAGCATCCTATAGGTTTTTAATACAGTTAAGGATCTGGTTAAGGTTATGGCAGAGCTGCTATGTAAACCCTGTAGCTGTAGTGTGTTGCTTAAAGCTGTAGGCTCTATATGTATAATAGAGGTCTATCAGTAGGCATCCTGTCTTAGTCTTAAGTAGCCTGACTAGGGTGGCCTTGTACGCCCTGGCTATGCAGCAGAGGGCCCTGTTCTAAGAAGCTTTATAATATTAGTAACTGCTATACAGTTATTATTATATGCCTACTGCCAGATATTTAGCTTCTAGCTATAGTCTTAGATTATTGCCTTATATTTACTCTTATTATACTTTTATAAATGCAAGCAGTTGCAAAGTCTCTTTGCTTTTTATACTTATATATTAAAATATATATCTCTACTCTAGTTAAGACTTACTAGGACAAGCTTTATAAGCTTATCCTTTAAGTTATAGCCTTTATAGATTTCTTTTAACTAAGGTCCTATAAGCATAATATTTATATTTATTAAACTTTTAAGGCCTTTCTTACTATTAGAATAGATGCTAATATAAGTATTAAAGAAATTACTATTACTATAAAGCTTATTCTAAACAAGATAATATTTTAGCTAGCAATTATTAAAAGTAATTTTACTAGCTTAATAAGCTATAAAATAAGAAATTAGGTTAAGCTTTATTCTATTAATATATATTAATAGATAAATAATATTAGATATTAAGTATTATAAGCTTAGCTTTCTAGAAGGCAAGTAGGTCTTATAATAGCTTATTAGAGTATTCTTTAAATATTAAAAGCTAAAGGCCTAATTAAGTAAGTAAAGTAACTATAAAATAATAATATAATATATTATATAGTTATATTATAAAAGACTATAAGTTTTAAGTAGTATATTAGCTAAAAGCTTTAAAGTCTTTTAGTAGAATAATCCTTAGATTAACTACTAGAAAGTAAAGAAATAAGAGTATCTAGCTACTAAGTAAAGACCTAGTTTTATATAAAAAGTATTTTCTTTATCTTTAATAATCTTTATTTTTAAAGATATATCTTTTCTAAAGTATATACTTTAAGAAGTAGCTATCTCTAAGATATATCTACTCTAAACAGTTAATACTTCTCTCTTCTATTAGCTTACTTATATAATTAGCTATTTCTTTTCTTTTAGTATTTATATAATATTCTATTTTATTTCCCTATCTTATAAGTATCTATTCCTAGCTTATAATAGTCTAATCTATAATATAATTTCCTTTCTTTTTAAAAGTTAACCTAATAACTTATAAAAAGTCTATTCTTTTATAGTTATATATCCCTTTCTTTTTCCTTTTTCCTATACTTTCTATTACTAACTATAATATTTTAATAAAGTCTTTATAAAGATTTAAAATATTAAGCTTTTTTTATCTATTTTAATTTCTTATATTAGGATTCTAATATACTATATTCTTATTATTAATAGTCTAAAAGAAAGTATCTTATAATTAAGAGTTTCTTTTAATATTATAAATATATATATCTAAAGTATCCTTATAATAAGATTTAGATAGCTTTCTTTTATTTCTTTCTTCTCTTTTTCTATATATCTATTTTATTAGTATTAATATTTATAGTTTCTTAAGTTATTAAGTTCTATTCTTAGTTAAAAGTAAAAAAGGATAAAGCTAAAAAGACTTTAGAGAAGCTTTAGTCTAACCTATAACTTACTATCTTCTAACTTATATAGATTTAAAAAATAAAGTATAAAGCCCTTAAGTATAAGAAGAAGCTATTTACTTAAGGTATATAAAATCTTAATAAGAAGAATAATATAGGTTCTTTAAAACTCTTTTTAACTTTTAGTTCTTATAAGTAGTAGATTAAAGTAGATTTATCTACTTTAGAGATTAAAGCTAATATTAACTAGTCCTAATTCAGTCTAAACTTAAAAGCTATAGTTAATCTAAGTTCTTCTAGTAAAACTATACTATAAGCTATTAGTAGTTCTTTAGATTTTTAAGTAGCTTCTATATATTATTATTATTTAGAAAGATCTTCTATTTTATTAGATATTTAATTTTATTATTATTATTAAATATAAAATCTAAGATTTTCTTAACTTTATACTTTAGTTTCTTAGTTTCTATATAAATTATATTTTTAGTTAATATATCTTTATATACTAGTTTAGGCATTAAAATATAGAAAACTAGATATATTTTTATAGTATTTAGAAGTTTAAGTCTATAATTAACTATTAAAATCTTTTCTAAGATCTTAAATAGCCTAATCTTCTTAAAATTAAGTTTATTACTTAGTTAATATATATAGATATTCTTTTATAAAAAGTAAATCTTATTCTCTTCTTTTAAAGTTAGTCTTTTAATCCTTTACTAGCTTATATATTTAGTTATCCTTTACTAGATAAAGTATAGTTCTATTATAAGTTATTAGTATAACTCTTTTATTCTAGATATTTCTAGAATTGCTTTTTCTACTTCTAGTTATAGCTTTAATAGATTACTATCTATTTAAGGCTTAATTCTATAGTTTATATAGAATAGTATTATTTTTATACTTTCTAAGATACTGCTATTATAGGCTATCTAGATAGTAGATAGTAGTTATACTTAATTATTCTATTTCTAATTAATATAATATTATAAATACTATTCTAAGATATAATTAGTTCTTTTAGTTTATCTATTTATTTATAAGTAGCAAGCTATTAATAGCTTATACTTTATTTCTCTAAAGTCTATTAAGCTAGTTTAAAAGTTAGATATAAATACTAATTCTTTATTTATAATAAATTCCTTTAGTAGGTTATAGTTACTTATAATATACTAGTTAAATATATATATAAACTATATTATAGTTATAGTTTCTTAATATAAAATAAAGATTATATACTTTCTAAATTAGTTTATAATATTAAGAATACTATTATACTTAATGCCTATTACTAGATCTTTTAATATTAGTAACTTTATAATAAAGTTTATACTAATTAATTCTTATAGTACTTTTAATACTAGTAGTAGTTATAGTTATTTATAAAGTTTATACTATATAGACTTAGTTTATATATATATATTATATTTATATAGTATTTCTTTAATATACTATTTTATTCTAGAGAAATAGTAATCTCTTAAGATTCTTTAAATAGTTTTTATAACTTCTAGATATTTATAAAAAAGCAACTTATAAATCCCTTAGATAAGTTCCTTAATTGCTTTTTATAATATAAAGATCTTTTTATACTTTCTTTAAAATCTCTTTTTTTAATATAAGTTAAAGTTACTAATTAGCCTAAAGCTTTATTTATAAGCTATAAAAAGTATATCTATCTATATAGTATTATATATAATAGTATATATAGTAGTAGTAATAGCTAGGCTTCTATTTTCTTATATTTAGAGTAGCACTATAGGTTTTATAACTATTTTCTAAAAGTAGTCTAGTTATCTGCTAAGTATATCTATATTTCTATTCTAGCTTTTATTTTAGTAGATAATTTTAAATTTAAATTCTAATAAGAATTCTTACTATCTAACTTATTATCTATTAAGTTATTTTATAGTAGTAAATACTATAAGATTGCTATAGTCTATATAGATAATAATAGTATATTAAGCCTTAAGAAGATAATATTTCTACTTTTTAAAAGCTTTTATAATTACTATTATTTTTTTATTAGATACTAGATATTATATTTAGATATTATTAAACTTTTTTAATATAAAGGCTATAAAGTATAGGTTTTCTTTCTTATTTTATTATATAAGTTATACTTTTATTCTTAAATTAGATATATTAGTCTTAACTTTATATAGTTCTTCTAGTTTTATAATTTTCTATATAAGTTCTTTTATAATAATTTATTTAGTTATTTCTATAGCTTCTTATTATTCTAGGCCTTATTTCTATTTTATATCTTTCTTTATAAAATCTATTAGTAATCTAATATTAAGTAAGTAATTTATAATATATTATTAATAGTAGTTATAAAGTCTAAGAAATTCCTTAACTTCCTTAACTATAGTTAGTATAAGCTATTCTAGTATAGCTTATATTTTTAATTTCTATATACTTACTTCCCTATACTAAATAATATATCTAAGGAATTTAATTTTCTAGATATAGAAATAGCATTTCTTAAGTTTTACTAAAAGGTTTATATCTTATAATCTTTTTAAGACCTTATAAATATATTACTTATATATTTCTAAGTTATCTAAATAGACTAAGATATTATTTAAATAAGTAAATATAAAGTTATTTAAGGACTTCTAAAGTATATAGTTAATTATAGCTTAAAAGATTATAGATATATTTATAAGTTTAAAAGGTATAATAAGGAATTTAAAGTATCTATACTTTAAGTTAAAAGCTATCTTTTATTTATCTTCTTTTTTAATTTAAATAAAGTTATATATACTTTTTAAGTTTATTACTATAAAGTATTAAGCTCTACTAATTTAATTTTACTACTTATTAATATAAAATAAAGATATTTAGTTTTTAATTATTTCCTTATTAAATTCTCTATAGTTAATATAAAGTCTTAGTTTTATAGTATTCTTTTTTAGTATCTAAAATATTAGGTATTTTATTAGTAATATTAAGTATTATATATATCTTATTATAAAATTACCATTAATAAATTCTTTTTCTACTATTTATTATTATTTATTTACTAGATATAGTTTATACTTCTTAAGCTTAGCTTTTTTTTTTAAAAGTATCTTATAATCTTATTTAGTATACTAAGATAGACTAATATCTAGTCTTCCTTAGAATACCTTTATATATTAGTAGTATTCTTCTAATACTTCTTCTAGTATAGTATTTCCTATTAGTTTAGATCCTAAATATCTAATACCTTCTTATTATATTACTATAATAAGTAATCTTATAAAGTATAACTTATATATAAAGTATCTTTATTATCTCTCTCTAGTAGCTAAGTCTTTTATATTCTTTAAGCTTTAAGTTAGTTTATCTTTTTAAAATAGTTAGCTAGTTACTTATTTAATTCTTAGATTGCTTTTCTTTAGCTATAAGATTTTTAGAATTACTAGATAAAAAGTAGTTTTAGTAATATTAAAATAGACCTATTTCTTTCTAGTTCTTATAGTTAATATAAGATATACTATCTTATATTAGACTATTCTGCTATTATAGGTTATTAGGCTACTATTAAATATTATAAGTAAGTAAAGTTCTTTTTTTTATATTTATAATAGTTAGTAATAATTAATAATTTATAATATAATATAGTTTCTATTTAATCTGCTATTTATAAGCACTTTTATTAGGTTTCTATTAATCTTAATATTTACTATTAAATATTATTTTAGGTTTTATATTATAAAGTATTTTACTATTTTCTAATAGTTTCTCTTCTGCCTATTAATTAGTCTTTTAACTAGATAATAATAGTATTCTTATAGTCTTTATTTATTTAGTCTATATATCTTATTAGTATATTATCTAGAATCTAGAAGATTTCTTTAATTTTTCTTTAAGTCCTCTTCTAGAGTTTAGTAATCTGCTTCTTAAGTTTTATAATTTATTTATAGAGTTTATTATTCTATTAAATTTCCTTTTTAAGGTCTTATTATATAATACTAAGCTATTAATTATAAGCTTATACTTCTTACTTTTTAATTTTATAATTCTTATATAGTATTTTATTAAGTATATTATATAGATTCTAAAAGTTATTAAAGCTATTTATAAGCTCTTTATATATTAGAGGTATTATTTAAATTACTTTCTAGTTCCATTATAGTTTTTCTTCTTCTTTAAGCTTTTATTAAATAGAGTTCTTATAGTTATTATATTATATCTAGCTATTCTTTACTAGAATTATAAAAAAGCTTACTAGTTTTTTTTTAGATATTTTTAGAGTTCTTTCTTTAGTTATTTATAGCTACTATAGCTATAGGTAGCTAATTTTCTTTATTATTTTTATTCTTAGGCACTAGGCTTTACTCTAGTAGTTAAGTCTTAAAGCTCTTCTCTTCCTTTTATATTTTATATTTAAGATTAACTAGGAAGTTTATAGTTAATAGTTTATTTTATAGTTTATAAATATATCTATAGACTTTAAGAAATAAAGTTATATTATTCTTTACTATATATAGATATATTCTTTAAAGTTTTATAACTTCTTTAAAAGTTTTCTTAAGCTATTTCTGCTAGAATACTAAGAGAAATTATTTCTTATTATATAGTAGTAATAGAATAGTTCTAATAATTGCTTAATCCTTATAGTGCTAGGCCTAAATCCTATCTATAAGTTCCTAAGGTCTTATTTCTTTATTATCTTCTATACTAGGTTATTAGCTAGTCTTAGATTCTTTAAATTATTTAATCTTTTTAAGCTGCTTCTACTTCTAGTTATATATATTTTAGTATATTTAATATACTTCTAATATATATACTATCTAGTATTTAATAGTATATTCTAGAGTTTAGCTAATATACCTTTCTTTAGCTTATTATTACTTATCTTTAAAGTATATAAGTTTAGCTTTAGTATAGTCTATATATTTATTATTATAGTTCTACTAATTAATATTAGTAAGCTTAATTTATAGTATATTAGTTATACTAACCTACTAGTTATTAAAGACTAGTTTCTAGTCTTTTAGTTTCTTATATTCTCTAGTATAGTATCTTATTTTTTTATATTAATAGCATTTAATTATCTTTTTATCTTTTAATAAAGGCTAGTAATTAGTATTAATTTCTATAAGTCTATTATAAGTTCTTTATAAGATATTTCTATTATAGTTCTTCTTTATAGTATTAAGATATTATATCTTCTATATTAGATTTATTATAAAAGTTCTTTACTTTTATTTCTAAAGTTATTACTAGTATTATTAGTTATTAATCTTAACTACTATCTTAATATATTTATCTAAGATTACTAGTAGGTTCTTTTTATAGAGTTTATTCTTAATAATATTCTTTAGACTATTATAAAAAGTCTTTATTAAGTACTACTAGTTCTACTTAAAATATATTATAATCTATTTAAATCTAGTAGTATAGGATATTACTTATTCTTTCTATTAAAAGTTCTTAAGTTTATTTATTTTAGTCTAAACTTTATTAGATTCTCTAAAAACCTTCTAGATTATATATTTAAATTTTAAGTAGCTTAAAAAGATTACTATAGTATTAGAGTTTTATAATATTAAGTTTCCTTTACTTTCTAGAAAATCTCTTAGTATTAGTTTAAACTAGTTAAAAGTATTTTCTATAAGAAAGCCTACTATATAAACTATTTTATCTACTTTAGTTAGAATACTTCCTTAGTAGAAGTATAAGAAAGTTCTTATTTATATAAAAAATCCTTAGAGTTAGTTTTTATTTCTATTAAACTTTTTAGATTAGGTAATATAAGCTTTAGAAGCTATATTAATAGCTGCTTTTATTATACTTCTCTTTATAAGCTACTAGTTAGCTTTCTAAAGTTAGACTTTAGTCTGCTTTTTTATATTCTTATAATTAGCTAAGTCTTTTATAGCTTTATTAGTAATTTCCTTCTACTTCTTCTAGCTATTATATATATTATTAGTATACTTAGTTTCTTTCTATTTTTTAGCTTTTATAGCCTAAAGTTTTTTTATAAGTTACTTCTTTATATAAGCTAAGGCTTTAAAAGATAATATACTATTATTATTTTCTACTATATTTCCTATTATTAGTACTATCTAAAGCTAGGTTACTTACTAAATAGAAGTAGTTAATATATTATAAGCTTAGCTTCCTAAAAAGTAAGTAAGTTTTATAATAGCTTATTAAAGTATTCTCTAAATATTAAAAGCTAAAAGCCTAATTAAGTAAGTAAAGTAACTATTAGATAATAATATAGTATATTATATAATTATATTATAAGAGATTATAAGTCTTAAGTAGTATATTAGCTAAAGGCTTTAAAGTCTTTTAAAAGAATAATTTTTAAATTAATTACTAGAAAATAAGAAAATAAAAGTATCTACTTACTAAGTAAAAACCTAGTCTTATATAAAGAATATTTTCTTTATTTCTAACTATCTTTATTTTTAGAGGTATACCTTTTCTAAAGTATATACCCTAAAAAGTAGCTTCTCTTAAAGTATACCTGCTTTAAGTAGTTAATACTTCTTTCTTCTATTAGCTTACTTATATAATTAGCTATTCCCTTTCTTCTAGTGTTTATATAATATTCTACTTTATTTCTCTACTTTATAGGCGCTTGTTTCTAGCTTATAGTAGTCTAATCTATAATATGCTAAGTATATATCTTTAAAATTTGCTAGTATTACTTCTATTATATAGCTTCTAGCTCTTAGCTTTAACTAATCATTAGTTCTATATATCTAGGTTATGCTATTATTTTAAAGGGAAATAAAATACTCTGTTCCTAGAGCCTTTTTACCTATATTATCACATTTTCCTATTATACTAGAGGCGCAGGTAGTAAATGCCCTCTTATATTTGCTTTTATTATTATAGATTACTATATTATCTTAGGTTAGGCTAAGGTGTTACTATAAAGTAGCAGGAGTTTCCAGGGCAAGCTCTATATATATACTAAGCAGATAGCATAGTATAGTATAGCAAGCCCTGCCTTAATATATGCTAACATAGGTAGGGCAGGATAAATTTACAACTGTCCTTATTTTACTTACTATCTACACCTATGTTACTCTAGAATTCTAATTCTTAGATCTAAGCCTAGAGTGCGGTTGTATAGCAGTCGCTCTTTGCATTCTTATAGATGCTAAACCTTAAATAACACCTTTAGAGGAAGAGGTATAATAATCCTAAAAACATATTTAGCCTCTAGTAGAAAATCACAGACTCTAAGTTAAGATTATATATGTCTAGGTCTGCTAAAAACTTAATCCTTAATTCTTTCTTTAAAATATTATTTTCTATTTTCTTAAAATAAAATTCTAGCCTAGAAATTCGTTTTTCTTAAAATAAAGTTAGGCTTTCCTGCAAATTCCCCCCCTTCCCTCCTCTGTGTTTGCAATAGGCAAATAGTTAGGCAGAAGCAGTCAGCCTGTCTAAGCATCTAATCATCTTGTTCTAATAATCTATAAGGGGCTAAGCAGTATCTTTCTATTTTAATTAGTTAAGATGCAAGGCCTTATAGCAAGTTATATAAAGTACTTTTAGAATTTAGTTGCCTAGAATAAGTTATCTTGCAATATTACTTTAATAACATCTAACTATTCTGCTATCTGTTTAATAGACAGCAACAACCAGACAGTGCCTAATTCGCGGACAACCTCCCCTGAACATAAGACTTTATAGCGCTGGACTAGTAGTTAGGTTGGTGATAACCAGCGAATCCCTAGTGTTATATGTTTTCTTGTCTTCTTTTTTTGGCTCCTTTTTATTTTATTTTATATTCATTTACTAGATTTTACGCGGCTATAAAACGTTGTGTCCAGGCGGCGCGGCTCGTTGGGGAGGTACGAGCGGGGCACGCCCGGTGGTCTGTCCGCTATAATAACCTTCCGACCTTACATCCTACCTCCTTACTTCTGTTAACGATTATTGCGAGGTTTTATTCTCTTAATTACCTATCTTTCGCTCTCCAGTCCACACGCAGCCCACAGCCGCGACGGCGTCTAGGTGGATGTAGTTCTGCCACCGCGTTGCCAAGCAACAGGCGAGTAGCTCGTTCCTCTGTCTTGGACCCTGGCAAATGAGCGAACCCGCGTGGGCAGACCCGGTACGAACGCTGCGATTAGACGAGGTCCTTCTGATTCTACAAGATCGGATCAGAGAACCACTGCGATCCGAGGTTCTTATCGCGCGGTTGCGTTGAGATATCGCAGCTCGACGGGCGCAGCAGCACCACGTTGTATAAGCCTTGCTAGTACGTGGGGCGAGTGTACGAAGAGATGTTTTATGATATGGCGTATCTCTATAATTTTGACAGTCGGAGGCCGGGGCTGGGTTGATAGAGTTACAGGTATTGAATTTCTGGCTACTTTAACAGTTGAATAGCGAGTTTTTTCGTGTAGGGATCTTAGACTCTTCTCGTTCCTGTCTCTTGCCCTACGGTTACCCCTCACGGTTCTTCTAGGAAGCAAGGTGCGTCTGAGCTTAGGGCCTGTGTATCGCTACCGTTGCGCCTGGCAAATATTCAGAAAATAGCAGTGATGGTGCAGGAACAAGACCTCAATGTGCGTCCCGGGCGTAGTCGTGTAAGTCTATTCCTTAGCGGTGGAAATGTGGCGAGATATATTTCTTCTCTAACCTAGTCCTGGCCATCGGATGCGCTATCAGAAGGCCCATCAGCGGTTAGGAAATCAAAGTCGCACCCTTCATCTGCCTGGTTAACTTGTCTCTCATACAGCCCCCTATACCCCCTCGTGTTCTTCCTATCCTGCCAGACATTCCTGTCCTTGTCCCCCACCCCGCGCACGCGGCGCGGCAAAGAAGCCATCTCCTCCTTCCGCTCCATTATCCTCTTCTCAATCTCCGCCTGCTCAACCTCTAGGCGGATAGATCTCGCCTCCATATCGCAGGTAATCAAGTCCCCATCCCGTACAACCCCCAACACTGACTCCGGATCCGCTGCTTCTGGGCATATATGGAGGACGATCGTTCCCCCGGCCGTTCCGCTCATCCTCCCGTCACTTATCCGCAACATATCAGCCACACCCTGCCGGCCCAGCTTCCGCGGGATGGGGATGAGTCCCGCCTCGGGCATGCCTGGGTTCCCCACGGGCCCGATGTTCTGGAGCACGAGGACGGAGTCGGCCGTGACCTCCAGATCCTCTAAATCGATCCGCGCGCTGAGATCCCTGCTGTTCTTGAAGACACAGGCTCGGCCCGTATGCTTTAGAAGGCGCTTATCCTTTGATGCACTGGCTTTGATCACGGCGCCCCGGGGGGCGAGGTTGCCGTGAAAGACGGCTAAACTAGACGATGGATGCAGAGGGTCGTCAATTGGGCGGATGATGCGCTGGGAGTAGTCGAAGGATTGAAAGGGTGTTGACTGGAGCATTTCGCCGAGGGTCTGACCGGTATATGTCTGTGCGTCGAGATAGAGGAGAGGTCGGAGGGTATGCATCAGTGCGAGCATGCCCCCTGCATTATGGAAGTCGGTCATGTAGTTATCTCCGCTCGGCTTCAGGTCGACGAGCAAGGGAGTCGTTTGCCCTATCTCGTCAAACGTCTGGAGGGTAATACGGCCTTTAACCTCTGGATGCCGGTTGATGACAGCCATTAGATGCACGATGGCGTTAGTACTCCCCCCGATGGCCTGTAGCACGATAATAGCGTTCAAGAAGCTCTCGTAGGTGAGGAACTGCTGAGGCTTGAATGCCTTCTCGTCTCGGAGTATGCTTACGGCTTCCTTTCCCGTATTCTCCGCTACCCGCAACCGCGTGGAAGACACCGCTGGGCTCGTTGCGCCGGCCTTGAGGTCGATCAGACCCAGAGCGGCCACAATGCACGCCATGGTGCTAGCGGTGCCCATGACTCCACAGGTCCCCGCCGTCGGTGCCAGCTCCTGGTTGATGTCCATGATGTCCTCGATATCAATATCTCCAGCGCGGAACTTGGCCCAGTTATTCCTGCAGTCCGTACAAGCCCCCACCCGCACCCCCTTCACAGACCCCGGCATCATCGGCCCTGTGATAAGCGGCAAGAACGGCTTATTCGCCGAGATACCACCCATTAGCTGCGCAGGCACAGTCTTATCGCAACCACCAATCATAACTACCGAATCAACCGGCTGCGCCTTGACCATCTCCTCGGTATCCATGCTCATCAGATTCCGCAGGTACATGCTCGTTGGGTTCGAGAAGCCCTCGTGGATGCTGATGGTGGGGAATTCCATGGGCAGGCCGCCGGCGAGAAGGATGCCGCGCTTCGAGGCTTCTATGAGCTGGGGCACCTGGGCGTGGCAGGGGTTGAAGGAGGAGAAGGTGTTGATGATGCCGACGATGGGCTTGCTGAGGGAGTCCTCGGTGTAGCCCAGGGCCTTGATGAAAACCTTGCGAAGGAAGAGGCTGAAGTGAGCGTCGCCGTAGCCAGGGAGGTTCGAGCGGAGGCCACCCTGGTCGGAGATTGGCTTGGTGAGGTCGTAGTCGGGATGAGCCGCGCTGCTGGAGCCCGGTTCCATCTTGGGAGAGTCATTGGCGCATGAGGGCGCGGTTTCCTTGCCTTGAGCCTCCGTAGAAGACGACGGTTCGCCCATGACGAGAGCAGGTCTGAGGATACAAAGGCTGACACCACCTGAAGTCTGTGAAGATAATACGTGGGATAGATGTAGCAAGTGTCGTGAGGCACTTTGAACGTCGGGAAGCTGGGCGGGCCAATAGCGAGCCCCGCGTTATTATTATATGGAGCTCGGGAATGGCGCCATTGCCCCTCTGGCTCGAGGGCGCGGAGAGCCAAGCCCGCAGCGGGAATTTGACTCCGACAACCGGCCGTCGCGGGGAAGGCGGGGAATTACGGGGAAGAAGCGCTTTCTAAGATTCTCCCCTTATTCTTACTAGGAACCATACTAATCGAGCCCTGCTTGGCGGGAGGCTGCCGAGCTGCCGACTGTTAAGCTCGTACTTACCGTAGTGAGAAGGCAGGGCCTCAATGACAACACGGATTGTTAACAAGACGATAGGCGAAAGGGTAAACATCCACACAATTTGAGTCTGCCAAGTCCACTAATAGCCTCCTATCCTTGCCCGTCCGCTTTTTCCGTCCGAGCACACCCCACTACAGCTTGCTGCGCACGCCGTCCCCCGTTCTGGCGCCGGGCCACGGACCAAGCCCCCCGCCTCCTATCTCAAACGCCTTCGCGGCCTTCAACACCCCGAGGTCATCCCATCGCCTCCCAACAAGCTGCATCCCCACAGGCAACTTGTTCACGCCGTCACTAGCCGTAGCCCACCCGCAGGGAACACTCAGTGCAGGATGCCCGGTTGCATTAAACGGACACGTCTCATTCATCGCCCCGACCGCCAACTTCGCCTTCTCCAGGACCGTACTGCCGCCGTCCTTGGCGGGCCTCATGTCCGGATGGGGAGGCGCAACGGTCGGAGCGGTAGGCGTGACGAGAACATCAAAGTTCTCAAGTGCCTCATCATAGGCCTTTCGGAGCTGGAATACGTGGCGATGGGCCTTAGCCTGGACGTCTGGCCCGAATCTCTCGGAAAGCAGCGTCTCGCCGAGGATGAGATGTATGACGGCTGGATTATGCCGCGTCAAGAGCTTAAACATCTCCTGGTCAGCCGGCCAGCGGGGCGCCCACTGCGGCAGGTTGTGCGTCAGGATATCCGGGACACGAGCACCGGCGCCCAGGAGGCCCATGTGATTCCTGCAGGAAGCTGCCCAGATGGAAGGGCCGAGGCGATGCATCGGGACGGGTATCTCGGAGACGGTCGCCCCTGCGGCGGAAAAATGCTTGAATGCTGCGTCGCGCACAACCGATGCTACTTCGGGCGACGTATATGGCGCCGTCAGCGACTCGGTTATCACACCAATGCGCAAAGGCTTCGCCTCCCCGAGCTCCCATTGTGAAGTCCATGACCTCAGTTCATCAAGATACGGCCGGACGTTGTGCCTCAGGGGCGTCTCGGGCGTCATCCGCGCGTCCATTCCGTCGTACCCCGCGATGGCCTGCAAGAGCAGCGCGATATCCTCCAGTTCCAGCGCCATTGGGCCCGCGTGGTCAATCATGGGGTGCAGTCCCGCGATGCCGGTATACGGCACTAGCCCATGTGTAGCCTTCAGGCCGTAAACGCCGCAGTAGGCCGCCGGCAGCCGGATCGAGCCAGCCTGATCCGCCCCGAGAGCCAAATCGACGTGATCTCCGGCGGCCTCAAGCCCCGGGACACCCTCCCTTCTCGCCAGCCGTAGACCTAAGAGGCAGGCGGCGCCGCTGCTGCTTCCGCCCGCGTTGTAGCCTTGGAGCCAGGGATTGTGGACGGGTCCGGTTGCGGAGGTGTAAGACATGGGGGTGAGGGAGTAGTTCTCGCAGGTTACAGTCCCGGCGATGGTCGCTCCATTCTCCAAAAGCCTTTTGACAACCGTGGCATCGATGGGCGAGAGCGGATGCTTGTTGTCCTTGGTTTTCGAGTTGAGCTGGGGGAACGTTCCGCAGGTGAATGGGACAGCTCCGACAGACATGTTGTCCTTCACCACGACCTTTCGGCCTTTGAGTAAGGTCGAGATCGGATTGGCGGCGACGAGATCCGTCCGGTGGCTCCAGCCGTTGAGGCTGTTCGACTGTGGCCGCGAGAATTGGCGGACGCTGGGGACCGTCGGGGTGGGTAGCAGGCGCTCGTCGATGTAGTCCGGCAGGGCATGGACCGAGGCAGCTGTGAGCTCGGCTGAGCGTAGCACCGCCAGGTAGCCTTCTATGTCGTTCTCTGGGATGGCGATGTTGTTCTTGGCGGCCACCCTCCGCAGCATCTCGGCCGTGACACTCGTCCTAACCCCCTTTATCAGCGCCGATGGCAAGAATACGGTTCTGGGATTTTGCGTACTTGCTGTCATCCTCGTCTAACGCGACAAGCGACATTCTTGGACACGTTGTCAAGGGATTATCTCAGACCTCGAAATGATATGGGGTCGCTATTCGTGTTGCAGGTGAAGCGCCAAAGATTGTTGTTTAGGAATGTTGATCCAACTAGGCAGAGCGCTTGGGTGCTATTTGCGAGATTCCACAGCGGGGCATCAAGAGGTTGCTTATGTTTATCCATCCTGGGTGCACCCGCCCCATCTCATTTGTCTTCTTGAGCGCGTGGAATCCCCGATGCAACGCCGGTCCGAAAGCGGGAGTGGGGCCGTCGGAAGTCGCGTGAGCCAGTTAGTAACGTAGCAATTCTAGCGCTCTGGGCGGGCAACGGGCTCCGCGCTCCGAAGTGAGGAGTGGAGGCAGACGGGCCGCCTCTGGGACCAGCAAATTCGAACACCGTGCCGACGGTTCTCTAGTCCTCATGACTCTCCAACCCGGCCTGTGGGTTACTAGCTACTAATTAGGGAGAGTAAGACGACTGCCTACCCGTATCTCCTAAGAAAGCGCTAGTATGGACAACGAGGTTTACGTAGGAGCTCTATAGGACATCCTGTCTACCGATATGACCTAGTGGTAAGACCCGGGGGTTGCTACTTTCCTGTCCTACAACGGCGTGGAGCTAACTTGTGATCTCCCTCCCTTTTAAGTTCTGGAAGGATCTAGCTTCCTATATCAGGATTTTACTTGTCTATTACTTAATTATACAAGAAAGCTATCTCTTCACTTATTTTTCAACGATAACCCTAACGAGAGGCGTGTCTATGTATTATAGCATAACTCTTTGCCTGTCTATGATAACGCCAGAGGAACGATTCTAGGTCCATATCAATAGCCCCCCGCGAACCACTTGTTCACTTCGCGACAAGCCTTTAGCACTTGGCTATAACCCTTCGAGGCCTCCGCCGGGCAGGCGAAATACTGGTCTAAGAAGCGCCAACAGTAGCGAAAACGATAGAATAAGACGGTTTCACATGGGATAAAATTATAGAGCGACAAAGTTCCTCCTCTATCACAAAGTCATTACAGCCCTGTCTCATTCCCCTGGTAAAAATCAAACAGCGGCTGATAATCACTAAACATGCCCTCCATAGCGACGGACAGGTCTGCTGCGTCTGGAACCGGCGCTCTAAAGAGGGACGCCAAGTCCTCGCCGTTAATATATGTGTCAACCCACGGGAAATCCGAGCCAAAAGACACCTGCTCTAACACGCCCTCGGTATCAGGAACTGATTGGTGTTGCTCTTGCGCCGGGTGTCCGAAGTTTTCCGGCCTGCCATCGAGAGTAGAGTCCGCCTGGGCGGCGCAGTCGGCTATTCCTCCTTCTACCGGGCGTTGACCTGAACGCGAATTAACCAGCCACCTCACCGTCGCCGCCGTAAGATTGTCGAGAGAATCCCGGCAACGCCTCGCGTCAACCCAATGCTCCCCCGCCGCGCTCAGCAAGTTACTTGCCGCGCCCATCGTCCGTGCCAACTCGTCGATTTCCGTATCCATAGCGAGGTCCATCACCATCCACACACAGTAGAGTATGATGATCGCGCTGAGGCAGATCGAGTAGATGCTCGTCCAAGAGTAGGACATCCTGTCGCTATTGCATAGCTCTTGCCATAGTCTGATCGTCGCCTCGGCACTGCGGTAGCAGTAGAGAAGCGAGCTGCGACCGGGCGACCGGATGCGTGGTGTGGGCCGAAAGAGGAGCATGACGATCTCGTGGTAGCGAATTTCGCAGAGTGATAGGAGGTGTCTATTCTCACCCCCGAAGGCGGGGAAGTCGGCGCGGATTGCAGACAGGCGGACGTAGAGGCCGCTCTTCCAGGTCTCGAGATCAGAGATTCGAGGGTAGGTGTGCTGCGGTGCATTGGGGGAGATGCTATGCAGGGTGTACATTATCTCCGAGTTGAGGAGAGCGAGCTTGAAGTGGACAACGGCGCATGATATGGCGCCGGAGGTACCGCTAGAGTTGGCCGGTGGCGCAGATATGTCGTCGCTTTGTCCCCTCAGGGCATCGAGCTGGTGGTCTTCGAGGCCCCTTGGCAACTTGGGGGACATGTCAGTGGTATTACTAGATAAGCTTTGTATTGGCTTCACTTACCCTGAGGTCACAGGCTTCGTCTCTCAACCCGACCGGCCTTCCAAGGGTGGTGGCGACGATCCTATCAATGCAGAACACCACCCAAAATACTCTCGTCCTCATCTCTCGTTCAAGCGGGTCGACTGGTTGAGCGACGGAAAGATCCTGCTGTAGGCCCAGGTCAAGCACTGCAGCGAGGCATTGGTAGTTCAGATACCAAGGGTTGATTCCCAGGAAGGGGCTGTGCAGGGTGAACATGGAGATAAGTAGCAGGCACTGCACGCCTTCAACCGAGCTCTGGAAGTCGATTTGGTCGGTGCATTCCATGGCTGCCGCACAAAGACCCTCGCCACTGAACGGGATCCTCAGCCTTCGTGACAAGATGGTCGCCGAGATGGCGAGTACCATGGTCACCTGGAACCGAACGGTACTAGTTGCTGTAGCCGGATTGCTGTATACTTCACTAAGAGCTCGGAAGAGGGTTTGGTGGTGCAGAAAGGGGTAGCGCGGGTGGACCTGTTCGAAATAGATACGCGAAAGTTGCTCCGCCTGGTATCTGGAAGCCGGAAGGGCTGAAGGCCCAATCGCGAACATGGAGCGGCACCGTGCCTCCGCCGTCTCGTTCTCCTGGCCCGCTCCGGGGCTGTGCCCGCTCGCATTGTCTGCTCGGGCGAGCACAAGCTTGGCGATGGAGAACCCGCTCGAGGGCCCGACGTATTTGTTGACCCCCGCAGATAGTGGTATCATGCCGATTTCGTGTGCTATGTCGCCCGGGCGCTGACGGCCTTCCGGTTCCCCGCGAGATGCTGTGGGAGTCTCTTCTGGTGTTTGTGGCGGTAAGCCGATTTCTGCTGCATCTGGCCCGGACGATGGCGTGTTTGGGATCGTCATCTGTGGTGCGAGTGAGCTCTGCGCGTTCCCCTCCGCCGCTCCGGGGGGCATTTCAGCCGCCGGCCGGCCGTCTGTGAGTGTAGTGACGTCGATATCCGGGCATCGTTCCTGGACCACTTGTAGCAGGCGTCTGTTCTCCTCCTGGAGCCGTACGGCTCGCCTGGGTTTGAAAAGGGTGTTGGCCTGAGTCATGACGCACATATATCGGCGGTGCAATGAACATACCTTCTTGAGATGGCAGGTCCCTGCCACGTTGTGTGGCCATCCACGCAAGCGGTGCCAGCCCGCTGACACCCGGAACACTTCGGCGACGCTCCATCGCACTTTAAATTAATTGGTTAGTTCTCCAGCCGCATGGAAAGTTCAGTATGAGACTCTCACCTTGATTTTCCGTGCCTGACATCGCCGACATGCAAGCCGCTTCCTTCTGCCCTGAGACGGCCTCGGAGTAGCCGTCGCCAAGGCTTCCCGCCCAGACGGGGCCGCCTTCTCGCTTGCGGCCGTGGGATGGTACGGAGACGACATTCCGCATGTGGCCGTAGGCCGCTTCGACAGCTTTAAGAGGCGAGAGTCCGAGAACACCCACGTCTGGGAGAAAGACGGGGTTTGTATCCCGCTCGCCAGTGGGGCCTCGGGGAAAGCGGAGCCGGGACCCCGCAATGTGGTCGACAAGCCAAGACGCCTGCGGCTTTGCTCGTCCCTCTGTGCAGGGCCTTCTCCACACGGACTTGGCTCTCAATTTCCTAAAGAAGACGACGCTAGTTCGAAACACCCAGCGGGATAAGCATTCCGTGAGCGGGGTGAGTTGTCCGTCGATGACCCTGGTCACACACAGTCGACAATGCCGGAAGAAACAGAAGTGATCTGCAGGCAATGCACCTCCCCTAGTCCGGGGCCCCGGGTTTTTAAAAGCATGCCTTTACCAGACTCACGATTGGATAACTTAAAATCTTCTACGCATTCCCTTTCTGCATCTCTTACCATACAACCCCCATCTGTCCCCAGAAACCATTAAGCGAGGCGGTCGCCATGGCATCCCCCGCAGCGAGGACAAATACCGAGGCGGACGGCGTTTCGATGAAGGTCCACGACCATGACCTCCTCGGGTCCACCAAGGATGCGGGCGAGAGCGCTGAGCAGACGCACACTACCGCACTGAGTGAGGAAGAGCTTGCTATCGAGAAGAAGCTCCGAATCAAGATCGACCTCATAATCATGCCGCTCATAGTCTGGACGTACCTCTTGAACTATATTGACCGGTGGGTATTCCTGGCTTCGCCTCAAGCTGTTGCATGTCGTGTTCTTACCTTGCCTTAGGAATAATTACGCGGCGGCGCGTCTTCAAGGTCTGGAAAGAGACCTCAATCTCTCCGATACCCAGTGTAAGATGCCCAGCCCTTCCCCTATCCGTTCCCACAAAGCCCCCGAAGGAACAGTATGGCTGATGAGTATCTTGAACGAAAGACCAAATCGGTCTTTCCGTTTTATTTATAACCTATGTAAGATAAACCGGTCCTGCACATAGAGAATTTCGCACTGACGGCTAGCCAAGGTCTTGGGCCAACTGCCCTCGAACATGTTGCTCAACTACTTCGGCAGACCATCCTGGTACCTAGGCTGCTTCACCATCTCCTGGGGTCTTGTTTCGGCCTTGACGTGCCTGGTGCACAACTTTGCAGGCATCGTCGTTTGCCGATTGCTGCTCGGTCTTGTTGGTTCGTATCCCCATCTCGGAAAATCTCGGTACGTGCTAATGAGTGAGAAATTAGAGGCACCTTTCTTCTCAGGGGTGAGTCTTTAACTACACGCATATATCTTCTTCCCAGCCCTACTTTTGGGTCAAAATACTTATCGCACTAACATCTTCAGGTCACCTTCTACCTCTCCAAGTGGTACACCAAGAGGGAGCTTTCCCTCCGCATGGCCCTCTTCTACAATGGCTCCCTCATAGCAGGCGCCTTCGGCAACCTCATCGCGGCCGGCATCCTCAAAGGCCTAGACGGCACCCGGGGCATCGCTGCATGGCGGTGGCTCTACATCCTCGAGGGTGTTGTGACGGTTGCCACTGGCATAGTTATTTGCCTCGTCCTCCCCGACTTCCCCGAAACCTGGCGCGCGCTGAGTCCCGAGATGCTCCGCGTCTCCAACCGGAGGTTAGCCATAGATGCCGCGGAGTCTGACGTCGACGCAGGCGGTTCCAAGGCGCAGTTTGACGGGCTCAAGGCGGCTCTTACGGACCCCAAGGTGTGGGTGCTGACCGTTGCGTACCACGCATTCATCGGCGCCGGCGGGTTCCAAAATTTCTTCCCGACGCTGACGAGGACGCTTGGGTTCAACGATACCGTGTCGCTGCTCCTCGTAGCGCCGCCATACGTGTTCATGGCTCTCTACTGCATCTTCCACTCGTGGCTGTCGGACAGGGTGCAGAACAGATTTTGGTTCTTCATGTGTAAGCTTTCTAACTTCGCCCTGTCGGCCTTGACCTCGTTCGTGTACGGAAGCTAATAAACTCCCGGAAGACCCCATCCCTATCGTCATCGCGGGATGCGTCATCTTCATGACGACGACCGCCTTCGGCCCCCGTTACTTCTCCCTTTTCCTCCTCAACTTCGTCTTCACCATGAACGGCACCACATACGCCTGGATGTCCACCTGCGTGCCCCGCCCGCCCGCCAAGCGCGCCGCCGCCCTGGGCTTCATGAACGCCGTGGGCAACGCGGCGAGCATCTGGACGTCGTACACGTATTTCGACGCGCAGGGCGAGCGCTACCCTGTCGCGCTGGGGATTATAATCGCGCTCATGGTCATTTCGGGTGCTGGCGGTGTGTGGCAGCGGCAGCTGCTCGTTAGGGAGAATAGGCGGCTTGAGAAGATTGAGGACGAGGACGCGGTGCTGAGTGATAAGGAGGTGAGGAAGTTGCGGGAGACGGCGGATGCGGAGGGGGTGGACCTTGCTACGGCAAGGCAGAGGCAGAAGGGGTTCCGATATTTGGTATGATTCCTGAAGACAGAGATATAGCGCGATGTACTTAGCCAACATCTATACTGTATTATCCTGCCTACGTGCCTAGCATAGCGTAGAAGCTATTCCTAGCAACCTAGTATTTAAGAAGGATGTTCTAGAAGACTGGGGCGCAATGCCGAGAAAGCGGCACGAAGAGATAGACGCCCCAGGAGATCTCCCCCGACTGCGACCCCGTGGCCCGCGAGTTCTATGACTTTTACCGCACTCCGCGCGGTGAGTTCACTCTCGAGGGATCGTCACTAGAGCTCACAACGCATCCGACGCTCTCGAGCCACGTGAAGTTCATGAACTTCTACCCGCTCAACGACATCGATACGATCTCGCCGTACCCACTGCTGTTCATCTCGGGGGACCACGCACACTCTCGGGAGTTTAGCGAGGATGCCTATGAGCAAGCCGCCGAACCGAAGGAGCTGTTCTGGGTGCCTGGCGCGGGTCACGTCGACCTCTATGGTCGCGTGGAGCTGATACCCTCGGTAAGCCCATCCAATTCTTCCAGACGAATATTGGCGAGAGGTGGTCCAACACGAACGGGACCTGGAGGCGACGATAGCAACGACGAGAACGGTACCTTGACCAGCCTGTCCGTTTACTTCTGCTATGCCCTGATAACGGTCGAGAAGGCATGCATGCGGACCATTCTAGCTCCCGTGTCGTCGACAACGATGCGGATGGCAATCTCTACATTCCCCAGGATGGTGTCTCTGCGTCGGCCGATGCTGGGAGACTGCCTGGTAGCGTATATAGGGATTGAAAAAGCTAGATCGTTTGTTGGGAATAACTCTCAAAAAGTACTGCAACCCGATATGGCGGTGGTTCCGCAGAACCACGCTTCCAAGCTATCGGAACGGGGCGCTAAATCGGCCGTTACGCCCCCCGGGCCTGCTGCCACACTCCCCGGACCCCCGAAAGCTGGGAACACGTTGTAAACTTGGGTTCGCCCCCACCTTAACGGTCGGCTTTCTTCTGTACAAGTCATCGCCGGCGAGCTCCACCACCCTATCGAGACAATGATGATATTCCAACTATTAATAGCACGTTGTTCCTTCGGCAACCGTCTTGGCCCAGATCGACTTAAAAGCGGGGAGACGGACCACAACGGCCCGGGCCGGCTCCCGAGTGTCCACATTGGCTGGCGGCCTTCAATCCCACGCCGATCACAGGGCGCCACGCGCGTTGCCATCGCGGAACGCTCGTCATACGGACTCCTCGAGCCACGGGCCTCCGCGTTGGCCGGGGTTTCTGCTATGCTGGCGCTGATCCTTGATCAGAGCGCCCCTGCTGGCGGCGCCGAATTTATGCACTGCCCCGCCGAGTTGAATACCTCGAGGAACCCGCGTTGGGGCGGCGGGACGGTCTTGTCTTCACGTCCGGGATCCCTTCTGGCAGCGATGCCCTGCCATGCAGTTTCCCTGCACGAGCCTCAAGCCCCCCGCCATCCTTCGAGCGTACGTGTCAACAAAGTGGCCCTCGACCAACACAGCCAGCCGCCCGACAACCCGCATACACGTCACCTCGAGTGGAATGATCAAATCATTCCCGTCGCAAAAAGCCCCGGCGTAAAAACGCACCTTGGATTGGTGAGCGTCAACGATTATCTGCAAGCCACAGCGCATCAATCCGTCCACAGCTTCGCTTCCCCTCTCGGGTACATGAAGCATCCACGAATAATATGGCCAGAATCGCCGTCAGGATGCAGGCCAGCCGAGCCTTGTCACAAAAGTTGTACGTATAGGGAAATATCCTGGATTATCGTTCAGCTTAGGGCTTGGCATCTTGTGCCTGGTCGCTAAGTCGCGGAGAGAAAATGCAAAGTCCACATCACTCTCACCACGATCGAGGGACGTCCTGTTCTCATTCCCGCAGCACCATCTTGCTTTACTAGATATCTGTTGCTGTGAGCACAGTATTCACTCGAGCATTGCGCCATAAGACACCATTTCCACTCGATACTTGTATAACCATGGTTATTATTTCTACATTTAGCCCTTGCCCTCTACCACTGCTCTAATACCCGCCGTGGAACGACTAGGAAATTGCCTAGCTCATGAGAGTTTCATCTGCCACTCTGCTTTCCCACGTCACCGAACAAGATGCCGGTTACCTGGAACCTTGCATTCCTCGTCACGATAGCATTCGCAGTGCGGGTCACTGCAGATGACGGAGATGATTTCTCCAACAACTTGTTTTCGGACCTTGCGCCGTAAGTCCCGTAACCTGGTGTATCGTGCTCTATTAGCTCATATGCTAATGGCCCATTTCACTCAGGATACTGGCGCTCTTCGGAGAACGAGTCACCATGCAGTTCATGAGCCAGTCTATGGGCTGGGCTGATAATATCGTCCTAGCGATGGCTCCCCTAGGAATAATCACCACTATTGTCAGTGCCATCAGAGTTGGCGGCCCAGTATGGCTGAAGACTATTGTTGGAAGAGCTAGGGAGAACCTTGCCGCCGCTGAAATGGAACTGATGTCGTCTACCTCGACTGAGGTCTGTGAGCTCCGGAATGACCAAGCAGTGGTGAGATGTATGGGGAAATCTCCGGTTTCAGAGTTTATATGCCTGTTACCCGAGACCGGGCAACATTCACGCCGAGAGATAAAGGTGATTAATTTCAAGGAAGCAAAAAAAGGGAATTATCTCCAAGATATCGGTTAGTAATTAGTACTTCATCACTTCCTACCAAACCAGACGCTCACTTTCACTTAAGAGTTAAACGTCCGGGAGGACTTCCGCCGATGGCGGACTTCGAAAAGGACTACCTGTATTTCGAACGATGATCAAGCGTCGCCAGATCAGTCAACTTCGAACATAGAGGCAGGTCGACCCTCGACAGATCATTCATCTTCGGACATGGAGGCAGGTCGACCCTCGACAGATCATTCATCTTCGAACATAGAAGCAGGTCGACCCTCGATAGATCATTCATCTTCGGACATGGAGGCAGGTCGACCCTCGGCAGATCATTCAGCATCGAAAGTCATCATCACACGAATTATGCGTGACGGTGCACCGAACATCTCGCTTAATTCCCATAGATCCTTTTGGAGGGGACAGTTGCGCGCGGCAGCGGTCTTTGGAATCATTCTTCAGCTAGGGGTCCTTGTGTACTCTGGGTTCGCCGCCTATTACCCGACATGGGGATTCCAGAAGGATGACCACCCGGTGGCCGACTACGCGTTCCCCTGCACGGCAGCGGGGACACTAGTCTTGGTGGCTGGTATGCTGACATGCGCCCATGTCGTTGAGAGCAGCACGGGAGAGAAGAGATATCAAGCAGGAGAGGGTAGAAGAGCTCGGTTAGTTTGGCTGCAGCAAACAAAAACCGTGAGCGACCAGGAATTCCATTCCTCTGCGATATTTGCCAAGGATGATCGAGATATCATCACGACATCGAGCCGAGCGAAAAAGGATGAGCCGGCAGACTCAGACACAGAACAACGCACACCAATAAATGGCGACATGACTAACAAGCGAGATCATACTACCATCCTGGCGTTCAAGACTGTGCTCGGCACTATGGTCAGTCTTTGCGGATTCATCGTGCAATTCATTGGGTTACGAGGAATGCACTGGTCGGCCTCGGTTGCTCAACTTGGCGCTGTCCTCTTGATGACCATTATCAGGGCGTGGGTTCGGCGCGGGCTAGCGAGGCCTCCTCAGCGTGAGCCTCTTACTCCGGGATTTGAGCTCGAGTGGTTTGCAATGACGCTAGGGGAACTTGACAACGCACCGTGGCTGCATACCGAGGCGGAAGCCAAGAACAAAAAGAGCAGCCACAGTTGGAGGATCGTGACTGGCGTGAGTCACGAAACCTACAAGAAATTGCACCCAAAGCATCCTCAGCAAACCCAGGATGACAGATCGACGGCATATACGGTGATGATGGCACGGAAAGATCTCGGCAAGCTCGCTGGTTGGCGCGGGCCCGTATCTGCAGAAGCCGTCTGCCCCGCAAGCGCAATCGAGATGGTGATGAATGCTCTATCCGACTCGTTTGACAAGAAGAGTTTCACCTGGTTCCTTACAGCGCGTCACGCCGGATCGGATCCCCAATCAATCGAGTTTCGTTTGGAACGACACAACGGGACCGGGAAATGGAAAGCATTCGCAGACGAGATTGAAGCAGCGCTATCTTTGTGGCTATATTCTGTCAATGAACAAGAGCGCCAATCTCCACAAGACGAAGATCAGCCTGGTTCTCCCGGAACTCGGCCCCTGGAAGACGATGCATGGTTGCGTGCAGAGGGGCCGTCTGCAAAACAAGGCCTTCGACTTCTGGGTCCACGTACCTCGGCTCTCCTTAGAGATCTCCGTTGGTGGATACCGAGTGATGCACCTAGGATCCTGGAAGTCGAAGAAGACGAGGAGAGAGTCGAGGACAATGATAAGGCCATGCTACAGGTGGAAAATCATAGGGTTGTTGGCTGTGGTCGGCAACAGGTGAGAACAGGAAGTGAAGGATCCGCCTCCAACAGCACATCGCAGCAGAAGATCCAATTTGAGAGCCAAGAAGTCACCTTCGATCTGGATGACATGAGTGCGGGCGAGGATGCAGGAAAGAGTCTTTTGGCAACAGCAAACTACGACCCCTTGCCGTTGCTATATGCCCAAGACATGTTTTCCGCTTTCATGTGGGCCGTGGCAAAGACATTAAAGGGTCCCGTTAAGGGCGGCTCTGAGATACGGCCCAATGGCATGAGCGGCGTCGATGCCTGGAAATCCTTCACGGTCCGGAATGATCAGCTGTCGAAACTGGCTCAGGAAGTTCAAAAAACTCGACTTGGGAGCCTTGATCAAATTTACCTGAGCATCATCCCACCGCTATGTATGGAGAAGAAGCTTCCCGAACCTATGGAGATTGTCGAACTGGCACGGCAACACGCTAAGCGACCCGAGGAGTTACAGCATTGGGAGGAGGCTGGCAACGCATACCTGTGGCTCTTTCGAGCAGCACGGACATTCCCAGAACAGAGTAGCATGGTCACGAAGGCCACGGCCGTATTGGTGGAATATCTCAGGACGATCACTCTAGCTATCCGATTAAGGGAAGCGCAACAATACGACGGAAGAGGTAGTGTGAGGCTGGTGAAGTTGAAAGCAAGTCTTGAAAAGGAACTGACAGCTGTTGATCGTCGGGTCTTATCGAGCCTCATTAGGTTATATAAGGAACAGGGCCGTCCATGGGAGTGCACCATTGTTGCAGAAACTGGGTCTGATGAGGAAGACACAAATCTCCCGGACACATTCAACGTCACGAAGTTACATCAAGTCGCTCAATCTGGGGGATTTTGGAACCTCGAGAAACTCGAGAACATCTTGAAAGAGAGAAAAAATGCAAACCCGAAGGATGTCCACGACTGGACGCCACTCCATTATGGTGCAGTGAAGGGACACGCACATAATGTCAAAAAACTCCTCGAGTATGGAGCGGACGTTAATGCCCGAGACCTTCTGGAATGGACGCCACTACACTACGCCTGTCAGCAAGGCAGTACTTCAGTCCTATCTCATCTCCTCGGAGAGGGTGCAGAACTTGATGCGCGGGGCAGAGACGGAGTAACACCATTACACTGTGCAGCGATGAATGGACATTTTGATATGGTCTGTTTGCTAGTTGAAGCAGGAGCCACTCTTGACGTTTTAGACGCCTCAGGAAACACCCCGCTACTCTGGGCTGCATATATCAGATGCAAGGAGATTGTGCGATATCTACTGGAAGACGCGAATAAAAGGCTGCGTAACCACTATGGCAGGACTGCCTTGCATCTCGCAGCGACAGGGAGAGTAAAGGAAGAGGCCGAAGTGCTTGAGTGCGCCAATCAGAAGGCCGTTGTGAGGCTGCTTCTCAACGCAGGCGCTGAGAAGGAGGCCAAGGACAAAGATGGGCGGACAGCGCTTTACTGGGCTGCAACCAACGGCCATGAGGCTGTTGTAGGGCTGCTCCTTGATGCAGGTGCTGAGAAGGATGCTAGGGATAACGATAGGCGGACAGCGCTTTACTGGGCTGCAACCAACGGCCATGAGGCTGTTGTAGGGCTGCTCCTTGATGCAGGTGCTGATAAGGATGCTAAGTATGACGATGGGTGTACAGCGCTTCACATGGCTGCAATCGAGGGGCATGAGGCTGTTGTAGGGCTGCTCCTTGATGCAGGTGCTGAGAAGGAGACTAGGGATAACGATGGGTGGACAGCGCTTCACATGGCTGCAAGCGAGGGGAACGAGGCTGTTATAGGGCTGCTCCTTGATGCAGGTGCTGAGAAGGAGGCCAAGGAGAATAATGGACAGACGGCGCTTCACATGGCTGCAAGCGAGGGGCATGAGGCTGTTATAGGGCTGCTCCTTGATGCAGGTGCTGAGAAGGAGACTAGGGACAACGATGGGCAGACGGTGCTTGACATGGCTGAAAGCAACGGGTATGAGGCTGTTGTACGGCTGCTTCGCGACCCAGTTAGTTGACAAGGCTGAGTATCTGCTCAAATGTTGACCTACGCTGGTAGAACTCTGATTACCTCCCCACCTCCACCTGCTACTTATTCTTGCTTTATATCGAAGGTGTGGCAAATAGAAGCCTTAGGAAGGTGGAAGAATATTGCTTAGTTAACACGGACGGTGGCGATTGCACTCGATGGCGCTTACTAAATTTTGACGATAGCATGAAACGGGGAGGACATCATCATATATGTAAGAAGATGGAGAGCGGGATTCAGAGGAGTCTAAAGAATTCGGACGTCCTTATCCACCGCAATCTTGTAAAGAACATCTGCAGACCAATTGGAGCGGAAATCCCATCAGCCGGGGAAAAAAGGAACAACAGATACGGTAGGCGAAGTATAGTATATGCGAGAGGTGGCGTCTCCCGGATCGCCGTGCGTCGGCGGCACCTCGGCTGCCAGTTTGCGTTATCCGGTCTCCGGCCTATGGTCGCGACCTCGGCAGGAGCGATAAGTACCTTTCGGAAACACGGTAGGTAGCGCGGTTTTGCCCAGGGGACGAGTGGCTCGCGCGAGATGTATTAGAGCACCTTAGGCAAGAGCTTGTGTCGACGGATCCCTGCCTGACATGGGCGTGAGATTTCCTCATCCCCCCGGCCGTGTGTGTGTACACCGGCGGCTCTGGGAGCGGGTGCAGGTAACCTGGCTCCGCCGCTAAATGCCCCGGAGTAATACTTTCGGCTCCACACCGAGGTGGTTGCCTCCAATCTTCGAATACACGTCGTCGAACTCGTCCACCAAGCCATGCCTTATATCGTGACGCCCCACCCAGGAATTGTCCTCGTCGGGATACCCTTTCCACTTCACAAGATAGAACGTTTGCCTTCCTCTGGTCCATTGCCAGCAGCACCTCAACCTCCCACGCGTATGACATGAGCGCTGTCAACCGCAACGGCATGGAGGAGTCACAGTCTGTCGAAGAGCGTAAGGAAGTTATTGCCGCCGCCTCTGAGCAGCGTCGGGTTGAGCTCGAGATACATTATGCCTAACTGGCAAGTCTAGACTGTGTTTGACTTCTCACCCGAACAAGAAGCCCCATGGAGGGCGGCTACCACGGCGGTGTCGACATAGGTCTCGCCACAGCCTTTATTCGGCATGCAGACGTCCGATAGCTCCCCTCCAAGACACCCACCGTGGCCAATCTTGGTGGGGCGGATGCCCTTCACACGCGCCATAGGTAGCATCGGGACGTTGTCCGCCGATGACCCGGGGCTTGGCTCAAGTGGAGCCGCCCGGGGTGGGCCGGACCGACGTGTTCTCCCATCGTGCCCGAACGAACACCGAGCCACCCAATCCCGGTCTCCAGACAAAGCCGACTTATTGCTTTAAATTCCATTGCAACAGGCATCCATCAAATAAACACCACACTCTCTCTATCATTTTCATCACAGAGAAAACTATCTACATCCACGTACGCCCCTCACCCCTTACTATCCCTTACCAACGAAAATACTCTCACAATGTCTATGAACGAGACGGATTGCAGGGTCGTCCGGGAGGGCTTCCCACGGCCCGTCCCAAACACCCCCACCAACGTCCTAGAGCAGTTTGGGATGAAGGGCAAGGTGGCGGTCGTCACCGGCGCTGCCGAGGGTATCGGGTATGCGGTGGCGGAGGGATACGCCGAGGCCGGCGCCCATGTGGCCCTCCTCTACAACTCGTAAGTTTTCATTGCTCGTAGCTGCCTAACTCATGTTATAAGCTGACCTTCGACTCCCAGGAATGATGCCGCTATTAAGAGGGCCGAGGAGCTAGCGAAGACCCACGGTGTGAAGACGGGACACTACAAGGTCGATAGTATGTGGCCACCCAACCCGCAACGTCTGGGCTAAGGGGGTGGTGCTAACATAGGTGGCCAGTTTCTGAGTCAACCCAGGTTCAGGATACGGTCGCGAAGATTGTGGCGGACTTCGGCAAGATAGACGTCTTTGTTGCCAATGCTGGTTAGTTATCTTACCAAAGTCGTACAAATGTGGAGACTAATCGCTGCTCAGGGATGTCCATCTCCAAGCCTATTTTGGAGCAGACCCTGTCTGAGTACAAGAAGCAGACGTCTGTCAACGGTTAGGGCCTTCCTCCCTCATAACCCTTTTGGTGCTTGCTACTCACACCACCTTGTTTAGTCGACGGAGTGGTATACTGCAGCAAGTATGCTGGTGAGGTCTTTAAACGCCAGGGCTTCGGCAACCTCATCATAACCTCCAGCATCAGCGCCCATATCGTCAATGTCCCCGTTGACCAGCCGGTCTACAATGGCACAAAGGCCTTCGTTACCCACTTCGGAAAGTCCCTAGCCCGCGAGTGGCGGGACTTCGCGAGAGTAAACATCGTCTCGCCTGGTTTCTTCGACACCAAAATGGGAGCGGGTGAGGCGGCGCTGAACGAGGCGTATCGCATGGCCTCGGTGGGCCGTCAAGGACACACGAAGGAGATCAAGGGGTTGTACCTGTACCTTGGTAGCGACGCTTCGACTTACACGACAGGGAGCGATCACATCATTGATGGCGGGTATGTCTTGCCTTAGGCTCATAGCTTGGTAATAAAACGAGGTTTGAAATTAAGAAGATAGGCCATGGGCCTTGAGGATCTCGTACCTATTTCCTGAGCGTCATAGCCATCTTGAATTAAGTAAAAGCTCTGTTAAAGTAGGCCGAATTTTGTTTTGAATAGTGGGGATTTTCTGTGACTTTCTTGATCTTGGCCTGGAGGGTGATCAACATAAGTTCAAGTTACTCCCTCTCCCCATGCATAGGGGGACGCCCAAGGCCAGATATAAGTTATAACAGAGTAGCGGTGTTCTCATCATAGGATGCAGACGAGAAGGTCGCATCTCGCGTGTGCTTAAGGTGACAAATTTCCATCAAAGTGTACGAGTGTTCTATGATACATTTATATCCAAGCATTATACCGGGGCACATCCCAATGGCTAGTCCACCTCGGAAGACTCTAATCTCAGCGGAGGTAAGCTATGCACTGATAACAACGACCGTCCCAGGTCTTTATGGCTTCGTGGACAGCCTTTCAACCTGCTCAACTCCACCGGAGGACACATGATCCTTCTCAACTGGCTTCTCAAGTGGTCCCTCGCCATCGACGTCTTCCTTCTCAAGGAGATCGGCGTTGGTAATTCCGAGCCGTGCGCGGATGCTTGCGATTCTCTGGAGATCTTGCTCGCCCTGGTTCCCGCCAAACAACGCATCCATCTCCTCTATGGGCACGCCCTTAGTCTCGGGGACCCAGAAGAAGACCCAGACCCAGAGGAAGATACAGAATACTGGCTCAGGGTTAGATATATCCGAGGATCAGAACGTGGTCATGGACGGAGTCTCACCTAGGAAGAAATAGAAGGTGCCGAATTCAATGGCGTTAAGCATGCGTGGGGTGATGAGGGCCACGATAAACTAGAAATTATTAGTACGCTGGCGGATTCAGCTGGCAAGCGTGGATAGGACGTACGTTCGACAGCCAGTTGGTGCCGATCGCGACGCCAACGGCCTGGGATCGGACTCCGGGTGGGAATATTTCGCTAGGCATGATCCAGTTCACACAACCAATGCTGAAAGCGAAGTTGGAGATGTAGATCCAGATGAACGCAGCAGTGGCCCATCCTGCATCGCGGTTCGACTCCCAGGAGTCCTTGTAGACGGCGTATAGAGTTCCAACAATCAGCTGGGCTATGCCCATTCCAGTGGCGCCCACAAGGAGAACCTTCTTGCGGCCCCAGCGGTCCATAAACATGATAGCAGGAATCGTGGATAAGAAGTTGATAATTCCTACCACGCCAGTGGCCAGGAGATCCACAGAGTCTCCCTTCAGGCCAATCTTTTGGAAGATTTGAGGGGCGTAATAGATGATCGCATTAATGCCTGGAAGTATTAGCCTTGAGCCGGTATCGAACTTGATGCCGGCAAGGGCTTACCGGTGAATTGCTGGATAAGCTGGAGTAAACAGGCGATAAGTAGCCGACGGTTCAGATGGCGGACGGTAAAGAGTGCCGTGTACTGCCTATAAGCCAGTGTGGCCTTTGAGGTAATGCCAGGATACATAGCTTCGGTAGTCTCCTTGTCAAAGATACCCATAGCCTTGATCTCTAGAAGCTCTAGGCGGATTCGGTGGTCCGTTTCCGGAACACGCCGAATACGCACGAGCGTGGATAGGGCTTCCTCCTCGCGGTCTATCGACAGCGTTAGCTAATGCCAAGTTCTCAAACACGACAACAGTCAAGCGGCTTCTACCTTTCATCATCAACCAGCGAGGGCTATACGGGAGGAAGAACGTTCCAGCCCCAAGGACTAACGACGGGACACACTGGAGCGCAAGCGGGAGGCGCCACGCAGCAGCTGATTGCCCGTCTCCTGTCCCCCCAATATACTGCGTTCCATAGTCAATCCAGAAGGCAGACATGATACCCGTGGTGATCCCTAGCTGTTGGAGCGCGACGAGGCTGCCGCGGAGATTGGGCGGCGCCAGCTCGCTGATGTATAGGGGTACCACCATGCTTAGCTGCCCGATAGACAGACCAGCGATGAACCGACCCACGAAGATCATGGGGATATTAACGGCAGCGGCTTGGATGATCGACCCGATCAGGAAGACCACGTTGGCTAGCAGGATAGACCAACGTCGAGAGAGGCGGTCTGCGATGGGGCCGTTGACGAGAGCACCGACCATCGCTGCGAGAAAATACACGGTCAGGTTTATTGTTGACAGAGAGGCAGGAAATCGGGAGAGAGCTTACCACCGAGGGTCAAGACTGCGACCATCCATCCCTGGAGGGTATCATCGCTTGAGAGGAGCGGGAATTGCTTGGCCTGCCGGATGAGGTTAGAAATTAAATCGCATGTTATGGGACAGACGTAAAAGGACATACGAAGTTGTTCATCACCAAGACTCCGCTTATGACGCCCTGGTCATATCTACAAAACAGTAGCTGGTCAGCTTGGAGGCTCCATATCGTGGACGACCAAACCGTCTACGGACCCGAAGAGCACGCCGCCGATACTGGCGAAGCAGGAGAGAAAGAAAATATAGGGTTCCCGCGCTAGCCCCTTCACACCTTGAGTTCAACGTTAGCCGCCATCACACCACGGTAGAGATAGAATTATGGTCTCACCTGAGGGCCCATAGGCGATTTCGAGCTCCCCAGCAGGGGTGGCTCCTCCTCCAGCCATGACGAGAGACAGGGAAGATAGAAAAGAAGCAAAGGGGAGGTGAAGGCGGGAGTGCTGAAGTGTTCGTGAGTCACCGAGGCAGACCTGAGATCAATACCGACAACTCGGGACCAGAACGGAACGAGCATGGGATGGGGACATGGGCGGCGAGGAGGGGAGGAAGTCGAGCGGCCATCGCGACTTTTAATGAAGCGACGTGAACCCCCCAAGATGGGGTGATTCTGGACACGAGGTTCGAGATTCGTTCCCCACAATATCCCCACAGACCCCGGATCCGGGGCATGCCCAGATGTTCGGTACCCTTCTGCGGGTGCCGTAGCTCTTGGGCGTCGGAGCACTGTCGACCTAGCTCAGGGCCGCGGTGGGCCCCGGTGTGCGCTGCCCGAGTCGGACAGCTGTAGCCGAGGCGGCTTGGCGGCGGCGGGCAGGCACCGGATTCCCTGGACGGTGGAGTCTTATCGGGCGGCTGTGCTCCGACGGCTACGCGCCCGAGCCTCCCTGTTCCGGTTCGTCACGCTTTGCCGATATACCCGGCTTTTACGAAGGAATTCAAGCTCGGTTTCTCACCTGGCATATGCAGCTATGTCAATCCGGGATAGGCGCAACTGGCCAGTCTAATATGAGGTATTGCTACGTCGTTCATGTGCAAAGTAGTTATACACAGATTTCCCGGCTACCTATGCCCGAGCTAGAAATCAACCGAGTAGCCATCCTGGTAGCTGAACGATTCCTGGTCTAGCGTACCGGGGAACCCCTCTACCCCCTGGAATATCGCATCCATCTGCCGGTCGTTGAGTAGCATGTGCAGCGACGGGTCCGCCGACATGTTCCACGGCACATCGAAGAGCCCCGGCGAGACGGCCAGCCCGCCCCCGTTTTCGACCCCCGGGCCTGGCATCTCCTGGTCGCGCGGAGCCGCAGTCATCCGGAGATCCTCGGAGGCCGGCGGCCGGCACGGCGCCTCGCTCGGCAGGAGGAAGGCGTGGAGACGGTCCAAAGTCTCCAGGCACCTCCCGGCCGCGGTGTTGGGCTTCAGGAGCTCGAGGCAGCTCCGCCCTCGGGCAATAGCCTGTGCCCACGACTTATCGCCGGCCAGCGAGTCCGGGTCTTCAGGAAGCCCGGCCGGCGCCTCGACCTGGCTCACCTCAAGCACCAAAATCGCCTGGAACAGGAAGTACGTGGCATACCAGCTAAGCCCGGCATGCAGCGCCCCGGCGCGCTCGCGGCAGAAGACCGAGACGTCCCGTATCGTCTCCACCGCCGCGGCATAGCATTTCCAGTCCGCCACCGACCGGCCGCCGCCCGATGCCTGCCGCCTCTGGCTCGTCCTCCAGAGCAGCATCCGGAGGTTTTGCTCCTTCCACAACACTACGGCTCGCGGGCCGAGGAACCAGTCAGGGACGGAGGCCGACGTGAAGTAGCCCGGAAGGGTGTTCCGCCAGTTGAAGAGCTTCACCTCCATTGTGAGGGCAGTGTCGTGGTTCGTCTCCACCTGGGCGGCTTTGAGTGACCAGAACTTGGGGTGTATCTCGTTGGCGAGGGCAGCGAGGTTCGCCTGGGCTATTATCGCGCTTGCTGCCGTCGGGTAGTCGACTTCTTCCGGCGTGGTAGAATCCAGCTCTAGGAACTGTCGACGAGTTTAGTGAATGCGTGACCGGGAATTCGGGTCACTGTCTCTTATGGAGAACTCACCGAATCATCAATGTTGCGAGGTATGCGCACATCCATGAACGCGTCGATGATCGTTGTCGGCCTCCCGGTTGTGATGCTCAGCCCGCTGTCAAAGCAAAACAGCGTCCAAAAAACCCTCCTCCGCCTTTCGGCGAGAACGGTGTTCTGCCGCCGGTGGGCCATCTCCCTGTGCATACCTAGCGCCAGGGCCATCCGATACGCGACTCCGATCATGTTGTACCCTGTATTAGGTCGGCCGCGCTTCTGCACGTAGTTACCCTGCAAGGCGGTTAGCGCAAGGGCGCTGATGTGTCGCACCTAGCTTCGCAGACTTACCATGAGGAGGAACGCTTGCACGGCCCCGAGTGTTCCAGACTCGAGAGCTCTAGCAGAGAGCCATGACCTCGCGGCCGCGAAGTACAGCGATTCCTGGGGCTCCTCATCGAGGACCCACTGACCGATGGCCAGGACGATGGCGTGGATAGCCGTCCAGCATGATGCAGGATCGTTTGTGGGCCGTTGCTCCCGCCGCTTCCAAAACGACGCCTCGTGGAGGATGGGATAAGAGCAGTTGTAGCAGGAGAAGTAGGCGTGCACCAAGCGGTTGGTATCCGCGGCAGCGGCTAGCGAGGCATTGAGGCTGAGGCTGTGGGACGGCACAATCTGCGTCCTGTTCGCGCCGGCAGATCGAGGTCTTGGGGTCGCAGGCGCACCTTCGAACCGCGGTAGCAGAGCCGATACCGACTGCAGGATGTTCGACGCCGAGCTACTGCCTGCACTACATCAGTTCCCCCAGGTCCTAGAGCCAGGGTGGGGTAGGGGCTTGGAGCCATACCTAAGTAACCCGAGCTTTCCACGGCCATGGACGCCATGCCATCGCTGTCAGCAAGATGCGGGGCTTTCGGGCCGGCCGATGCCGGAGACTCGTGCCACTCATACTCCTCGGATTCCGCGTCCCCGACATCATTACTCGGGCGTGGCACTTCCTGCCCCTCCGCCACCCCGTCCAGCTCGGCCTCGACATTGATACCCCGACCAAGAGAGCGGAGCAAGTCCTCTAGGTGCCTGCACCTCCGCTCAAGGGCGTCCAAGTTCTTCCTAGTCAGGGGTGTGCGGGAGGGGGCATCTTCGAAGACGCACTCTTTCCTGGCCCTCGTGCAGTAGGTGCATGACGCCGACCGCGGGTCCTGTATGCACCTCGTCTTCCTCTTCTGGCACTGCAGGCAGGCGCGGGAGTTCGCCGCCCGCGCGGGTCGTGTGTCGTTCATGGCTGTAGGATCCGGAGGTTTGTCGGAGGACTCTGGGCCGAAAACAGGGATGGGACTTAGTTAACATGGCCACGAGCTGCTCCACATCCACGCGAGGGAGGGCAGCATTCTAGGGTACCCACATTTCTCTCCGATTTTAACCTAGACTAATACAAAAGAGGAGCCGGCTATCTTGGTGTCTCGAATTCAGGCCTCGGCCGAAAAGGGTGCTCCCATCAGGGTATGCGAGCCTAATATATACAAATAGGTTATCGACGGACACGGCTGTGCCTGCTAGGCAAGTCGCCCATTCGCAGTAATCTTCATGGTCTAGGCGTAACTGTAACGCTTTTGACCGTGACATTCGGCCGAACAAGACATCTCCTCACTTCCTCCCCGTTCAAGGCATCATTCCCGTCCACCCTCGCCAGAGCCGCATCCCACGACTTCTCAATCCCCGCCTTGATATGTCTCGCCGCGACGCGTTGGCGGGCTAGGGCGTGATCCACATCGACGAACCACGTGTCGTCCATCAACGCCGGTATCCTGCTCCAGGGGTCTCGGTCGAACAGCAGCCAGTTGCCCTCCAGTATAACAATCTCCGTCCCTTCGGCAATCCGCACGGAATCCGCGACGGGGTCTTTCACCGCGTGATCAAATCCGGGAGCCGTTATGACGCCCGCTCGTCGCATCCGTGTCTCATGTAGCTTCTCCACGAGCCGGACCACCCCGGCCGCGTCAAAGGTCCAATGAACCCCGCGCCGCGCGTGCGCTTCCGCAGCATTGGGTAGCGTCTCGAGATAGGCGCGCGGGTGGTGGAAGCCGTCCATGGCGACAACAGTTACGGATGTGCCGGCGTCTTGGCTGATGCGGCGAGCGACCTCCGCGGCGATAGTTGACTTTCCAGAGCCCGGGGGTCCAGCCAGAGCGATGAGAGTGCGGCGCCGAGATGCATTTTCCTCCCTTGACTTCGCATGGACAGCAAGGGCGCGGGCTGTAAGATTGTCGTAGACCTGGTCCATGGTTGGCACGTATATTCTTGTGCCCACTGTCCGGCCTCATCCCCTTTAATGAACCCTCTCTTAGAGGCTTCCCTAGCTTCCTGGCTGTGACTGTGGGTGTGGGGAGCGATGGATCGGCGGCAGTCAACCGATAGATACGTAGTACCGCCTTCGGAGCGCAGAACTCCGACGCCACACAAATGCTAGTGCGGTGGAGCTCGTTGCGGTGAGCCCCGACTGGCCCCGTCAGTGCGAAGCGACCCGGGGCGGGGGACCGACCCCTGAGCACAAGGGACAGCATAATCAAGATTCACCACCGAACGAACAGAGTACACCTCGGGAGCCTTTGTACTATATAAAAAACCGACCAACAAGACCCTGCGGCTCTCTCATGCCGGCTACACATCCCTATTACTGCCGTCCATCTGTCCGAGCTTCCCGCGGCAACACTTCCCCACATCTAAACCGCGTTCGCCCGCATCGTCAACGCCACCCAAGAACCCCAACAGGTCACAGTCAACGAAATCCCCAGTTACCACCTCAAAATGCCGCCCTCTGCGGAATTAACCAACCGCGAGGCCCTCAAGGCTCGCGCCGTCCCTCTCATGACCCTTAGCGACGGCAGCGACACTTCCATGACCCCGCCTCCAAACGTGCCCATAGCGACGGACCCGGCGCAGGGGGCCAAGGACCGCTTCACGGTCAGGGGCAACGCCATCGTGGCCGGCGGCGCGGGAACCCTCGGCCTCCGCTCCTGCGACGCGCTCCTCGAGCATGGGCTGTCGGGCCTGATGATTCTGGACCTCAACCCCGCCGGCGCGAAGAAGGAGGTTGCGGCGATGCAGGCCAAGTTTCCAGACGCAAGGATCCGCGTCCTGGATCGGCCAGTCGATGTGACGGATGAGGTTGCGGTTGAGGCTGCTGTAGAGGACTCAGCCCGGGAGCTGGGACCTATCAACGCTCTGATCTCTTTCGTCGGGGTGGTGGGGTGCGTTCCTACCCTTGAGATGCCGGTCTCTCAATGGCGCAAGATCCTGGATATCAACACAACCAGCGCGTTCATATTAGCGCAGGCTGTCGCCAGGAAGATGGTTCAGCAGGGGACTGGCGGCTCCATCACCTTCATCTCATCCATTTCCGCACACCGGGTGAACTACCCGCAGCCCCAGGCCGGCTATAATGTCAGCAAGGCCGCTCTAATCACCCTCAAGAACTGTCTGGCTGCTGAGTGGGCGCAATACGGCATCCGGACAAACACGATCAGCCCTGGGTATATGGATACCATTCTCAACGAGGGCGATGGCATCAAGCAGCACCGGCAGATATGGGCCGAGCGGAACCCAAGCGGCAGGATGGGAAACCCCAGTGAGCTGACCGGGGCGGTCGTGCTCCTGGCTAGCAGTGCTGGGACATACATGAACGGGACGGATATCGTGGTGGACGGAGGTGGGATCATGTTCTAACTAGCTGGGAATCTTGTGTAAAAGGCAAAACGAAATGGAAGGACGGCACGGAAGAGTTTTCAATGCTTCCCGGCCTACCAGCCTGCTATGTGATCTAGCTGAAGTCCTGACGTCGAAGATCCGTGAATCCGCGGTCATGCTGGGCCATGGCACATTGCGAGCTGTGTGCAGCGTGCAGCGAGAGTAGGTGGACCAGCTTGCGGCTCAGGCTATCTGTTCACGAAAGCTGAAAGTGTCCCTCTGAGCTGAAGCTGCGCCTCGAGCAGCTGCGCCATCCTCACGAGCCAACCATCGACACTGACTAGCATTCTGGATGTAGAATCGGGTTTCCTGCTAGGCTCATATAATTTCAACCGTATGCTCCTCTCCATCAAACCTTGGGTCGTCCTTCTTGCACCAGCCACAGCCGATTCGACGAAATGACGCAGACTCAGTACGTATCAGAACCAACCCAAAATATTCATCATCTGAGCGGCAGCCAACGGCGAGGTACTGCAGGATCGAGACCCCTGCGAGCAATGCAGTCGTAGCCTCTTTCCCCTCGTCGCTACAAAGGACCATTTCATAGTCAGGGTATCTTCCCGTTCTAGTATTCTCGATCTTGGCGAAACCCCTTCCTTCGTCTCTCACTTCGAGATCCTGCATTTCAAAGGATGCTAGTGGGCCCTTGATTCGTAGTGAACCCCCGGAGACGTGTCCAAAAGGAGCATCGTCTCTTGTGAGTTGTACGGTGCAGCTTATAACCTTTGCCACCTCCGTCCCCGCTAGAGCGGTGGAGAGAAATGCAGCCAGAGCGCCGTCAATGGAAGCCCAGGACCATGACGGTACTCTGTACTTTGCCGGCCGACGTGCTGTCGAACGAGCCAAGAAATTGAGGGCTGGTCTATGACGTATCCAAAGTAGCGAGAGCGGTAAGGTTGATTCCCAGATTCCCGCCAAGTATCGACCATATTCTCCCTTGGTGAGTGTCGCGAACCTTTGGGCCAACCCTGCAAGCGCAGGGAGTTTGTCCATTGGCTCGGTCAGGGTTCGAGAACAGAAACCCATGATAGCATTTTCCCAAAATGCCAGACCCGGTTTAGAAGCAGGCGATAGGGTGGAAGAGCTGTGAGCGCTATGGCTGAATTCATGGCTGAATCCACCCGGGCAGTCGAAAGTGACCCCACGGGAAGTAAATACTAAACGCCGTGAAGTTAGAGTCCACTCTTGGAAGGCCCAGGCGCGGCTGGTCAGGGGCTCAAATGCGAAACGTCCCAGGATAACGCTGGTATTCCCGTTAGGTTCATCTGGCCGGATTCGTGGAAACAACCCTCCCTCGCAATCTCGAGCGCCAAGTGCAAAGATGGTAACAAAGGCGCCACCGTACACGCTGTCCATTCGGGCCGACTCCCTCTGCCAGTCGTCGTTGTCGTCTTGGAGTATGCATAGAGCGTCTACCCAGAGGTAGCGGAGCCCCAGAAGTCGCGTTACCTGAACAGCGTGGAGGATGGTGAGGGGGAGCTGTGCTATGGGAATGCCTTGTAGCCTGCTTTGAAGCGTACGCGTAGTCGATGTGAAAGTGGGACAGTCTGGGCTGTTGATATCAGATGAGGGTGCTAATAACGACCAGGATAACCTAGGAGGAACCGAGACGCTGGATGTGTCCATTGCGGGGGCCATTGGATAGTCCCGGAACAATACAGTACAAAGGTGGAGCTGCCTCAATCAGCTCTTATAACTTGAACGACTCTGGGCTGTGCAAGGCTTGAAGGTGCGGGGAACCTGGCTGCGCCACGTCGGCCGCATACAGCGCGACATTCAGGCCCAATCTCGGCCATTTTTTGATGCAGAATCCCTCAGGTGGCAGCGAGGTGGTTTTCAGAAGTCAGTTTGTTGGTGTGAGATATCTGAGATTGTCACTTCACGAACAGCAACCCATTTCTGTCCGTCTCCGCCATCCGTTTAAGTGACGGAGATACCAGACAGAGATCTTTTGGATAGCCCGTAGCCCCCCCCCCATGCCCCAGAACATAAGACTTTGAAGCAGAATGATATGTACAGGGCCCTCCTACCCTACCATTGACTCCAGGCCATGGTGAGCGGGAGGGTACTGCAAGTGTGAGGTGGGACGATTCCTCGCTAGCTGCGCGGCGCTGCCATCTGAGCTGAAGCCATCTGAGCTGAAGCTGCACCTCGAGCACTGCACCATCCTCACTAGCCAACCATCGACATTGAACTAATAGTTCGAGGAGGGGTCTCTGCGGAAAAGCGATGGATATGCGACCTCTTTCGATCAGGTACAGATCAGGAACAAAGGGGGACCGTCTTCAGCTGGTCTGGACAGGGGTGACGTCATGAGGCCTCCTCAGTTCCCTCACCGTCGTATCTGTCCCAGCAAAAGCGGGGACAGCGCCGAATAGCGGCCTGCCCCACGCCCACACCAGCGGCGGCCTCCACCCGCACTTTCTGTCCTGAGCGCGGCGGCTGAAGGATTGCGTCCTAAGCCAGCACTAGCCCGGTTTGATTATCGAGTATTAGCTGCTGGCTAGCTCAGCTTGCTTTGTACTTCATACTGGCTAGGTATCCGTAGCGCTGGGGCCCATTGGTTGAAATGAACGGCCAAGTGTGGCACGGTGCGTCGTCCGAGAACGTCATTGAGCCCATCCGATCTCCTCGGGAAGGGGCATGGGAACGACTTGTACCCATGTGAAGCTACGTACCTGACTGGGATATAAAAGGCCCCGTTCCCTTCTGTCAATGCAAACTGAAGTCTTACATCTTTCCTAACATCAGCCCATCTACATCCCCCCTACACTTTCTACCCAGATCACATCTTACTACAACTCCAGAAGCCAGCAACCATGGATTTCATCAAGGACAAGATCTCCGAGAGCACCGGCTCCCAGAACCAGGGCTCCCAGGGCCAGAGCCAGAACAACCAGAGCAGCCAGTCGGGCAGCGGCGACGGCTACGCGTCGAAGCTGGGTGGCCTGATGGGCGGCGGCGGCAACGAGAACCAGGGCTCCCAGAACCAGAGCAACCAGTCGGGAGGCGGCGGCTTCATGTCCAAGGTGAACAACATGGCCGGTGGCGGCCAGAAGGGCGAGCAGAACGAGGACATGCTTGACAAGGGTAAGAACCCCCCTCCCCTCCCCTCCCAGAGTCCATCCCCACGGCCCAGCTGCCGTATCCCATTGCTGGCAGATAGCTGACCACTCCCTAAAGGCGTCGACTTCGTGCAGGAAAAGTTCCTGGGGCAGGGCGACCAGTCCAACGAGTCGGCGGCGGACCAGGCCAAGGACGAGCAGATCTCCGACTTCATCCGCGACCAGTACAAGACCCGAACGGGCAAGGAGTTTCCCGTCAAGGACAAGGACAGGAAGTTTGGGGTTTAGGCGGCTTATGATCCCGGGCGTTGGGGGGGTTTAGTTACTCGGTTTCATGCGTCTGCGATTTTGATGACGAAGTTGTGTACACTGGTCGGCTGTGAATCGTCTTCGGGAGACATTCCGTCCACTTGCCCAGAACTTGGTGATGTCTATGTACGGTTCGGTGCCCAGTACAAACGAGCATTTCAGTAAACCAATCCCATGCCGGAACAGTCCAAGATGTCGCCAAGCAGTCTTCAGTCAATGGTGTGGAACACCTTGCGGGTCGGTCCTCTGGCAGCTCTGCGTAAGAGGACCGCAGAATGTCAGGTGGACCCCGAGCCGAGCCGTGACATCTCACTCAACCCCTTCCCAGACTCCCGCTCCTACCTGGCTCCTGAATCCTCGCCGCAAAACAGACCGCCAACACCCCGGCGGCTCCCGATATCCCGAACAACAGTCCAAGGCTCTGGTCTCCCGGCTGCCCCCTCGGCTTCTGAAAGACACCAAAGACTCCGACTGACACGGCCGTCGACGCCGCCTGCGCCACGCAGACAACCACGTTGTGTATCCCCAAGACAACACCTACCTGGTTGCGCATGGATGACACCTCTCGCTCTCCAGATCTATCTAAACTAGAAGTGACGGTGTCAGAGCTCGCGCCGCTGGTGGGCCGTGTACTGGGAGTCGCATGCGTCTCGGCGCCAATGATTGCAAACGGGGCCCAGGCGCTTAGGGCCCAGGTGTAGCCCAGGACCGCGATGAGGACGATGGCGGCGTCGACGGAGCGCACGAAGGGTGCGGTGAGGAGGACCGCCGCCTGGAGGATGAGCGAAGTGATCCAGGCGCTCTTGAGGGTTGGGCGAAACATCTGCGGACGGGGAAGACTCCGGACAAGGGCTCCGCCGCTCGTGCTTCCACTGTTGTAAGTATCAGAATACGCTGCTGATGAGCTCGACGCGGAAAATCCAGACTCTGCCCTGTCATACGTCGGCGTCACGAGTGCCGGAGCGACAACGGTGGAGACGACCATAACAGCCGCATTCCACGCCAGCGCCACCGTCCCCTTCCTCGTCCCCTCCTCATACAGCACGTCCAGCTCCGCGGGCGTCATGTGCGGATTCTCACGCAGGTATGGCGCGGCGTAGATTTCAGCCACGTACACCGATCCGTAGAACAAGACCGGAAAGAACGAGAAGCACGCAAAGGCCTGGACCGCGAAGAGCGTCCCAATCTGCGGTGATAGCCCACGGAGCGTGCTCCACAGCCTCTTGCCGATGGACTTCTCGGCCACAGCGGTCCTGTCGCGGTCGTTCGGGTTCTCTTCCGCAATCAAGCCGGTGCTGGCGAGAACCGAGAGGCCCAGCAGCGCGCTCGCGACGGCGCAGAGCACCTTGAAGTGCGAGTCGCCCAGAAAGGGAAGGTGTGCGGTGAGGTCGATGGTCCCCAAGAGGAAGCCCACCAGGCTCCCAACCGCCATACTCCGCGAGGCCATCCCATTGGCGGCCTCCTGCTGGTGCCGCGGTGCGCAGTCGGTAATGAAAGCGTGGCTGGACGCCTCGACGACGTTGAGCCCAAAGTTCAGGGTGTAGACGCCCAGAACCGCCGCCGCTTTCACTCCCTCACCTCGCAAGTTGCCGGTGAGCTCGCGCACCCACGCGAGCGCCGGCATCGAAAGCACAGTGACGACCATGCCGCCGAGGAGGTACGGCCGGCGGCGGCCCCATGGCAGACGGCAGTTATCACTCAGCGCGCCGACGTAGGGCTGCACGGCAATGCCCATCAGCGGGCCGGCGAACCAGACGAGGGCGAGGAGCTGCTTGGAGAGGCCGAGGGAGAGGAGGTAGCTCGAGCCGGCGGAGAACTCGACGGACCAGGCGATCTGGAGGCCGCCGAGGGGCAGGGCGAGGAGGACGAGATACCAGGGGCTTCTGGTGGGTTCGCGCGCGGACGCGGACGCGGAGTGGTTGGGGAGGAGGGGCGACGTTTCGGACATCGTTGGACGTCGGCCTTCTGCGGGCGTGCGGGCGTGTGAGCGTGTGGGATGTGGATGATGGGCGCACGTAGGTACCTGGGCCCTTCGATGCCCTGGCCACCGTGGTCATGCGGGAGTTGTGGCACGTTGATATGGTACATGTAGCTGGTTTAGTTGGCCAGAACCCAGACAGCACAGATGCTGCACGTGGATGAGGTGACTGATGCCTATGTTTCGTGTGCTGGATGCAGAAGGTGCAAGCCGACTGAATATGGCAACCAGCTGTCGCACTGCATAAGGCGGGGTTCTGATTGATGCCTGTTGGTTAGGGAATTGGAGGCTTCGTCGCGGAAGAATCGAGACCGGAGGAGGAGCTCCGTCACCGTCACGGTTTTAGGTTTGCAAGACAGACGCGGTTGAAGTATACATGTATTATTGGAAGCTGTATTACCGATGCGGGGAGGTGCACCTAAGCTCTTGCCAGAATGCTCCCGCTGCCTTCGTGATTGCTGGTGGCTCCTGCCCAACGCCCGGCCCCACCTTCGGAACCGGGCGCGCGAGGGAGCTCAAGCCAGTCACGTGGTCACGGAATGCTTATGCAATCCAACTCTCAGCCAGGAAATTGCCGAAAGAATGGAGCCTTGAGCCGACGGCTTCGAGACGACAATTTGCACACGCCCGACCGCGATCTCGACGAACCTACCACGCCTCGGCCACATTCTCGAAGACCGCGTTTCGAGATAGGAGCCGTGTCGCTTCACCAAGGACAATGGTTGCTGGGCTGCGCAAGCTGGCGGCCGGCCGGGTGCGCACCAATCCCCCAGGGTCGTCATCGCGACAGGAGCTAACTGGAGACAGAACGGCCTGGGCGCCTTCATACTACAATGCCGGAAGATGGACTTTCACTTCTGTGACTGGGCGGGCAGCTCGCGCGGGATGAAGTACGTCGTTCGATTCCCTCTCCTCGTCTCCCTGCTCCTCCGCTCGTCTCGCCCTGCGAGCAGAAATGCTAACGGCCAGCACCACAGCGGCTTCATAAAATCCCACCTCTCGAAATTCGCGTCCGAGAACCCCGAGGTCGAGATCACCGTGTCGCCGCGCCCGAGCAAGCACCCCGTCATCGTGGCGCACTACATCAACGGCCGGCAGAAGTCGGTGTGCGTGCGCAACACGGAGCCGCTGCAGGTGCTGCAGAAGGCCCTGCTGCTGCGCGACGCCAACGGCGAGAAGAACAAGAAGGTCACCAAGCCGGTGTCGAGTATCAACCCGAGTGTCAGGGGCGTGTGGAGTCCGTACCACGGGACGGGCCTGCGTGTGTAAGGAGGTGGCCTGCGGGCTGTGGATGTGTATGTATAGCGTGGCATTGTATCAACAGTCGGAATATAGACGGCGATTCTACAAGTCTGATTCGTGGCTTTGGTTCACCGAAACGTTGTGGGCGAGGGCCGGGTTTGGCGATGGCACCCGGCATGGACCTCGCTAGCCAAGGTGGTGACAAGGTGAAGGCGATCGTGACGGACATTAGAACCCTTGAAACAGGGGCCTACACTTTGAGCGATACGGTGCACTCCCCAGATGCGTACGCCCTGCCATGTCCTTTCGTTGAGCGAGCATGATACGCTTGTCACCGTGAGAGAAGACTTGTGCGAGATCAAGAACCCTCCTGTCGGCACACCTTTGCTGGTTCAAAGTTGGATACGAAACTTGAAAACGTCTAAATTCTCGGAAAGTCTCGGTGACGGGAAGAACCACCTAGTTTGCAAAGCGCCCCTGAGATAGAAAGCTGTTTTTCACCTCTATCTGGTGCTGGCGCACGTGGAACACGCGCAAGGACGATGGCCCGGAAAATCCGCGGCTAAACTGATAGGCGCCGCGGGGTGCGCAGGAGCCCCTCGAAATTTTTCGACAGAGATAAACTCGATAAAAAAAAAAGTTGCGGAGATCACCGCCTTTCTAAATCCGGCGAGGAAGCGAACCACTCCCACCCGCCCCCGTCAAACGAACCCCCCCGACTCCCTTGAACGACCTTTCTCCTCTCACGCCCGAGCCTTTCGCACAGAGTAGGGCCGAAGAAGAATAAAAAAGGAACAAGGAAACCAGACACACAAGATGCCCAAGTCAAAGAGGGCGCGCCTCGTCCACCTGACGCAGGTACAGAAGAAGGGCCGCGAGCACAAGGACAAGCTCTTTGAGAATGTGAGGGCCGCCGTGCCCGAGTACCGCCACTGCTTCGTCTTCCGGATCGACAACAGCCGGAACACGCACCTCAAGACCGTCCGCCAGGAGCTGACGGACTGCAAGTACGTCTTCTCTTCTCTTCTTTTCCTCTTCTTCGTCGTGCGCCGGGGATTCCCTCGCAAAGAAAAAGGGCCTTGTAGGGCGGGAAGACAATTGCTAACGGAGGCCGAACCCCGCAGGATCTTCTTCGGAAAGACGAAGCTCATGGCCAAGGCCCTGGGCCAGACGCCCGCCGAGGCCCAGGCCGACGGCATCGACGGCCTGACCCGCCACCTCGCCGGCCAGGTCGGCCTCCTCTTCACCAACCGCGCCCCGGAGGAGATCACCTCGTACTTCGACAACCTCTCCACCGTCGACTTCGCCCGCGCCGGCGCCACCTCCCCGCGCGCCTTCACCATCCCCTCGGGCGTCGTGTACGCCACCGCCGGCGAGGTCCCCGCCGAGTACGACGTGCCGCTGGAGCACTCCATCGAGCCGGAGCTGAGGAGGCTCGGCGTGCCGACGAGGATGGCCAAAGGCAAGGTCGTGCTGGGGGACGAGGAGGGCGGCGGGGAGGGCTACCTGGTCTGCAAGGAGGGCGACGTGCTCGACTCGAGGCAGACGAGGCTGTTGAAGATGTTTGGCGTGTGTCTGAGTGAGTTCAAGGTCAAGGTTTCTGCGTGAGTACTCCCTCCCTTTTCTTCGTGGCCCTCCCTTTCTAGGGGGCGTTATGTGAGCCGTGTTTGCTGATTACCGAATAGGTACTGGACTGCGGCGACGGGTGAGGTCACCGAGGTTGACCCGGACGCGATGGAGGTTGAGGGCGGCGAGTAGGGAAGGGGATCGGACCTTGACGATAAAACGGGTGTTGTGTTCCGCTTCGAGCTGGGCTTCCTCCGTCTGATGGGGAGGGTTTAGATACCGTTGGGGCTCATGGGCTGGGTTTATCACGGCGTTGGCGGTTGGACTTTCTAAAAAAAGCATGGATAAAAACAAGGGACGTTGCGTTTCACCATCTTCACACGGGCCATGCCCTCGGCACCCGTCCAGGTGGGCAAAGCACCACGGCCTCTACGGTTTTGGCTGAATGTGCATTCCCCTACATATCGTACAGCTAGGACCGGACTCCGCACCTCACCAGACCCCAATCCGCCGGAACGCTATGCAGATCTCGTCCAGGTCAGCAGGCGCAGTGTTCACCTTACCTCTGACCTTACCTTGATTTTCCATTTCACCTCCCCGATTCGGAAACTGAAGTTACAAACCGGCAAACTCCGTAAAGTACAAAAAACGCAAGTTACCTAACCTTCCCCACCATTGTTTGATCCAGGGCCCTTGGGTTCGAGTCGGGTCTCCGGATACACACCGCTTCTGGAAACCTCGAGGCCGGCCTGGACCCGTGGGGCTGTCTCGTTCGATTGGCCGGGGAGACTGAAGGCTGAAAAGGGTTGTAATAGGAACACGAGTTGGCGAAGCGCAAATCCGTAAACGATCTTGCTCCCTTTTTTGGCTTACCCTCGGCGAAGAAGGAGAGGAAAAATATGGATACCACCAGTTTTGGCCGGAAACCTTGTTGGGATGCGACGCAGTGCGGAACGTGGAAAACGAGTGCCCGCCGCGAGACGCAAATGACGTTAGTAGCGGCGGATCTTCCTGGGCTCGTCGTACCCGCCGCCGGCATCGTAGTGCCGCTTCCTGTCGTCGTCCCGGCGCGGCCTGTCGTAGTCTCTGTCACGATACCCACCGTCGCCCCTGGGCCGGATGGGCTCCATGTTGCTGCCGGTCCGCCGGTTGTCCCTGTCGCGCCGGTCTCGGAATCCGCCGCGGTCGCCGCCGCCGCCTTGTCTGTCATCAAATGAGCGCCCGGGACCACGGGAGTCATACCCACCGCCGTAGCCGCGGTCGCCTCGGTCGCCTCGGTCACTTCGGTCACCTCGGTCACCTCGGTCACCGCCGTAGCCGCCACCACCGGGTCGGCCGCCGAAGCCCGGCCCGGACGGCGCGTTGCTCGGAGGGCCTCCGTACCCGTTGGGCGGGCGGTCGCGGTCGCCTCCTCTGAATCCACCGCCGCGGAAGCCGCCGCCCCGGAATCCTCCCCTGCCTCGGCCGCCGCCGTCAAAGCCACCGCGATACCCACCCCTGAATCCTCCACCGAAGCCGCCTGGTCCGGCCGGCCGCGGCGGCATGGCCCTGGTGTAGCCGCGGCCGCCCAGTCCACCGCCCAGCCTCCGGGGCTTCCAGCCCTTGACAGTCCTGCCGCGCTCGACGTCTACCTTGATGCGCCGGTCCCTGATGCGCATTCCATCGCACGATTCTAAAGCGGCTGCTCAACAGTGCGCCCAGGGCGCACGCGTTAGTCGGTTCTTACCAATCTGACAAAGCAAGGATCGAGGGGAGCTGGGCGTTACGCGACATCCTATCCGATGAGATTTGGGAGTATTTTGCCAGAGGCAAGCCACGTCACAGCCGGAGGGAGCGCGATACCAGCGCGCGAGGGGAAGCAAAGCAAGGTGGGGGAGGGGAATTACCTCTCATATCTCGTTCGCGCTCGAACACCACAAACGCGTATCCCCGGTGGTTCTTCTTCTTCTTCTTGGGGTGCAAGTGGCTGTGCGTATCAACGATTATCCGGATCTAGAACACAACTGGTTAGCTGTGTAATCGAGGCGAGGCATAGGAGGGCGCCATACCCGCTCAATAGGGCCGAACCGCGCAAACTCCTTCTCTAGATCCTGCTCGGTAGCATCGTAGCTCAGGCGCGCCACGATCAGAGTCTTGAACTCGTTACCACGGATGTTGGGGTCCTCGTTAGGTTTAACTGCACCGCAAACAAGTCAGCCAATATGTTCCACACGTTGCGGGCTCGGAAGTCCTCACAGTTGTTGGGGATCTCGGTTTGCAGCTTCTCGACCTCTTCTTTGCGCTCGCGCTTCTTGCGGTCCTTCATCTCCAGCCAGCTCTCGGTCGGCTCGTAGACATCGGTCTCCTTGTACACCTGCAAGGCGGGGAGGTACTGGGCGACGCCGGAGACGGGCTGCGTCTTGCGCAACTGCGGGGCGTGGTCCGGGGCCTCGAGGAAGCGCAGCGGCGGCCTGGGCGCGAAGAGCGCCAGGAGGTTGGGTGGCAGCTTGTCCGTCATCTTGAGCTATCGCGCATCGAACGCTCGGCGTCGCAACGTTGCAGGGGATTCGGAGGCCGTCGACGGATACCAGCGAGCGATGGCCGGCGCACCTGCGTCTCGATTGCGCGGTTCCTTGGCTGGCGGGAAAATCGCGACGGGATGCGATGCGATGCGATGCGATGCGTTTGCGTTTGCGTTTGCGTTGCGTGATGGAAATTTGACACGAAGCTCGCGCCAGGCAACTTTGCCGGCGTTTGTGCCTTGGCGCGCCCAGAGCTGCGAGCCGGTTTAGCCGAAGAACTGCCAGGGCTCGGCTGGAATGAACGGTTCCAAGGTTCGGCCGGGCCGCCAGGCTTGGTAGACAGTGCCAGCTCCACCTGACACCGACCAGTGAGCTCATCAGGCGATTTATTTTCGGCCCGCGGGAGCTGAGCCGCAGCGCAGGAGCTCCCAATACGTCAGTCCAACGAGGGGCAATTGGAGAAATAAAACACCTCAACGGGCAGTTCCCCCCACCAAATTCTTCCCTTCCAACCTTCCTCACCAGCAACATCCCCGGACCACAATCCTCATCCACTCCCAGTCACTCAAAGCAAAAACACCGCAACCATGGCTCGCAAGTTCTTCGTCGGCGGCAACTTCAAGATGTCAGTCGATCAACCCCGCTGACCCCCGCGCGCCGCTTGCACAACCCCGCGCTCCCTTTGCTCAAAACCCCGCCATATGAGGCGCTTCACGATGCCTCGGCGCAACAACGCGCACGCGGGGTTTTCCACGCACCGAGCAGCAAAGTTGACTCTGCAGACAGGAATGGGACGGTCGATTCCATCAAGAAGATCGTCCAGAACCTGAACGAGGCCTCGCTAGACCCCAACACCGGTGAGTCCCACTCCGCCCGGAGAGCCCCGGGTCCTCGGCCCCACGAGCTAACCGAGCTTTCCCGCAGAGGTCGTCGTCGCCCCTCCCGCCATCTACCTCCAGCTGGTCCGTGACTCCATCAGGAAGGAGATCGAGGTCGGCGCCCAGAACGTCTACGACAAGCCCAACGGCGCCTTCACCGGCGAGATCTCCGTCGAGCAGCTCAAGGACAGCAACGTCAACTGGGCCATCCTCGGCCACTCGGAGCGCCGCACCGTCCTCGCCGAGTCCGACGCCGTCGTGTCGTCCAAGACCAAGTTCGCCACCGAGAACGGCCTCAGCGTCATCTGGTGCTGCGGCGAGAGCCTCGAGGAGCGCGACGCCGGCAAGACCATTGACGTCGTCGGCAGCCAGCTCGCCGCCCTCAAGTCGCAGGTCTCGGACTGGTCGCGCATCGTCGTGGCCTACGAGCCCATCTGGGCCATCGGCACCGGCAAGGTCGCCACCGTCGAGCAGGCCCAGGAGGTGCACGCCGCCATCCGCCAGTGGCTCAAGAAGGAGGTCAGCCAGAAGGTCTCGGACGAGACGAGGATCCTCTACGGCGGCAGCGTCAACGAGAAGAACTGCGGTGACCTGGCCAAGCAGCCCGACATCGACGGCTTCCTCGTCGGCGGCGCCAGCCTGAAGCCTGCCTTTGTCGACATCATCAACAGCAACAAGCAGTAAAAAGCCCAGGGTATAGAGCCGGCGGGTCTATCAGACACTACGGATCCTAAGAATAGGCGTAAAAATGAATAAAATGCATCTGCCCTGAAGTTACATCTGGCAAGGATGTGAGTCCTAGACCTTGGTAAGTCTGTGGATCTCAGAGCTTCCACTTACTGGTTCGCCTGTCCTAGGGCAACGTGCAACCTTCTCCGAGTGGCTACAGCAAGGACACATAGGGTGTGGCGAATTCCAGGCCATGTTAGCCGTGGAAGGTGCCAGGAAAGCGTGCTGTATTCGTCTTGAGTGCCCTGAAAATGTGACGTTTCTAGGAAATCTGGATGAAGCTTGACTCTGGGTTGCCAGATCTGATTTGGCGGGTTGAAGAAACGCTGTTTATGGTCACCCATGGCAGATTCCTTGCCGCTTTGCAACCACGAAGCAGATACGATAGGTCATCTCTTTGTGAACCGCCGTCACTGTAGCCCTATTCTCGCCAGCCGGCTCGCAGCCAGGGATCCTCGAAGGGTTCTCATGAAGAAAGCCTGTCCTCGGGACGCCACCGCAGCATCTTCCGTATGAACGTCCAAAACGCTTTATTCTCCTCGCTCTCCAGTTCGGCTTCTCCGTCCTCTAGCGCTATAGTCTCAAACGTGGCTCCCGCCCTTGTCAATCTAACCTTTAGACTCCCTAAGGCTGCAATGAGAAACACGGACTGTGGTCTTGGTGATGGGCACCTAATGGGAAAGCCTACCATCTTTGTCAAAGTAGTTGGCAGACTGTGCCCCCTATGCAACCAGGTCTGCAGCTGACAGTGCCTAACCGCATCATGATGACCCTGGAGCGCTAAGCGTGAGGAACGTATCTACCTAGAAGCCCTGGTGCTTAGGATCCGCACCAACTCCATGGTAACCCTTGCGCGCTCGTGGTCTGGCCTTCCAATTAACTGGACATGGTGAACACCGGTGCTACCCTACCTATGCATTGCGCCCTTCACAACCGAAATATTCCAAGCGTCGGCAATGGATTCTCTGCTTATCCATGTTAGGAAAAGGGAAGGCCATTAGCAGCAGTTATCTTGGTAACATGACGTGGATATAGTATTCCTAGATAGCGATCGTCTGGTCGCAAGGGGCTTCCTTTATCTGCTCGGGCTGATCTGCTCTAAGTTGTAGAGAAAAGGATCTTAAAGGATATGCATGTCTACACTTTGGGTACTAGCAGCATATAAGGTTGTAAGGAAAATCATTTGCCTTGCCCTTATTCCTGCTTATACCCTGTGGTAGAAGAGACGCAGTATTTTCTAAATCCTGCAATAAAGAGCAAATAATACCTCATTTACTCGGTAGGATAGACCATTACGCCGTCCTCTTTAGAATGGCCATCCTGTCGCCTGACTTGTTCTGCAGCGCTTCAATACTTCTGCCACCCCAAATTATTATATATACGGTCCCACTTGAGAGGGGCAGCAGATCCCTAAGGATAGTAGTACCGGCAGAAGTGCTTCCAGTCCGGCATAGATGTAAAGCATTGCTAGATGGTGGTAGGCCAACCAGATTTCCGCTGCGCCAGCATTGATGAATACGCAGACAGGAGCCCAGACACCAAAGCAACGCCTGGGATCCAACAAATAAGGACACGCTCTCGTAAAACAAACGTTGGTTGAGGCAGTCGTTTTGGCGGGGCCGATGCATTCCGGCGGTCTAGGGCATTCGCCCTCCGGGCCGGACCTACTTCCGGACTGGCAGACTTGCATTGTGTCACGGTGTGGAGACTATGGCCAGAACTGGAGCCGGAGTGGGTCCCGTAACGGAGGAGAATCAACGGGCTCGGACGGCGCCCCGGACATCGGGATCATAGGACTGAGGGCTACAGCAGTATTTAGATCTCGCACAACGTGCCTCGGGGAAACCTCACTTCTTCCTTTCCCTATATCTTCTGGATTCTAGGGTGCCCACGTATTAGCGACAAATAGTATTGTTCTGGTACAGGTTACTGCTAACAGGAGCTCTCTCTGTCTGCGGAATCGCGAGGTGGCTATTGTCCACGATGCACTGCGGATAGAGTGGATGGACTAGACGGCTATCACATATTTATATCCCTGACTAGTACCACGTCATATAACCCTTTCAAGAAAGTCTTAATATACAGTACTCCCCCCCCCAGTGCCTCTGATGCAGAAAGGTCCTCCACCGCCGCACTGGGCTTTCTCTTCAAAGAGGGGGCGATCGCGTCCAATACGACGACTCGTGCAACCCTCTCGGCGGCCCGCTTTCTTGCGTTGGATGATCCGCCGAGGTGCATCAGTAAAACGGTTACTTTTCCTATTATGGTTAGGCTACCGGGGAGCTCCCTCCGGTCCCGAGCAGACAGGGATTTATCTGAGCACACGATGCAAGAAAAAGCACTTATGCTTGCAGTCGACAGCGGCAAGCCTGACTGGCATGTTCGAAGAGCCCGAGCACCATTCTACTCGGTATTCATAGTTGTGTCTCCGAGGCAGTAATATTGTTTGGTGTGGTATGGAGTGTGGCCGATCCAGGATCTCTGGAACGGAATGGAGCGGGCCTACGCTGGCGGATTACACCCTGGTAATTGGAACCGAACCGAAACCGGTGAATGGGCTGTTCGGTGGGGGATCAGCCAAGACGATGGAGGATAGATAAATGCTGACGCGTGTTGCTCCAATGGCGTACTTGTATGCAGGCGGGAGTGGGGGCAACACCAAGCAGGGCGAAAGTTGTCTGAGCTGTCACTTTAGATACCCTGCATAGCCATATTTGGACATGAACCAACAGTCGCATTAGGGGGGCATGGACGAGCAGCCAAGGGCGGGCTGTACCATACTGAACCTCAAACCCCTCCTCTTCCTGCTCTTCCTCTCGACCCCTCTCGAATATAGGTCTGTCATTACCAGCCCAGCTTACGATTCGCCCAGTTCACAAATCAAACACCGGAACCCAACATGGCTGACAGTTCCAATAATAAGTCGCCATCTCCGGCAGCCAAATCACCGCCTGCTGCAGCCGGAGGGCCCTCGAGCCCTGCTAGCCCTCTGGCGGCGGACAACCAGGGACATGTGCGGCCGCGGAAGCCCCCTCCCTCCCCCGGTTTCTCTCTGAGCGTTTATCTGACGAGCCTCCTAGGATGCGCTCGAGGCAGAGGATAACACCGACTCCGTACTGGGCGAATCAGTCCATGGCCTTTCAACCGCCTCGGTGACCTCCAGTCTTCTGAACTATCGGATGATCAATGGTCGGCGGTACCACAGTGACGTTGGCAATGCCGCATACTGGTAATAACGGCCTCAGACGCTACTTGCATTTCAGAGCTAACGCGCGGAAGGGCATCCAACGACGAACGGCAGAGCGAGTCGCTAGATCTCAAGTATGGCTTACCGCCAAAGCCCTTCTTCTTCTCCGGCGCTCTGGTTGTTGACATTATGGGTTTCCAGCCACCACTCTCTCACCATGTTGATGGATGGTAAACTGTACCTCGCTCCACTAGAGAAGGACAAGGTCCGGGTAAGCATGAAACATGTACTGCTACATTTTTAGCCCACTTTTGCTAACATCCTTCCCTCGTCTGTAGAAAGTGCTCGACATTGGCACTGGAACCGGTAGGCGCTGACATGCCCCCCTGCTGTGCTTTGATCTGGCTAACAACACCCACTGCCCGGGGTTAGGTCTGTGGGCTATGTAAGTCTAGGCCCACATGGTATTTGGATCTCACTAATCTTCTCCAGCGACTTTGCCGATGAGAATCCTGAGATAGAGGTGATTGGAACTGATATATCCCCTACCCAGACCGCCTGGGTGCCACCAAACCTGAAGTTGTATGTGGTTGAAGCGTGCACTGCTCTGCTACCAGAACGCTTGCCTACAAGGCTAATATCTGCTGCAGTGAGATTGAAGACTGCACTCTCCCATGGACCTTTGGTGAAAACTCGATCGACTATGTCCACATTCGCTGGCTTCTAGGCTCTATTATAGACTGGGATGCCCTCTTTGCAGAGGCCTTCAAGACCCTCAGGCATGGGGGGTGGATTGAGAGCTTTGAGGCGCGGGCGCATGTTGACACTGACCATGACCCTATCCCAGAGGACTGCTACATCCAGCAGTTGTCCAGGTTTTTTATCGAGGGGGGCGAGAAGCTTGGGCGCACGTTCCTTGTATTTGACCACGAGCTCCAGAGGAAGGCTATGCACAAGGCAGGCTTTGTAGACATCCAGGAGAAGGAGATAAAGGCAAGTTCGCATACCTCTTATACCCCTGAGGAACCCTCAGAGTGGCTAACAATGCATGCTCTGCTCAGAGGCCACTGGGGACCTGGCCCAAGGATCCGGTCTACAAGGAGGCAGGTTTCATTTCTCAGATTATGCTTGAGGAAGATGGAGAGGGATTTGTTCTGTTTCTGGCTAATACCCTGGGCTGGACAAAGGAGGAGGTCCAGGTCTTCCTTGCTGGCCTCCGTACAGAGGTGAGATCGAACAAGTACTGCCCATACTATAAGCAGAGGGTCATCTGGGGAAGGAAGCCTGAGTAGTGTTATTTGTTCGCTACTATAGTCCTAGAATAGGACCTCGACGACTTCGAGGGACAGGAGAAGGAAATCTTTACCTCGGGTCTTCTGAAAGAAGGGACTTGGACGGCGACAAGCCGCGTTTCTTGTATAGCTATGCCGTGGGCCCAGGACGGGGAAGGACAACCCACATCCTGGGCCTTGTGAAATGGGTAGAGTAAGTGAATACAAGTAGTTACAGAGCGCTATTACTGAAAGGATGAAGTCTAGAATAAACGAAGGAAGAAGAAGAAACATACACCACCGGGGATTGTATGCTGTTATCCATGCCAATTTGACGACCTTATTTTCCCAGATTAGTTTCCAAAGAGCAGAGACAAATTTCGGAAGCCCTCGTTATGTATCCTCCTCAAAACAAAAGGAATGCATGTCTTCGGGATGCAAAACCTTTGCCTTCGACGCGGATGTCCAGAGATATAATCGATCTTCAGGTCAATGGTGATACAGCGTGCGCTCGTCCGTCAAGTGTGTTTTGATGACGTGGAACGATTCCCTCTCAGTTCTCGTAATGCCAGGGACTGAGAGTTTTGCTTTGCAGTCATGACGGGCTGGCTTCGTCATTCCCATATTGAGGAGACTTCGCTCGTAGACATCTTTAAGCAATCTCTACTTGAGAGATTCCAGGGCTCCATTTTCTGCTGGAACCATGGAACAAACCAACGAAAGAACATTGCTGCTCCTATCCATCTTTCCAAATCTGCCAAGGTGATCGATAATAAGACGTCCTTGATTGCTTTGACTTCAAGTTATGAATTGGCATCAAGTTCTGCTGATGACGACGCCTTTAGGACTTGGAGCATATAGAACGTACGATCTAGAGACTGCAGAGCTCCCTCTCTTGGATCATGGCCCTTTAATAATCACACCTTTTTCCCTTCCTATTGCACCGCTGCATCTGCGCCGTGGCAGGGTCTCCCCGGGTGTTCTCGCGCGGGCGCCCCGGGATCAAAGACCGCAATACAACGACAGGCCAGCAGCTGGCTGGAGTGGGCGCTAAACTAGAAACGCAATGTCTTGCGAAGCAGGACGCTGGTGAGACGGCCGAGTACCAGGCAGGTGTGATTAGCCAGATTGCAGTGGAGCAGAAGGTATTGGGTAGGACGTGCATATTACTTGATGACTTGCTCAAGGGTGCCCAGACCGTAGCCGCAGATGCCCAGAAAGTCAAAGCTCAGGTGGTGGACAGGTGTGGAAGTGTGGGTGGAGGCATGCAGATTGTGGTCAGCCATGGCGGTAATAGTAGCATTAGTTTCGGTGCAAAGAAACAAGACTAGGTAAGAGCCCGTCCGCCAGTCAACCCGTATATCTCTACAAAAACGCAGCAACTAAAGCAGGAAGCGTCCACAAACCCCATGGCGGTACACCGAAGGACGACCCAGCGCGGCTTCCGACCTCTTCGGGAAGACTGCTCCCCGAGACAACACCTCTCCTACCACGCAGGCAGCTGAGGGTGACAGGAGGGGCGTCTGGTTCTTCTTGTGATTCCAGGCTCGTGTCGTTGATGTTATAACCCCAGATCGCGGTAACAAGCACCGTCCTCAGACCCGAGGTGCGATACCCCTGCTCGTCACCTGCCTCGTTTGCGCCTGTTCCTACGCTGAATCCGGCCGCCGGGGCTTCATTCCCGAAAACTCGGTCGCTTGCAAAATCCGACAATGGGCCTAGGTCTGCCCGAGGTCCGCCTATTAGTGACTGCAACCATTCAGGCGCTGCCATGAAGATACTTACTACGGAACATAACCAGTTCGTTGCTAGTCACCTTCTCGCAGCTTTCAGGTAGCTTGGCGGAAGCCGGGTCGTCCTGGAATGGGCAGGCGTTGTTGGCCTGGAACTCCTCGGCAAGCCACGCCTCGATATCGTCAACGCACTCCTCGCCGTCAGAAAGGTAGCCCGCGCAAGGCTCCCCGGACTCGCCCAGATCGTCCACAGGGTCGAGGTCGTGGTCGAAGTAGAAGTACCCAAAGCAGAGATTCCATGACGGGTCGATGCTCCGCGGAGTGCCCGTGTTGTTGCCGGCTTTGATCTCAGGCGGAGCACTGATCGAGACGGACGTTACGGTCGTGAAGCGAGGATCGCCATCGGCTGGCAGGGGGTAGTCGGAGACGATGTTCAAGCGCATGGGGAACTGGCTCACCCTCGACTGATCACGGTCGAGATAAGGTTTCGTGATATCGAAGCCTAGCAGGTTGTCCCAATCTGTCATGTTCCGGGCTTCCACTGCTGACTCCCAGTCGTCGAGGTTTGTTTCAAAGGTGGTGCCTTCCCGGGCCATCTCGATGCTGCTGTATAGGTAGGCGACATCGTCACGCTGTCTGGGCCCGATGTGATGTATGGCGGAGCTCGCTAGTACAGCAGAAGCTAGGAAAAGCGTTTGGACGCGGGGCTGGAACATGCTGGGCGCACTGGCTGAAGTTGGTGAGAAGGCGTAATTACCATCGATAGAGTAGAAGAGGCAGAGCTTGTTTTTGGCGCGGAAAGGAGAGAGGGGGAAAGTGGTCGGCCTTCTGGGCAGATGTTTCTCTCTCCTGCGGCGCGGCATGGGAACCAACAGTGGTAGAGGTCAAAGCTTCTGACAGCTCCCGTGTATTGGACGATTGGACAGAATGGGCGATCCCCAACGCCCTGCATTAACCTGCCGCCTGGGGGCCAAGAAGGCCAACAGCGGGGTCGACCGGCAATAGGATTCACCCAGGCCAGTCCGTCCAAGTTCTACCGCCAAGAAGCATCTATTACCAGAAGCCAGCCGAAGCTGAGTCGCCCGTGGGCCGACGCTTGGGTCCAACAGCGGCCGAGCAAAGCCACAAAATGCTACCCTGTCAGGGTGCTGAAACAGGGTTGACCGCACGAACCACAAATAGCAGTCCAATTGGGAAACCGGGATTTTAGGAAGGCGGCACCAGTTACAGCCGGTGAGGATGAGTGATCAACGTCTTATCCAACAGAGGGCTCCATCTGCAGTTGGGCCCAGCGAGCCGTCAACGACATGCGACATCCGTCACAATTTGACATCATTGATAAGACCATGCTTCCGTTTTACTCAGCTTGATTGGACACCATGGAAACAAAAGACCGGTACTAGCCCAGGAATGATCTGAAGCGGGAGCGAGGCTGTCTTCGGATACACAGCAAGCCGAGAAGGATTTGATTCGGGCGGCATGGCTAACACGGACAACACGGCCGTATCACAGGTGGTTCCTCCTAATATTTGCTGTGGTTAGGCAGGATTTGAGCGTTTTCCCAATCATCGTACAGCCAACAGGCCCCCAACCACAATAAAAATGTAGAATGTGTTGGTGATAGAGCTCATAGGGGGTGGTGTCATGCCTATGTTTACGGTAAACATGACGCGGACTAGCAAGTGAGCTCGGCGTTTACAAAGTCTGCAAGTCCAAGATAAGTGACACTGCGACTATTTATTCTTCCGGTTGACTATATCCTCGATCTCGCGGTACTCTCTTTGTCTTGTAAAACCTCCACCAGATTAATTACATCCTTATTACTCTACATCCCTGCCCGATCGAAGCCATGAAACTAAAGCATCTTGTTGCTACAATCCTGTGCCTTGCTGCTGGTAAGGTCTTGGCCGCTCCTCAAGGCGCAAGCGAGAGCGTTTGTATTGCGTCAGCGACGTACAAAGACGTCGTTGTCAGCGAGCCTTACGAACTACCGCCACAGATGGCCGTAGGACAGTCCTGCAGTGCTCACAAGGACGGAGGGTGTGAGATAGCAATGGGTCGAGGCCATACTGTGTAAGTGGCGGATGAGCGAAGCACCGTTACGAGACTGCCGAACTAGCTGACAGAAAAGAACATTGTAGCACAGTCGAGCATTCCGTCTCGGCCGGATTTGGCTCCGGGCTCGACCTTACCAAGATCCTTTCTGCAGGCCTGGAGGCAGGCTATTCCACCTCGTAGGCCTCTTACCCTGTGTCCTACTCTGCAAACCATACGCATGCTAATCACCGTACCAGCTGGTCAACGTCTGACGAGACCACCGCTGCAACGACTGTTATCTGCGAACAGGCAGAATACGTCTGCGGGATGATGGTCTGGCCCACTGTGGTCAAGGTTACCGGCAAGGTGTCTGACTCCGGAGCCTGCCAGGCAGTCGACCTGGACAAGTTCTTCGACTTCGAGGTGGTCGCCCCGTACATGGAGGACACGGGGCTGGCGGACAACCTGAGCGTCGCAGCGCGGTTCGGCGCCTGCTACCTCGACTGTACCGGCGCGGACAACTGCAACAAGGTCATCGAGAACGGCCTGCCGCAGTGCCCGTCGGACAGGGCGCCCGGGCAGTGGACCAACCATTTCGGTGGGAAGCCGGGCTATATCAGCCCGGAGGAGGCTGAGGCAAACAGGGAGCAGATCCAGGAGGAGCTGGAGGGACAGGCATGATTGTATAGAAGGTTGAACGAAACTAGGACCGGGCTTAGTTAGTGCCTTGAAGGACGGTCTCGGCCGGCTCTCCGCGTCTCGGGAGGGTTGTACTTATACGTAGCTTAGTACCCTGCCGCGCGGTAAAGGCCAAACCATTGGGATCTCTACGTCTCTACGTCCGGGGTTAACGCTGACTTAACTGGAATGTCTATCCCGTGGGGCTGCCTGGAGTTAGTGTAACTGAGCTCGGAGCTGCCTCTGCCACCCGCGGCTCGTCCGGACAAGCAGTTGCCGACTCCGGTCAAGCGATAAATGGCGAGTGGCCCGTCAACAAGACGTCCCGTGCATCAGACACGGCGGTTTTCCAAAATCAATTTGACCGGGGCCTATTACACTACATCCTGTGAGCTGTAGTGTATATGAGATGGAATCTGAGTGGTGAGTGGACAGCCGGGTTGTATCACGTACTCCCGACGAACGATATCGTCCGCAAGCCGAGCAAGATTTGCAGTTGGCGGAACCGTGAGATGCGCATCGATGACAGATGGGGCGGCGAGAGCGGCGGTGGCAAAGGCCAGCGTGGGAAACAGGCCCGCCGGGCGTGACCTAAAAGGAGGGCTGGGTATACAAAGTTTCAACGGCGACTACTAGAGCGGGGGAGAATAGGTTTAGGAACAAATCCCTCTTTCTCCCGTCTGGCAACTATCTGTGGGCCTTGAGCTCCCATACATAGTGTATCGTCCTGTGGCTTCGTGATGCATGAAGGATATTCCTGTCTAGCCTGTATCGGAGCCACCGGGAGCAGGACAATGCAGGTATGCGTAACCTCGAGCACGGGCACCGCATTCTGGAACAAAAGACGACTTCACTAGTGGGCCATTCTCATATAAACAGAGGCCCGCCTTCAGGTTATGCCCACGTTGGATTCCCAACCGTTAACGGGCTACTAGGTCTAACGGAGAACGAGGCTGCCACACTTAGGCCCCAGCCACGGCATTCCACCCACGGCGCAAAGTCTACAGAAAGCAGCAGCTCTTCTCGCCCGAGATAGTCCCATTCATCCGTTGACCCACCACAGGCGGCATAGATTTACACCCATGACACGCCCCGAGCGAAACCATCCATTCCCCTCCTTCTCTCACCACCTTGCCTCGTAACAGCCCCGTTAACCTAGCACGCCCCGGCTTAGCACATCACTCCCTCGGGACCTATGACACCACGGTTCTCGTTAGCACGGTGAGCTTCGCATCAAGAGGGGAGGGACGCACAGCAGTCGCTGGCACACGCCACGATACAGCCCTGGTCGGGGATGGTCGAGCCCGAGCCCCTGCAGCTGTTGGCGCACAGCCACTGGCAGGCCGAGAACGTCGCCGAGTCGCAGCAGTCGGCGGCCGCCCCCGGAGCCGTGGCGGCGATGGCGGCTAGGGAGAACAGGATGGAGGCCGAGAACTGCATGGTGCTTTGGAGGCGGGAGGCTGGTCTTGAGAGGAGGATGTTGGTTCTAGAGATCTGTTGGGTTGATGGGGGCGGGTTTGCGGGCTTGGAGAGATGAGAAGGGAGACCGGGAGGGTAGACGCTACTTATACACTTCTACTTACTCTCGTCTCATCGACAAATGCTGGTGTTGCGGACAGCCCCCACGGCGACGTAGTTGCCAAGAGACTCTCGGCCCGCGGGGAGAGTAGGCAAGGATGCCACACCGTAGGAAGCCTCCGTGATACCTTGCCGATGACACCCTTCGACGGGAGGCCCGTCCAGCTCAATGCAAACTGGCATCCCCTCCGACCGCCCGTTGGAACGTTGTCGCAGGTAGCTGGTAGCTGTGCCGCCGCGGAGGAGAAATATAGAATCGGCTCCACGTAAGCTATCTAATCTCGAGGCCAAGTCGTATATCTCCACAGCCGTCCATCTTCCACAACTTGGAGGGTCCCCAGCTGAACATTCCCTTCCGAGGCAGCCGAGGAGCCTCCCACACGTAAGTTTACTGAGAGTATCGGGACTCAGGTCTAATACGTGGGGATGGGTATCCTCACAGACCGCTGCAACGCCAGACTCTCGCGCGGCAATCGCGGCCCGGCTCATACCCTTGACACGGCCGCCCGAAGGATTCGGCCGATCTGGCCGATGTCACCTCCACGCAGGCGCTACCCCCGTTCAGACGCGGTTTAATAAACACGGCAACTCCCTCATTGGCCGGGAAAACCTTTCAACTTCACTCCGCTTGCTGCCGTTGCGTCGTCGTCACCGCTCTGAACTCCCCGGCAACTCGACCTTTGTCGGCGTAACCCTGCCGAGGGCGGGATGTCTCTGCTTCCCCGGTATTTTCGTTTTCTGGTCTACCGGTTGTCAATATCCCGGACTGGTATGCTGGGTGGACTCGGAACGAATCGGCAAGACGCCGCGAGACTGGACGGTTGGGGTATGTAGAGCAGGTTACGTTCGTTTGAGCTTCCAAGACAAACCCGCTGCGTTTGATTATGTGTTCGGAAGACACTGCATCCCTTCCGAGTGCACCCCATACGCGATGTTACTGGGAGTGCGAGTAGACCACGGCATGGATGTGATAGCAGGAGAAACTTGGAGCCGCCGGTCCGCGAATGCCGTCCGACGAGGACATTGGTGCTCGGGATCCTCGCCCACAGATATCAGACGTGTTGGGCGATTGTCCTGCATCCCCGCTCTGCGCGGTGATGTGCCTTTCTTCGTCTTGCGGCCCTGCACGGCAAAGCCGGCATGTGGAAGGATTTCCCGGGGTGGCAGTTTGCGTGAAGCTGGTCGGAGGTCGACCGGAACGCTGCCCGGAATGCAACCCCGTCTCGACACTCATTTCTTGGACGAGGCCATTGCGACCATCGCCCTTAAACCGACGCATCTAAGGGGTCGATCTGAGTGGCGCTCGGATGAGGGCGGGCAAGATTCGCCGCGTTCAAGTGCTGGCTGTTACGCTGTCGTGAGAAGTCGAATTGCTCATCGAAATGTCAGCGAGTACTAGACGGAGCGCTGGCCACGGGAGTGGGAAGGCAATTTGTATGCCTTGCTGTTTCGTCGGGTCTTGCTGGGGCCAAATGGCGTCCCCGGACGTCGCTCCTCGCGATGTCGCCGACCACGACAAAGAGCTGGCCGAACTGGCTGTCGTTTCTGATTTACCAAGGGTCGGGCTCCGTCATGAATAAAGGGAAGGTCCCAAATGCCATTGCATGACTCATAGCTCCAGGCAGAAGCATAGCAAAAGCAGGAGCACTAAGCATGGTTCTGTGAAAGTGCAAGAGCATCATCACAGGAGGGCCCACCTTCCCAATTGGGAGACCAGCTGGTGATGTCACTCCAAGCTCCAAGAGCTCCATCAAAGAACTTCCCAGGCCACGTGATTTCCTTCACCTTCTCACCTCACAGTGTCACCAACCCTCACACGTTGCACACCCACCCTCAGAGTTCAAGCGAAGAAGACCCGATGCACCAGACAGATCCTTGGGGGAAATTTTTCACCATGGCCAGCCAAGCCGCAGCGGCCCAGCCAAGCTCCGGCCTCCAACTCCAACTCCAGCACCTCCCTCCCTACTCCCGCACCACCCGCCGCATCAACCACATCCCGCCGCTCCGCACCCAGCACCAGCGCGACCGAGAGCAGAACCAGCAGATCGGCACCCTCCGCCTGCTCCTGACCGTCCCGTACTTTGCGGAGCACTACGAGCGGACGCGCATCGACCGCGACCACGACCACGACGAGAACACCGTCGACGACGACGAAGAGGACTACGTTTTTGTAGAGCGCGAGAGCGAGCACGACAAGATGGTCCAGCTCACCGAGGTCCCCGACGAGCACTTTGAGGGCAACCAGCCCGGCCCCATCGAGGATGAGGGCGACTTTACCGACACGGGTAAGTTCGGCTCCTTTGCGACCCTTTTTTTATTTTTTATTCCTTCGTCTCCCGCATCTTCCCACACGGACGACGCGTCGCGAACCAACGAAGAAGAACAGCCCGATGAGAGATGAAGAAAAGATAGAGAGAGAGAGAGAGGACAAAGGCTAACCCGTATCAAGACTCCGAGATCTCCACCGACTCCGAGTACGACCCCACCGACGAGACCCTCGCCGAGCGCCTCGCGGCCCTAAAGGACATCGTGCCGCCCACGGCGCGCGGCTGGGTCGCCGCCAAGGCGTCCTCGGCCGCGGGCCTCGGCGCCTCGGGCCTCTGGTTCGCCGGCAAGGCCCTCTGGTTCGTCACCTCGACCGCCCTCCTCATCGGCGTGCCCTTCGCCATCTGCACCTCTGAGGAGCAGCAGGTCGTGGCCATGGAGCAGGAGTACAAGATGCGCGAGATGGGCAGCGAGGCCCTCACCGAGGGCGGCGGCGCCGGCGAGGGCACGGCCGAGAAGGTGGGCGCCGCGCTCGGCGCCGAGTCGCAGAAGCAGGCTCTGTAGAGGGCCCGCGGCCTCCCGTGTACCAAGATACGTCAGTGAGGGGAGGAAGGAAGAAGGAAGGGGGGGGACTGTACATTAGAGATGATCTGCTTTTTTTTCGATGAGTTGTATTACTGGGGATATGCCCGGGGCAGGGAGAGAGATGTACGTTAGGGAACCCTCGCTGTATGAGGAGGAATTCGAGGGCCCGGGATCGTCCGAGGTGGCGCGGACGAAAGGGAGAGGCCAGCATGCGCGGAAAGGCAAAATGATAATATTAATAGACACCTCTCGTCTCCAGACAAGGGAAGACCTCGTGCACTCGGCCCCATCGTGAGCGTCGGGCTCCCCCCAATTTCTACGAACCCTCCTCTCTTGACCCCCATTGGGACCTCACCGCAAGTCCGTCGCAACGGCTGGCCGGCACTTTGTCTCCGGGCCGAATCCGCGCCGGCTTGCCCGCCTCCAGAAGCGAGGCACGGCCGTAGCCAAACACGCTCCCACCACCTTGGAACGTAGACAGCTTCATCGACTCGCTACCACACCACCCCCACAAGACAAACGCAGCTCGGGTCAAACGAACACGTCAAAGAAAAAGGATATCTTGAAAAAAAAAAGAATAAGTACAAGTCTACAAAAGCGAAGAGGCCCACTCGTCCTCGCCCCATAGCCAGATCCCCCCTTTCTCGCAAAGCGGCGGAGGGCCAAAAGTTACAAGAATCATAAACTCTTCCTCTCCCCCTTACCCTCCCCTTCTTTTCTCCCCGCCTATTCTGGCCCTAACTCTTCCTTTTTCACCCTCCCTACTCTCCCTCTCCCCACCCTCCCCCTTCCCCAGGGGCTCGGGTCTCGAGAGCTCCAACACCCCGTCGACAAAGAAAACTCGGGGAAAGGAGCCCCGCATGTAGTGTCCGCTACAACAATGCAGATAGTTGATAGTAAAAAGAAACAGAGAAGAATGGAAGAAACAGTAAGGGAAGGTATCGTAATGGTGTGTGTGTGTGTGTGTGTGTGGCGGATTGGTATACCGGCTACACAGACGAGACAAGAAAAGAAAAGCGAGGTCGAGTCCCTCCGCGTCTACTGCCCAAAGGCCGAGTGCTTCCTATGCGCATCCACGAGGGCTTCCAAACGTTAGCAACACTACCTCACAACTCGGAGGAAACGAAAGGGGCGAAAGCAAAACTCACTCTGCAGCACGTTCATCTGCCCCGCCCGGTCCTCGCAGGCAACCTGCAGCCCGGACCCCTCCACAAAGTCCAGCACCACGCTGTTCGGCAGCTCCTGCACCTCGATCTCGGGCGTGTACGGCGCCCTGAACTCGGACAGGTGGTACCGCTTCACGCCCGCCCCGCCGCCCGCCTGCTTCCCCGCCGTCGCCGCCGTGCTCAGCACCAGGAACCCCTGCGAGTCCAGGCACACGCACCGCCGCTTCCACAGCAGGTTGTCCGGGAACTGCACGTTGACGTCCCCCATGAACGCCGCCACCTTGGGCGTCCCGTCCACCGTCTCCGTCGACTCCTCCTCGTGGAGCGTGGGCGAGATGCCCGTCGGCGTGCTCTTGCTGCGCCCGCCGAGCGACGACGACAGCCGCCGCATGAACCGGCCCGCCCGGCTCCCCGGCCGCCTGTCGCTGCTGAACGACCGCGCGTCGTCGCCCGACCCGCTGGTCTCCGTGAAGGCCGAGGGCGACCCGACCGGCGTCGCCGCGTCGCGGCTGATGGACGAGCGCCGGCTGCTGATGGAGAGGCGGCGGGAGAACGACGACGAGCTCTGGTGCGCCGAGGGCGGCCGCGTCGGGGACCGCGAGGGCGTCGTGGGCGCGGGCATCATCAGGTTGTCCACCGACGGCGACGAGAGCGACACCCGGTGGTCCTTGATAAAGTCCTTCATTATGCTCAGAGACGACCGCCGTGCCTTGCGCCCAACCTCGGGGCTGCGGTCGCGGGACTCGGACCGCCGCGTCTCCTTTGACATCCTCCTCTCCTGGATCGTCTCCTTGGGGAATTCCACCGACGCCGGGTTGGACTCCGGCATGGACGCGGGCTCACTCCGCTGGTGGTCCACGACAAGAGGAGACTTCTTCAGGTCCAGCGGGCCGTCCGAGTCCCTGCGCTCCGCAGCGCCGGCAACGGACTGCGACCCGTCTCGCACGATCCGCGCCTTGACCTGGACGGACTCGGTGCGCCCTCTAGGCGGACTGGCCCCCTCAAACATCGAGAGCCGGTTCTGCAGCGAGGCTGACCGATCGCGAGACGCCTGCCTCGACGTCTCGGGGGACCCATCCCTGGAGACCGGGGGCGGGCTGTTCTTCGAAAACGAGGTGGCGCGGTCAATCACGGAAGGCGACCGCGACGGCTCCCGAGCGGCCGGCTTCCTCGTCGAGAAGAAGGTCGACGTCGGACGGGTCTCCGCCGCTTCCGGCCCATTAGACGACAGCTTCTCCAGGGCCTTGATGCGCTGCGAGATGCTCGAGCCGATGGTGCTCTTCTTCGGCGCCGGTGCGTTCGATTGCTGCGACTGAGAGATCTTGTTCCAGAAGGCGGTTCCGGACGATGCGGCCCTCCCCTTCGGCAGAGGAATGTCGGTGGGGCTGAGGAGGCTGGGTTTCTTCGAGGAAGGCTGCGAGGATGCCCGATTAGAGGACGCCATCGGCGCGCCAGGGAAGCCCGGCGAGAGGGGCGACACGGCCACCGGCATGGCCTCCTCGACCACAGCGGACTGGAGCTCGTCGAGCAATTCGTCGTCATCGGACAGGTGTCGCGAGCTGCGGGCGCTGATATCCGTGTTTATGGGGTCGAGGTGGGAAGATTGTGAAAGGCCTTTACCGTGGCCCTTGGGCTTGGGCGCGGAACCCTCGGCGGCTGGCTTTCCGTCGGTGTTCCTGGCCGTGGCACCTACCGGGGCGATGGCGGGGACCGGGGGTTCGTCCTCGGCCTTGGCTTCCGCTCGGAGATCGGGGGTGGAAAACTTGGATTTCGGAATCCGGAGCTGAGGTTCTTTAGCTTCCTCTGCTTCCTGTGGTTCGGCGGCCGGTTCGGGTTCCTTTTCGGGGGATGGATCTACCTTGGGAGCCGGGGGTTCTTCGACGGCGTGCTGGGCAGCCTCGGCTGCGGGTGCGGGGACGTCATCAGCGGCCGGGCCAGCAGAGGTATCATCAGCGACAGGCGCGGCAGCAGGCTCCTCTGGCGTCGCGTCGACGGTAGCCACGGCTTCTTCTTCAGGATCGTCCTTGGTCGCGCTGACAAGGTCTTCCGCCGGGGGAAGAGATAGAGGCTTCTCGTCAGTCTCCACCGGTACATCGACCGGCTTATCCTCTTCCGTCGGACCGTGGGCAGGCGTGTCTGTGGTGGCTTGCTCGGTGGCTTCCTCGGCGGCTTCCGTGGGCTCATCGTCGACAGGCTTGGGCTCTTCCACATCCTTCTCCACGATGCTGTCGCGCGCCTGCACCGTCTCGTCCGTGGACTCGGACAGCGAGGACGCCTTGGTCGACTGGTCCGCCTCCGAAGACGCAATAAAAGGTGACGTCGGGTGTGAGTCGCTCTGCGTAGCGTCCGACGCATGGTCGTTGATCGTGGTTGTGGACGCCTCCATGACTATGGCAGAGTCAGCTGTCGACAGGATGACCCCGTCGTCCTTGTCGAAGTCCTCAGCGACCAGATGATCCGAGGTGCTCTTCTCCGGCTCGTCCGTGGGCTTGGCCTCCTCGGTCTCCTCCTGGGAAGCCTGCGCCTCAGACTCGGCGGGCGGCGTCGGGAGCATGCTCATCTTCTTCTTCTTCTCGCGCAGCTGCATCGCCTTCATCAGACGCGCCTTCTCGGGCGTGACCTTGTCCTTGGCGGGAGCCTTGAAGCTCGCGCCAGAGCTGGTGTGCGGGCGCCGGGGCTCGTCGGCGGCGCCGGGGGATTCCGGCATCGGGGGGATCGGGATGTTGGGGGCCGTGAACGTGATGTCGGACATCTCGCTCTGCCCCGCGATGGAGACGCTGTCGCTGCCGTCCTTGGACTTGCCCTTCTTCGAGCCCTTCGCCTTGAAGCCCGCGGGTATGGACGAGATGGCGCGGAAGTTGGTCCCTGACGTGCGCGGCCTCCCCGCGACGTCCATGGAGGGTCGGGGTCCCAGTCTCACCTTCTGTCTCCCATACGAAGTGTAGAACTCTGGGCGGGTGGACTGCGAGGACAGCCGCCTTCCCGTTGTGTCGAAGGACTTCCTCGGCAACGTCGAGTCGGCGCCGGTGAATTCGGGCGGGTCGATGGCCACGGTAAAGTTGCCCTCGTCCGGGGATGCGGTGGGGTCGGCATTCAGCGTGACAGGCGTCTCCGGCCTCGGCGGAGGGGGCGAAGTTTCCAACCCTGACGCGGCCGTGGACGCGGCCTCGGGCGCGCCCACGGTCACTTCGCCCACGGACTGGCGTTTGCTGGCGCGATACTGCTCCTCCTCGTCCTCCTCGGCAATCTCTCCTAGTCTCCGGCGTCGAATCGAGCTCGTCGAGGAAGAAGTCGATCCGGAGGCGGCGTGCAGCGAGCACGCAGACGACAGTTTCGAGTCCTTAAGTTCGCTTGCGGTGGCGATGGAGAAGGTGGTGTCATGGGGGGAGAAGCGTTCGCATACGGCGGTGAAGTGGACGGACATGCGGGCTGTGATAAGGTACGGATTAGCTCTTGCTCATTCAGTGGCTGGGTGGGCTCTCGGCGCTCTGCTTGCTTTTGCAGACAAACGGCAGAATGAGACATGACGGGGTTCTAGAACCATATTGGAAGGTCACCCACCTTGGATTAAGCGCGAGCAGTCCTCGGGGAGGTACTTGATCAGCACGTTTCTCCTCCGATACCTGATAAAGCCGTAGAGGGGGGACGCCTCCTCATATTTGGATATAGCATTCCGCATCTCGGAAACACCGCCATTGCCGCGGCCCAGCAGGTCGACCTCGTCGCGGCTCTCATACTTGAGCAGGAACCTGTTACGGACGTGGTTAGTCGTTATATAGGTAGACAACTTGGAGCGCTATGCAACAGAATGGCAGAGGCTAGAGAGACAGCTCGCGACGGGAACACCGTGGAACCAGGTGTATATGCTGGGTAACGATGCTCGCGACGGCCCGAGAAGGTACCCAAGCGCCATGTACGCAGCCGTGCCGGCGTACGCGGGTGTCTGTGCAAGGAGTGCGGAAGGAAAGGAGCATCATACCATCCGCCCGGCTCAGCAGCGGCGGCGTCGTGGGCCTCCTTGACCTTGGGGTCCTCCAGGCCATTGAGAGACATGGCACCGGTCGGTCGTCAGCGGCCCGGCGCTTCGGTGGTGTGAGACGAGGGTTCGAATCGGATGCAGGCAGCGGCACACGCCCGGGTCAACATAAGATCAGGGCAGGGCCGTTCTCCCGATGCCGCGCGCGTTCTCCCGTCGCGTCGGGGGTCCGTTCCACTCGAGGCAGCGCTGTCGCAAAGCGGCCAACCGTTCAGGGGCAGGGCAGGCCAGCGCGGCGAAAGGGTATGCGCTCGGCGAGGTGCGACATCGACAGAAGAAGCAAAGAAGAAACACACTCGGAGAATGGGGGGTGCAGTTCGCAAAAGGAGGGAACGAAGTGAAGAACCTGTCTCACGAGAGGCGGGGGGTTAGTAGGCCGGGCGGGGGTGTGTGTGCGGTGTGTCGTCGCCGCCGACGATGTCGTTCGTTAGGGGGATTTGGAGGGAAAGAATTTGGGCGGGCGATTTTTGGGGGGGGGATGCTTGGCTTTCCCAGGGGGTGTGATGGGCGAGCAAAGGGGTCGTGTCGCGCCCAGGCACCGTCCGCTGGTGCTGGCGCTAAGCCAGATTTGACAGGACCGCTCGATCCCCGCGTGGCTCCTGCCCCATGCGCCGGGCCCCACAGGGTCGTCTGTGTGTGGCCAGCACGTGCAATCTAATTTATCGGCGAAGCGAACGAGAAAAACAGCTGGAGCTGGACGGCACGACGGCGTGGGAACCCGGTTACGAAGAACGTCAATTGGGTTCGAATCGGACGGGTTCCGGATTGGAGGCTCTACGGGCGCGGATACAGATGGAGACGGCTTTCTATGGAAGGCCGGGGGGGTTCAATTTCGATGAATGGGTCGACGCGAGGTATCTCGAGGCTGCCGATTGGGCCAGCGGAGAAGCTAATTGAACCCACCCGGCATCTCGCATAGCTGAGCTTAGCTTCGTTGGGGGAAAGGGGTCTCGGGGCCTTTGTTCTCCTGCGGATATCTTCTCGCGCTTCCTGTGATGATCGGGGTTATGGGGGTGGCTGCACTGATATCAGCCAACGGGGATGAAGGAGGCATCACAGAATTATGCAGGGCGCAGGAGATGAGCACCCCGGATGGCCCCAGAACAGGGGCCGACTCCGCCCGACGATCCCGATTTTGTCAGCGCAGATGCCAGCTCGGTCTGAGACAAAGCTCTTGACACCACCACACAGGACATGCATTCTCCAGCCAGCCAGCCCACATCTTCACCCCAGCTCTACGCAAGAAAAGCACCATGACTTTTAGCTGTCACCAGAGAGAACCAGATCTGCACCCGGGCGGCGATTACGCCGGAACCGAAAAGAAAGGAAGAAAATCTGCCGGCGCTGCATGATTTCAAGGTTGGTGGTGAATCGCCCATGTGGAGCTGAAACAAAATTTCGGAACAGAGGTGTGTGGGGGGTCCCCCTTTCGCCGGAGCTGTCCGCCCGATGCGAGACGGTTTGGATACCTGAGTTGGGGTCACTCCTCCCCGGATGCGAACCGTTGCAGATGTCAAGAGTGAGACCTGGTTGGGAACCTCTCAAAACGGGGCTTGCTTGGAGTTTGGATTTTTGGGGGGGATCAGTTTTTGTTCCTCCGTCTGGTGTGTTCGTTCGCTTTGACCGCCGTTGCGCTCTCACGCACTCGTCGCCCATGCAGCTCGCCCAGCGGCTTATAAGACAGACACTCCAGTCTCCTTCCACCGCAATCCCACCCACCACACGAGCCCTTTCCCGTCCTGCCCGATTGAACTTCCTGAGCTGGCAATATCCTCTCCTTGCATATCGACACAACATATATGCGCATCAAAAAAAAAACCCAAGCAAACATACTCAACAAACACAAAACCACTTCGAAGCACCCAGACAGCCCTCCCACCGTGATGTACTCCCCTCCAAACGTCAAGAGCAGCGCGCAAACCCCCTCCCTCATCTCTACCCCGCCAAACAATCGCCGCCCGCAGAGCAATGGAAGGGCAGGGTCCCCGTCCGTGCGTATCGAGCAACGTCAAAGCGCCCCCTCTGATCATCCGACCATCCCATCCCCATCGGTGAATCCTATCAAGCCCCTCCCGAGGGGATGACAGAACAGAGTAACCTTCGCTTGCCAAACGGGATTGCCTCGGGATCGAGAGAGTAGCGCTCGCAACCACCTTGCGAGGGAAGCTCCAGGCCTCTTGGATCTCCGCGCCACGGCCCGCCGCGCGGCTTACACGGGCAACGTCCAGGGACGCATGTTTCGTCGTCTATGTATGTCTTACGTCGCAGGCCACTGGCCGAAATTCCCCGGGACTTCACATCCTCGGGTCCGATGGCGTCACTCCTGCCCCGCCTCGTCTCGAGACCGCAGGAAAAAGAAAAGCAGCGCGAAGCAACCCTTCGGATCATTGCAGCGTCCGTAAGCCCAGCCTTTGGGCTGCATGCTATTCATGTCTCAGCCTTGAAAAAGAAACGAGCACAAGTGTAGCCCGGCAGGGACACCCTGCAACAATCTGCATCCCGCCCGCCACCCCGCCGTCCCTCGCACCGAACCCCCACAAAACCGCAGCCCACTTCCAATACACGATGCTCCCCATCTCCAAGGCAATACCAGTAAACAGCCAAGAGCACCCCAAAGCGAGGGAGAAAGGCGAGACCACCCGCTCCACACATCAGCCGAGAAACAACCCTTCCCTTCCACACATAGACGAGCCAAAGACGGTAAAGTGGACGGAAAGAGCCGAGCCGATAAAGACAATCCATTCAGCGTATCAGACTTATCTCCCACGCCCAGCCCAGTCCGTACAAGCACCCCTCACTTCGCCTTGATATCTCCTCCCCCTTCCGCCCCAGCAGTCTTCTTGACCTCCTTCTGCTCCTCCTTCGGCTCCGCGTCCCCCTCCTCCTCAACCTCAACCGTGCTATCCAACGCCGTAGGCTTGAAATCCCCCTCCTTCTCCTCCGCGGGCTTCTCGGCAGCCGCCTCCCCGGCGTGCTTCGCCCCGTCGAGCCGCACAATCATGCACGACAGGTTGTCCGTGCTAAACCGGTTGAGCGCGTGGTCGACCAGCAGCTTCGACGCCTCGACGGGGTCGTCCAGGTCGCGCACAAGGTCTACCGCCTCCTGGTCTGAGCAGACGTCCCAGAGCTATTTGCACAGTCAGCAACACGGCTTGAAAAACAAAAGCTCGTAAAAGAGGGAAACATACCCCGTCACATGCTATAATGATAAACTCGTCAGTGTCCGGCTGGACAACCGTCTCAGTAGTGTACGGATGCCCCGTCACAAGATCCTTCATGTAGGTGTCGCCCAGAGCACGCGTGACGGCCAACACGCCGTTAACGCGGTTGTTGAGGATCAGGCCGCCCGCGTTCGCGATGCGCCTCCCCTCGTTCTCGTCGCTGCCCTTGTGGTCATAGGACAGGCGCAGCGCCTTTCCGGAGCGGCAGAGGATGATGCGCGCGTCGCCGACGTTGGCCGTGTACAGCACGCGGCTGCGCGTCGTGCCGCTTCTTATCCTGCCGCCCGCGGGATCTGGGGAGCCGCCCGTGTCCGTCTTGGCGGCGGCAGACGAATCCGCCGGCTTGGAATCGGCGTTTCTTAGAGGGGCCGTGGCTGCGAAGGAAAGCGAGGTGGGCGGGAGGCCCGGCGTTCCCTGCGCATTGGGCGGCCGGTCCTCCCAGCGGAGGACGGCGATCGCAGCGGTGCAGCCGCTGTTCTTCAGAGGCAATTTTTCCAGCTGCGAGTCCACAGACGTGAACGTCTGGTCGAGCAGCTCGGGGACGGGCAGGTTGGGGTTCTTGCGGACGGCCTCCTCGAGGACGATGTGCACCTTCTTGCCGCACCAGTCGGCGGCAAACGTGCCAGCGTGGCCGTCAAAGATGGCAAAGTATCCGTCGTCCGTCTCGGTCGCGTCGCCACTACCGGACTCGCCCTGGTCGCCGCCTCCAGCCGACGCCTCCGTGGCCGGGGCCGCAAGGAAGTTGTACAAGAAGGCATGCGTATCCTCCATAGTTCGGCGGCATTTCCTGTTCTTATCCTCCCAGACGCCGACGCGGAACGTCGACCTGGGGCCGCGGACCGACTCGCCGGCCGAGTTGTTGTGCTGAGCGCTCATGTCGGGGTTGGACGGGTCCTGCTTCGCGAGCTTCGCGGCGGGCGTCTGGCCGGTCCCCTCGGAGATGGAGCCCCTGCTGCCCTGGCTGAAGCTCAGCGAGCTCTTGGCGCTGGCGAGGAAGCTGCTCGCCTTGCCGCTGACGCCGCTGCTCCTGCGCTTCTTATCGGATGAGCCGCCGGTGTCCTGCCTGGTGGGGAGCCCACCATTTCCGCTCCGCTTCTCTCCGCTGGCGGCCTGCTCGGTCGGCTTCGAGGCTGGGGGGCTGCCGGAGGTGGTGGTGTTCGTCGCGGCGGCAGGTGCGGCGGTGGAGCTGGGCTCGGGGGACGGGGACTTGCCGTCGGGCTTGCTGGTGGTGGCGTCGCTTTCGTTCTTTCCGAGAGACGAGGTGGACCCTCCAAACATTCTATTCAGCAGACCCCCTCCTTGAGAGGAGATGCTGCGGCGCTTGTTGCCTGCCAGCTTGTAAAACGTTGGGCGGTGAGGCTCGTGCGGGATGTCGCCCTTCGCGGCGGGTGAGGGTCGAAGAGATGGGGGACGGGGTCTGCGGGGGCTTGGCGTTGGTTCCGGTTAGTGGATGGGAGAAGGGAGGTTCGGCGGATGCGGGGGGGATGGACGGGCGAATGGTTGGATGGCAACAGAAGGCAAAGCCGAGTTTGGCGTTCGGCTGTCGGAGTTGGGAGGCCCAGGTGACGAGGGCTATGCGGTGGAGGTGGTCGCCGCTCGAGGGAAGGGATTCAAGACCGGACTACTTGATGGAACCGACTAGCATCAGCTCCAGGTCCCCACTCGTCTCTGGGGATGGTTGGCGTTAGGACAGAGTGAGCTCGCGACGGAGGCGCTCCTGGTGGACTGTGCCGATAAGCGGGCTGGACGTGGAGGGGCAGCGGATGACAAAGCACCAAGACGAGCGGCGCGGTTGGGGAAAAGAGGGTCCGCCAAGGCGCCAATAATAGCACAGCACAGCACAGCACCGCTGCCTAACTAGTTTGGCTTCTACTGGCCCAACGCGTGACGTAGCCCGCAGAGTGGCGCTTGACTTCTCTGAATTGACAAGCAAGCATTCCTCGCGCAGGTGGCTGGGGCAGTTGCCACCTATCCTCTTCAATCTGGCTATGACGCTTTGTTTGGCCCCGGCGTGTGTGGAACAGGGCGGATCCAAGACCGGATTGGTCAACGGCCCATACAATTTCTGTGGCCTCGACGGTCCCTGCAGGGCCCAACGGAGGCAGACTCGCGGTCGTCGGGCTCAGCACGCGAACGGGAAAGCCGCCTGCAACGATCGAGCACGCCGGCCTCCAAGCGGCCTGACGTCACCGTCACGCCACAAAACACAGAGACGAAACCAGCTAGCCCTGCGTTTCAGAGCTCAGTATAGGAGCCAATTCACGCGCTTCCCCACCCAAGCTGTCTCGGAGTGAGCTTCGACGGCCGGCATCGGCCGCTGGTTGTACAGGTGCAAGAAGTCCAGGATAACGAACGCGTCCGACAAGCGGTGGTGGCAGTGTTAAAAAACGAAAACGCAGCAATTAGCCCCGCCCAACATTAGACGCCTATCTAGACTCCCATGCGTTTCTTATGCTGTAACAAGCATTCTGTTCTCCCGTCCGTCGGAGAAGTCTTCGTGGCCCAAACCACCAATGGACACATGTCGTGTACACCTCCATCTTCGCGCAGGCGTCTTCCTCGTGCCAAGGTGGAAGGCCGTGCACGGCTTCTGAGCTGGGGAACGTGCCGCCTCGGCGACCGGCTTCCCAGCCCGCTGCCGTGTAAGCACTAGGCAAGCGCCCCGTCCTCTACCTTCTAAGACTATCCAGCCGCGCCTGCAAGTCGTCGTCCTCGCCCCCGCCTCCACCCCCGATCGCCTGCGCAACCCTTGCCTCCGGCACCGCCTGCGCCTGCAATCCCGTAGGCGTCTCCCCGAGCTGCGTCTCGCGTCAGTAAACCCAGCTAGCACAGGCAGACACCGCCTCAGAGGGGCAATAGGGACGGCACGAACCGCCTGATTCATGTCCACGCCGATCTCCTCGAGCACCTGTTCCACCACCTCCTCGCCCTCCTCCTCGGCGCCAACGTCCATCGCGTCGTCTATGGCGTCGTCCATCATCTCTTGCCTCTGCTCCATGACGTCGTTCTCCTTCTCGAACTCCATGGCGATCTTGGTGAGGCCGGGGAGGTTCATCTGGCGGTTCATGCTGCCTAGCGCCATGGTGGCGCCCTTCATCGCCTGCATCATCTGCTCGTTGGACCGGTATGTCTAGGGGGTGTTAGCGCCGTGATCCTCGTAACTTCCCTCGGTTCCACCCCGTCGGGAGACGTACCTGTAGGCGCAGCGATATCTTCTGCAGTTGACTCCTCATGTCGTAGAACTTCTCAATGTACCTATTGTCCCCCTGTTAACGCCGATGGAAGGGGAGGAGCCACCGCATGGGACGCCGCCGCCTTACCTCCTCGTCCGAACCAGATCCTTCGCCTGGATCTTGCAGGCCCCCATCTGCCCCTTCTGCGCCGACTGCTTGATCTGCTGGATCAGCGTCTTCTCCTGCTTCTCCAGCTTGACGCGCAGCTGGTCGAGCTCGCGGACGGCCTTGTCGAGAGACCGCTGGTTCTTCCGGAGGCGCTCCGCGGGCGTCATCCGCTTCCCGAACATGTACTCGAGGATCTAGACCGGTCGGGTCAGCAAGACCGCTTTCGCAAGGAAGTCATGGGGCCCCGGCCATCAATATGGGGTCGGAGGCGGCGTGCGTCCCGTACATTCATGTTGGCCGTCTCGAGGGTCCGGAGACCACCGGTTGAGGGGATTCGGGCGGCGTGGGAAGGAGAGAGGGTGGATGTATCGCGAGGCTTGGGGTATCTCTTCGTGGTGCAAGATGGCGGGTATGTTCGTGGTCGACGACTGAGCGGGCGCGAAGGAAAGGGACGGGTCGTAACGGTGGTAGCACGATGGGCGAAGTACTTGCAGGCGGTCGTCACAGGCCCACTAGAGAGCGATTTGGGGGCCTGGGCGTCGCTGGGCGTCCCCTCGCCGATAAGATAAGGATTCGGCTGAATTTCGGTAGTTATTCTGGGAGCAATCTGTTTAGGTAATCCATCGCAAGGAACCTGTCCGTCTTGGGCTGCTTGCTCCCAGGTCCTTCCGAGAAATATCAAGCCATTGAGCTGGAATAACCTATCTCTACTCGGTAGTCTGTGGCTATATGTTGACCTCGGTGGGACACTAGACTAGGATGTTTAAAATGTGTTTCGTGGCTCTATGTGCCTGAGGAGAGAAACTGGGGTCTTGAATCCTCCGTTTCGTTTCTGTCGCGCTTGCAGAGAGGATTACACGCTTTCACTTTGCAGGCAGCGTATCCACCCGTCGAATGGCGGTTTTTCAACATCAACGGGAGGGCTTTTCTTCCCTTCAATCACGCCTCGGCCGACCTCGTTTTGCACAACCGCAAATGGCAGCCAAACCGGCCGGGGTCCGCCAGCCGGTGCGTATCGACGCTCCCAGTCTGTTTGTGGGAAAAGGAAACGCCCTACTTGTAACTGCGTCCCTTAGCGGTGCCTCCAGCAGTAACCAGCGACGTAGGTGGCACCGCGCCCTTCACGCGACCCAAAGGGCGCCAGTGCCCCGCATTCCGGGGCTAGCGGGGTGCTGGAGTGGGCCCTCTCCAGTGGCAACCGGCAGCGGATCGCCCTTGAACCACTGGTCAGATGCATCGTACCGGGCACTGTAACCCCTCCAGCAACATAGCCGGCGGTGCGGGGCATTTTTCTGGATTCCCCTCCGCGGCAACGGATCTTCAACTGCCTCCACACCCGACTCGAGTGACTCAAGTCCTTCTTCTCCATCACGTAGAGTCACTTCGTCTACCCAATCGCCCGGTCTATAAACTCGGCCGTTCCCGCTTGGAATTGTTAGATTCCGTATCTGCTTCCATCTCTCTCAGGGCTCCTCTCTTCCCTTGCCTGTACCGTCCACGATCCCGACGTCCACGACCAGATCGCGAACACTTCGCGGCTTCCACGACTGTCACAATGACCATGTACGCCTCCCGGTCGATCTGAATCGCCGTTCCCATCATCCGAGGAAGCTAACGCTCTGTTTGCCACCTTCTAGGCTCAAGGACCCGCGGAGGAAATACAAGCCGTTTCCGCGCCTGAAGCTCCCCAACCGCCAATGGCCTGACCGGGAGATAGAGGAATGCCCTCGCTGGCTATCTTCTTGCCTGCGGTATGTCGAACCAAGCGGGCTCCAATAACGCCGCATTGGAGTCACAGCCCTCCTCGATACGCCCTGTCTCCAGTCCCAATGCATGCTAACGTGCATGCTACTAGCGATGGGAACCAGAGTCTTCCCGACCCCATGGTTTGTGCCCTAAGTCTTCGAGTTGAAAGATGCCCCCAGCTAATGTGCGTTTTGGGAACAGAACTCCGAGGAGAAGTGGCGCTTCTTCAAAATGCTCTGCGACATCGGCTACAAAGAGATAGAGGTCTCCTTCCCCTCCGCCTCCCAGACCGACTTCGACTTCACCCGGCGTCTGATCGAAACCCCCGGGGCCGTTCCCGACGATGCCTGGATACAAGTCCTGTCGCAGTGCAGGGAACCGCTCATCCGCCGGACCGTCGAAGCGGTGCGGGGTGCGAAGAACGCCATCATCCACATCTATCTTGCCACGAGCCCATGCTTCCGGAACATCGTCTTCAACTACACCGAGGAGGAGAGCATCGAGGTGGCCGTCAGGTGTACCAAGCTGGTCCGGTCTCTCACCAAAGACGATCCCTCGCAGGCCGGCACGAACTGGCAGTTCGAATTCTCCCCGGAGACGTTTTCCGATTCCTCGCCGACCTTTGTGGTTCGCCTGTGCGAGGCCGTCAAGGAGGCCTGGGGACCGACCGGGAAGAACCACGACAAGATCATCTTCAACCTCCCCGCGACGGTGGAAATGAGCACGCCCAACGTGTATGCCGACCAGATTGAGTATTTCTGCACTCACATCAGCCAGAGGGAGCTCGTATGCGTCAGCCTCCATTGCCACAACGACCGGGACTGTGCCACAGCGTTCGTCCAATCCCGCTTTGATGCCCTTTGTGGTGTATTGCGGTCCAACTGACAGGTATACAGTGCAACAGAGCAAGGCTTAATGGCCGGCGCTGACCGAGTGGAGGGGTGTCTGTTTGGCAACGGTGAGCGTACCGGCAATACGGATCTCGTTACCTTGGGCCTCAACATGTACTCGCAAGGGATGTCTCCTGGGATCGACTGTCAGTATCCTTCCACCCGCAGCTTTCAAGACATCGCAGGCTCCTAACTTCTTCCTAGTCTCGAATCTGAACCACATCATCGACGTGTATGAGGAGTGCACCAAGCTGCCCATCCACGCCCGCGCCCCCTACTCCGGCTCCCTCGTCGTCTGCGCGTTCTCGGGATCGCACCAAGACTCGATATCCAAGGGCTTCCGCGACCGCGAGAAGAGGGGCCTGGGTGCGGAAGACCCCTGGGAGATGCCCTACCTGCCCATCGACCCGAAGGACATCGGCCGCACCTACGAGGCCATCATCCGCGTCAACTCGCAGAGCGGTAAGGGCGGCGCCGCGTGGATCATCTTCCGGAGGCTGCACCTCGACCTGCCGCGCGGCCTGCAGATAGCCTTCTCCCGCGTGGTCCAGACGCAGGCCGACAAGCTGGGGCGGGAGCTCAAGCCTGACGAACTCACGGACCTCTTCGAGACGACGTACTTCCTGCGCCAGAACCCGCGCTTCCACCTCGTCGACTACTCCATCGTCCCGGACCGCTCCCAGTCGCCCGCGCCGCCCGCCCAGGGCAAGACGCAGGACACGAGGGACCTTAAGCGGGTGTTCGAGGGCGTGGTGTCTGTCGACGGCAAGGAGATCCAGCTGCGCGGGCGCGGAAACGGTCCCATTTCCAGCCTGGCGGCGGCCCTCAAGGACGTTGGCGTCGAGCTGGAGGTCCACGACTACAAGGAGCACGCGATTGGCGAGGGAAGCGACGTCAAGGCCGCCACGTACATCGAGTGCAAGGATTGCAACAGCCAGGAGAGGGTGTGGGGCGTCGGGATCGATAGGGACGTCGTTCAGAGCTCGCTCGTGGCCCTGCTGAGTGCGGCAAGCAACGTAAGTAATACGTCCTCGTCTGTAGAATGTGCCGGCTGTCATGGGTGCTAACGCATTTTCCTCCGCTGTTCAGTTTGTATCCAGCAGGCCGAGCAGCCCGATTGTGAAGCCCGTCGCCACCAGACCGTCGGCTGGCTCGCTGGACCCGAATTCAGCCAACGGGGCCGCCCAGGCGTCGATAGTCTCATCTCTGGAGGATAAGGCCAGTGGCATGTAAGAGTGTAAAAGGTGCTATCTAGTGGCCAGGGGTGCTATGGATGTCTGTCCTTACAGCTTCTTTTATCCATTTCGGAGTGGGGTTTCCCTAGGACGAGGCAGACAAACTTGGACCAAACAAAAGGCGATATATGTGTGGACGCTTGTGGCAGGCTTTGAGAGGGGCTTGAGGTTTGGATCTTGCTGGGTAGTCATTGCAGGTGTTCTACGGTGCATATCGGCTTCGAGTTACTTGTTGGGTGGGCGATGGTGTATTTTGCCACGCGTTTGAGAAACGGTTCTTGAATATGATGGAGGACGGTGCGGGACGGTTGCAAGAGGGGGCCAGGTAAGCAAGGTCTCTGGGCCGAGCTGGGCCGGGTTATTCTGCGCTGGCGACGCTCTGCTCCGTCGAGCTTCACGGAAAGGCGGTTATCAGGCCAGACTAAATCTTCGTGGCTTACAGTACTACCTCATTATCCTCAAGTATAATAGAAAAAGCAAGTCTATCGACACATATCCGGCTCCGTACGCCTCCCTTGGCTTCTCTAATAGCATACAACCCAGCCCTCCCGCGCACACCTTCATCGCCCAGCTAGCAGACGTGGAACGAGAACACGCCTCCTCGATCTCCAGCCAGGACCACCACCGCACAAAACCCACAAACCTCCCCTCCCTTCCCTCCGCTACTCCTCCGACTCCGAGCTCCCACTCGTCATCATACTATTTACCTCCTCAATCATGTGCTCCCTGTACGACCTCGCCAGGTCCACCAGGTTCCTGAACGCCGCGATGCCGTCGGCCAGCTGCTTCCGGCTCTTCTTCAGCTGCCACGTCCCCAGCGGCGACATGTGGTACTCGACGCGCCCCTCGGCGGACAGCGAGATGTGGTGCGCGTACAGGCTCAGGCCCTCGGCCCAGCCGTACGTGGCGCTGAACGAGTGCGCGGCCCTCTCGTACAGCGGCTCGCCGACGGCGCCGAAGTTCTGCATGGCGTGCATGGCGCGCGCGCCCAGCGCGCCGTGGTAGCACGCGCGGCGCGCCTCGACCTCCCCGACCCCGGCCCGGCTGCTGCCGCTCGCCTCGACGAACAGGTTGGGCGCCGCCAGCGCGCCGCCCGCCACGGGGAGCACGACGCCGGAAAGCTCCTCCAGGGCGTCCGCCTGGAGCGAGGCGGCGGGCGACGCGTCGAAGGCCGTCGGCGCGGGCACGACGGGCGCGATGCCGCCCGCCAGCGGCTCGAGGTTGGACAGCTGCTCGTCGCGGCCGCGCAGTTCGCCCATGCCGCCCGTGATGACCTTGAACACCGCGCGCATGCCCTCGCCGTGCTCGGCCTTGCTGGCCAGCTTCTTCCAGCGCCTGAAGTGGCCCTCGGTGAACTTGTGCGGCTGGAGCGAGGGGAAGGGCTTATTGAGCTCCCGTTCGATGTGGAAGTTGTTGCTCGGCTGCTCGGCCGCGGCGGGGGGCTCCGGCGCCAGGTAGATGCCGTTGTCGTGGAGCCACTGGCCCAGGTTGGCGTCGTAGGCAGAGAGGGGGTCGGCCCTGGGGTGGCGCCCCATGAAGATCCCCGTGCGGGCCCGGATGATACTCCGCAGCTTAGGGCTCTTGTACTGTATCCGCATTGTCTGTTTAGCTGACTGCCGCTGTGGGGAGAGGGGGGAAGGGAAGGAGTGGTGGGTTGGGGATGGGAGCGTTGTGGCACTTACACCTCGGAGGTGGCGGGTGTCGGGCCCGCCGTGCATGGCCCACCGAGCGATGGACTTTGGGCGCCTCTTGGGCCTCTTAAGAACGGGGGTGGGCAGCGCCGCGTTGTTCCGGCGGTCGAGCTCCCTCAGCCCGCGCCTGGTGAGCCACACCCTCGTCAGGCTGTCCCAGAACTGGCGCGTGAAGTTCATCGGCAGGTCGTGGTACCCCGGGGGCAGGGCCGGGCGCGGTGCTTCGGGGGCGTCCGAGGAGGGCTCTTCCGGTGGGCTGCTGCTGCCGTTCTGGGGTGGGTCCGGGGAGGGCTCGTGCGGTGGGCTGTCATTGCCGTTCTGGGGCGGGTCTGGCGGGGAGTTGCCGCTCTGGGGGGCCTCTGGTGTGGAGCTGCTGCCCTGGTTGGACCCGGACGCGGTATCTTTTCGGGTGGCAGCCACCGGCGCGGCATCGCCGTTCTGGGCAACCTCCGGCGAGGAGTTGCCGCCCTGGGCGGATGCCGATGGTGTGTTGCCGCCCTGGCTGCCCTCCGGCGTGGAGTTGTCGTCCCGGCTCGCCTCCGGCGTGCTATTGCCGCTCTGACTCGCCTCCGGCGTGCTATCGTCCTGGGGCGCGGCCTCCGGGCTAGAACTCTGCTGGGGCGGCTGGGGCGGCTGGGGCTCGGGGCTGACGGGGTCGATCTCGTCCGAGTTGAATTCCTCGTAGCGGACGGGCCTAGCCCTGGTCCGCCTCGGGGGGTTGCGGCGTCTCCCTTGGACGCGGTTATCTGACATGGTGAAAATGGGACTAAACTTGTTGTGTGGTGATTCAGACTTGACGGTGGCGATACCCGGGGGCCTAAGAGGACTGCGCGCTTCTTATCTTTGTGGGAAAATTGCAGGTTCCTCCAAGTCGTCTGGTCTGGCATGGAATGCTTTGAGGCTGTTTGGACCCGGACGCACGCGGTCTTTTGGAATGCTGGCACAGCCTCTCCAGTATGGGACGTCCGCGCATGTCGATCACGTTCTGGGAATAGTTTGAATGGGGCTATTTCTCTTTGTTGCCCAAGTCATTCAATGGGAATGGGAGCCCTTTGTTCCGACAATGGGAGAAAGAGGATGGGCGCCCTTCAAGAAAGGAAAGGCGCTTGCCGTTATTCAAAGGCCCCTTCCGCTTCCGTGCATAATGCGCGGAACCAAACTCCGGGCGGGTTTTCGTGGAAGGCCAATCATGGTGCGGACGGGCAGTCCCGTCGAAGCTGGTGTAAGTCGAGGGACTGGCGCAGCCTCGGTTGTCCGAATGCCTCGACCCGGCCTTGATCCAGCTCGCCCGGGCCGCCTTGAAGCCATAACGGTATCCAGCTGTTCTACATGCGAAGAATATTAGCTGTAGGAAGCTTCGAGGGACATGCCCGTTATACTTCCGCTCAATGCCTTTTTACGCCGCTTTGAGATATCACAGCGTCCATTGTCTGTGGTGCATTGTGAGCGAAGCAACAAAAAGATCAACAAGACCTCAACCATCGAATAAAGGATGTGAATTGGGAGGGGTGCCGGACTCAACGACGCTATTGTTCACCGCCAGTGCTCTTCTGGCCGCTGCCACAGTACCGACATCATGGCCAGACTACTATATATAAGCCTCTGGCTTCGGTTGAAGCTCGCGAGGCGCCCACGTATAGCCAATATCGCACTTCCCTAGAGACGGAACTATAGCAGCCGACCTCAAGATGGACGACAACTTGGTATGAGCCCCTTACAAGCCGCGCACCCGGCCTCAGCCCCCGTCGACAGCAGAGTGTGTTCTTACCCTGTAACCCACAGGAGATCTTCATCCAGGACAGGTGGCAGCTCGGCCACAAGATCGCCGAGGGCGGCTACGGCGCCGTCTACACAGGTACGCTCGAACCCTTCCCCCCCTTTCCCAAGCTGCCCAAAGCTCACCGGCCGCCAGCCACGGACACCTACAATGGGCACGAGGTCGCGGTCAAGATGATGGACATGACCCAGCACCTCCTGGGCAACCGCGGCAACCTCGCTCAGGAGGCGCAGGCGCTGCGCGGCGTGCACGGCGCCACGCCCGGCGGCAAGCGCGGCATCCCGCGCGTCCTCTGGGACGGCCGTGAGGACGACTTCTACGTCATGGTCACGGACCTCCTGGGACCCTCGCTCGACGACCTGCAGATGTACTGCGGCGACCGGTTCTCGGACAAGACGACGCTCATGGTGGCGGGGCAGGCCGTGTCGCTGCTGAGGACGGTCCACGAGAGCGGCTGGCTGCACCGCGACATCAAGCCGCACAACTTCCTGCTGGGTACCGGGCTAGACGGCAACACGCTCTACTCCATCGACATGGGCCTATCCAAATCGTGGGACGTGGCCGACAGGGAGCGCCGGCGGAACCCGGCGCGGCGCAACGCCTTTATCGGCACCTACGACTTTTCGAGTCTGAACTCGCACACGGGAGAAGGCAAGTCTTGTCCCTATACCCCCCCCCCTACGCCTCCCCCTATGCCTCCGCCCGAACCCTTACTAACACTCCCCGCTTCAGAGCTCTCTTTCAAGGACGACCTCGAGTCCCTCGGCTACGTGCTCATCTTCATGAACACGGCCGAGCTGCCCTGGTCGCCGCTCGCGGACCCGAGCCTGTGGACGCCCGAGATGATCCAGGAGAAGAAGCAGAACATCTCGATCGACCAGCTCTGCCGGAACGTGCCGCCCGTGTTCAAGCAGTACTTCCGGCTGGTGCGCAAGATGGACTTCGACAGCCGGCCGGACTACGCCAAGCTGCTCGAGCTCTTCCGGCGCGGGCTCAAGGCGATGGGGGAGGAGGACGACGGCGTGTTCGACTGGACCGAGCGCATGTGGCGCCAGCTGTACCCGCCCGAGCCCCTGCCGGTGCTGCCGCCGGAGTCCAGCTCCGAGTAGCGGGTGGCGGGCGGTTGGTAGCGAGGAAGCCCGGCCGGAGGGTCTCGCTGGCGGCTGGGCCGGACGGCGGGAGTCCGGGGGTGGGCCGGCTGGGTAGAGGAGGCGGCAGGCCCGCTGGAAGAGACTTCTGCGCGGGCAAAGGCGTGGAGACGAGCGTGGCGGGCATTTGGGCTGGCGTTAATGGGGCACAATAGATGTTTAGAGTAGGCGTTTCCCGGGAAAGCAGAAAAGGGCCGTGTTTTCTTCCTTTTGTGCGGGGAGCCTGGGCTTATAGATGCATGCATGGCAGTTTCTCGACCAGCGGTCGTCTAGGGCAAGATTGTACCCGGATCAAGTGGTGGGTTGGCCCTGGAGTGCACTGCGTTAAGGGCGTGACAATGAACAAAGACATATAGAGGTTTTGAAGAACTTAGAGTCCAATGTTCCGGGTCTTTGATTGCGCTCGAGGGAAAAGTCAACGATGGGGAAAGGCTTGTGGCTGACATGCACAAGAGCGAAGAGAAACAAGAGGTGCTGACTTACACGGCAGCCTAGCCGCGTAAATGCTGTTTCCCATGTAAACAGATGTGTAAACGTGGTGGAAAGACGGCAGGTATACTATGGAACTCATGGGCGGGGAAGAGCTGTAAGCGAGAGATCAACGGACTGGAACTATAAGCGGAAACAAGCTTCAGTGGTAAAGAAGGGGTCTCTAGGCGAGTATAAGCCCGTAGACAAAGCATATGACGTTCTCCTGTGTAAGAAATCATGAGGATCAACGAATTATTAGTTTGTTTTCGAAAACAAGCTTGGGCCGGGAAGAATGGAGCCTATAGGCGAGTAGCAGCTGCTAGACAAAGTGTTGCTAGTTTTGTAACATTTTCCCCTTCTTCTACGAGCGGTTGATCCTGCTGTACCCCCTGATCGAACAAACATAGAGCCTTGCTGTCTTTATCCAGGCCCTCCTCCCTTTGGGGATGGTAAAAGACCATACTGCTACGGAAACCGCCAGGCCCAAAAAGTGACCAGCATGCCGGTGTGTTATTGTACCTCTGAAGTGGTTCATACATTGGATTTACGCTCCAATCTCCACGCTTGGGCATGGCCCATTCATCCGTACGCACAGGGCCGGGAGAATCGACAAGGAGCGGGCGGGACGCGGGCCAGCAGCGCGGAAGCGCTCCGGGAATCAGCCTCGCAACCAACCGGGAGGGTCTAGACAAGCACGGTTGCTGCCACATGCGGAGCCCATGTACCGGCATTGAAACGGGCGTACGCGGATGCGGGCCGCTTGTGGATCGGCGGTGCTGCGCCCCGGCTATAAGACCTCCAAACCATGGATTGTTCTGCCAGCCGCGCCTCGGTGAGCCGCTCAAATATCAAGCCGGCAAGGCACGAGAGTGGGCTTCTTTTCGCAGAATAGCTCGAAGGAATGTTCCGGGGCCCGCGCCTGGCCCCGGTCGGGGCTCTACTACGCAGGAGAGGAAGTACTCGGTTGCCGTTGCGCTGTAACCAGGATACTATGTGATGTGGGCTGACGATACAAGATGGGCGACTGGAGGACTGTGAGCTAGCTCTGCAGTAATAGAAAGCTATAACTGGGAATCTTACTTTCTTTCTGCGTAGCTTAGTATAGTGGTTGCTATTTTCCTATCCCCTCTTGTACAAGGGCAACCTCTTAGCAACGTCTTCCGGCAATTTTCTTCTTTCCTCTCTCTTTCCAATTTGTCAAAACAAGACATTGTTATAGAAGAACTCGCCAGATATGAACATAGTCTAGGAAGTCGCTAGCCCCTTATACGTCAGTGTTAGCCGGTACAACATGCCTTGCGCTCTAGCTGTCTACATTATATACTGTACATGCAATCCAGCCACACGATGTGGCGCCACGCCACAGCGACAGGGAGCTCAGCGCATCGGGCCTATCACGACGGGCCAATTACTCGCCAGACCCACCCAGCGTTTCCGAGAGCTTCGGCAGCACCAACGCCCGTTTTGCGCTTCCACATCTCACCCCGCGACAGCAAACCCAGCCATCCCCAAGATGCAACAATAAAAAAAGCAGCACACGCGGCGCCCGCAATGTATCGCCCGACCATACGGCACGGCTTGGGGCTGGCCAAGGCCCTCCCCGGCCGCCGCCTCTTCGCCACCGAGGCAGACATGGCCCAGGCAAAGGACTACTGCGTCGCCCAGATCGCGTGAGTCCCGCCCCGGCCACGACGCCGTCCCTCTCCCGACGAAAACACCCCCCCTAGCTCACAGTCACCGCCCCAGAAAATCCGACCGAAGCGCCTTCCTAATTCGCCAGTTCGTGCCCCGCCCCGTCCAGGACGTCTACGACGCCCTCCGCGCCCTCAACCTCGAGCTCGTGCGCCTCCCGGAGACCGTCTCCAACCCGACCCTCGGCCAGATGCGCGTGCAGTTCTGGCGCGACTCGCTCGACAAGACCTTCTCGGGCGCCCCGCCGCGCGAGCCCGTCTGCCTGCTGCTCGCCCGCGCCCTGCGCGGCCTCGAGTCCCGCGACGGCGGCGCGGCGGCGAAGAAGAGCCTGAGGTTCTGGGTCTCGCGGGTCGTGCGGGCGCGCGAGCGGCGCATGGCCGACCGGCCGTTCGCCAGCCTGGCGGCGCTGGAGGAGCACGCCGAGAGCACGTACTCGACGCTCATGTACGCCACGCTGGCCGCGCTGCCCATGCGCTCCGTGCACGTCGACCACCTGGCCAGCCACATCGGCAAGGCGTGCGGCATCGTGGCGCTCCTGCGCGGCGTCCCAGTGCTCGCCGCACCACAACCCGACCCCGCCACCGGCGCGCGCCGCGACCCGTCCCTCCTCCTGCCCCTCGACGCCATGGCCGAGGCGGGCGTCTCGGAGGAGTCGGTGTTCCGCGAGGGCCCCGCGGCGCCGGGGTTCCGCGACGCGGTGTTCGGCGTGGCCACGCGCGCCAACGACCACCTCATCACGGCGCGCGAGATGCTCAAGAACCTGCGGGCGGGCGGGGGCGCGGGCCACGACTTTGAGCACGAGGGCGAGGACCACCACGTGTACGAGGGGGCGGGCGGCGGGGACGCGGCCGCGGACGTGAGGAGGGGGTTCGGGGTGCTGCTGGAGGCGGTGCCGGCCGAGGACTACCTGCTGGAGCTGGAGAAGAGGGACTTTGACCCGTTCGCGGTGAGGCCCGGGTGGAAGCTGCCGTGGAGGATGTGGTGGGCCCTGAGGCAGCAGAGGTTCTAGGCGGGATGCCCGTGGGGCGTTACACGTGTATACATGTAAGGGGGAGTGTACGATTTGGAAGGCTCTGCATGTGGATAGACAAAATGTTTGGTTACTGTACATGAGGTTGGGGTGCTGTTGGAAGCGAATGCATGGATCTGTCATGGGATTTCGGATCTCAGTTAAAGTGTCTCTCATATGCGTACAAGCACACTCTCGCCAAGCGTGGCCTATAAGAAGAAGTCTGGCCTTTTTTCCCCTGTCCAAAGTCCAAAAGGGGCCACGCCAGATGTGCTCTCGCATATTGCCCGCTAACAGTCTCACCAGCCGGGGCACCTCTATCACCACTAACCTACACCACCAATGAGACTTGAAATAAACCCAGACCTAAATATGAAAAATATTAGGGAGAAAATAAATAATAGAATAATAGAATAAAAAATTCCTGTCCCGCTTGATCATGGTGCCATCCCCGGAAGGCCATTCTACCCAGCGAGCAGCCGAAGGCAAGAGCCCGATAAGATAAACAGCCCATGGCCCGTGCGCAACGCCCATCCGCCATCCGCAAAGGCTCCAAAATTTCCCCCAGCGCGACCATTCCGTCGTCGAAACCCAGTCCTCCCCCAACCCGCCCACGCCAGCGCCCTCCAAGATGCTCTACGAACTAATAGGAGTCGTACGTCTCACCCCCTTAAACCCCTGCTTCACGCCGTATCGCCCATTGGGGATCCCCGACTGACGAGAACAGGTACGGCCCGGCAACATCGCCGAGGTGAAAGAGTACGCCCAATCCCCCCCTCCCCTTCCCCCCGACCGTCGAACCCCCCCCTCTCCCAAACCCAGCGCGACACCCCGAACCCCCCATACGACAAGAGACAGCGAGAGAGAGACAGGGAAGCAGCAGGGACCCCCGCTAACAGGACCGCAAACAACAGGATCGCCATAACCTGCGGCCAGATCGTCCTCCGCAAGGGCGGCGTCATCCGCGGCCTCCAGAACCACGGCGTCTACGCCCTCCCGCGCCCCATCACGCGCCATCAGATGCGCCACGACCGTGGCCACCACTTCGTCATGCGCTACGACGCCTCCGCCGACGCCCACGCCGGCGTGCGCTCCACCATGCGCCTCGACCCGCGCGTCGTGCGCGCCGCCCACGTGAAAGTCGGCGACCAGAAGCTCACCGGGATGGCGGACTTTGGGGGGGTCAAGTGGGATGATTAGGTGTGTGGCTTTGGAAAGGGGAGCGAGGACGGAGGAGGGGGGGAAGGGGGGGGATTTGGTTGGGGAGGGATGCGGATATACCCCTCCACAGGCGAAATATCAGGAGGCGGCAGAGCAAGACGAAAGGCTGGGGGAGAGTATTCCAACGGCGTCTCCCGGGGAGGATAGGGCCGCCAGCACAGCAGTGTACGTTACGACCACACCCGCTCACAGAAGCCAGGGTGGTCATGTATTATACCGAATAGACCAAACATCAGCGCATCAGACACCCACCCAACGCAACCATGACACCCCCCTGCAGAATAACAGTATCGATACTTGCATTCACCTCGCTAGTGCCGCTGGCACCCAAATCTACGGCCGGCAGGAACGCGCCACCATGCAGCCCAAGCCCATGCAGTCCCGACGCTAGGAAACCCCAGTCTATACATGTAGCCCCCCCCTCAAAGCCACCACGCTACTCAACCTCCATGCCCTCGCTCTTGCCCACCCCCCTCTCCCGGCACCACCCCACAAACTCGTCAATCACGCTCGGCCACGCCCCGTCCTCGCTCCAGAACCCCAGCGTCTCGTCCTCCATGCTCCGCGTCGCGAACTCCAGCGCCATATTCCACATGTCGCGGTTGACCGACCGCGTCCACTTCTCGCCGAGGTACGTCTTCCAGAGGTCGAGCCAGTCGTGCGACGCCGTGCGCCACTCGAGCCCGGGCGCGCTGAACAGCATAGTCCAGAACACCACCGCGTTCTCGAGGCCCAGCGCCCGCTGGTCGGGCTCCTTGCCGACGGAAAAGGCGTACCGGTAGACGCGCTTGAAGTAGGCCCGGTCGTGCGAGAGGGACGCCACGAGGCCCTTTACGTGTGCAGCACGGCGGCTCGACGACGCACTGCGGGCGGTTAGCCGGATTGCTCCGAGGTGGTGGGCTGGGCCGCTCCAGTCGACTTACCCCGACTTCTTCCACCCCTCAACGAAGCCCGATCTTGTAATCTCGCCAATGACCGGCGCCTGGAACATCTCTAGCGCAACAAACAGGGACGCATCCTCGAGGTTGATCTTGAGCTCGTCCCCGAGGTAGGACATCACCGAGTCGGCGCCTATCGAGTCCTTCGGGTCATCGTCGCCTGCGATGGTCAGCTCATGCCCCGATCGCCCGCTGCTGGGTCCCACATACTCCGGAGCTCATCGAAAGCCTTGTCTAGTTGGGCTTCCGCCGCTGAAGGGCCCGGCGGCTGGCCACCGCCATTGCTGCTGAAGTATCTATTCCAGATCGAGTTAGCGGTGCCGACTGGCCGGTTGGGCGTAGAGTAACACCGGGATGCGCGGAATAGTGGAAGCAAGCATGTGGCCATCTTGGTCTCCTTGAGAACCGCTGGGACATCCAGCAACAGCACCCTGACGGGGGCTCTGCAGCTTTGCAGGGCCCGCCCCGCAGATCTCGGCCCTACGCCGTGGCTTGCACAACGAAAGAGGTGGATTGGCAGATCTATACCGTGGTGCATCCCTGCCGTCCGCTTCCCGGTACTTGTTCGATTTCCTCTTGGACGAGGGCCACAGGCCAATGGCTTTTGATGTGTTCTTGACGCCCTTCCAGCTCATAGTCACGCCTGGCCCTGGACCACGAGCCGCCGAGAGCTACAGGCCCAGCAAGGAGAAAGGCGCGGTCAAATAATAGGGAGTGGAGGTGTGTAAGCTAGGTGCGCAGGGGAGGTGGAAGTGCCCTCGAGACGACTGAGACCGTGGACAGGAATTGCCAAGACGAGACGGCCGCGCAAAGACCAAAATAGAAATAAAAGCGAGAGGGTTCCCCGGATACGGTGGCGTGTAGGTGTCTTCGACAGGTCACGAAAAGTGTGGTGGTGGTGTTCGGGAGTGGGTGGGTTTGCGCCTGGGCGTGCTCGGCGAGATTGTGTATGTACGAGCTGTGTTAGGCCATCGGCCCGAGGAGGAGCGACTCAGAACAGCGGCGGGAGGCGCGTACGAGGTCTTGCGGGTTCCGACCGGGTGGTTCAGGTTCAGCCTACCCGATGCAAACCCGCGCTAAGAAAGGCAAGTCATATCTGACTGATCGAGCCCGCAGATCGCACCACCGCGAATGTTGTGGGCCACGCGGTCGGCGGGAGGTATAAGCAAGGCAATTACTGGCAAAACGGCAAAACCAGACTCCCCCCGGAGGTGTGAACACAGAGCCGGCCGTGAAGAAGAAAAAAAGAGACCATTGAGGTAAAGACAGCCGCTTGGCCGAGTGACCTGCTCGTTCCGGCGAGCCGCCCTCCGGGATCAAGGGGTCGGCGTCGATTCGGCGATATTTTTCTGGAGGGCCATGGCACGTAGCAAATGACACATGCACTTGCCCGTGCTTCCCGCAATCTGTGACGACGGCCGGTGGGGGTGTCGGCAGCGTGTAATCTACTTCGGGCTGCCGTATAACCCAACAGAGATAGCGTTCGCCTCCCCCACTATAAGCGCGACGCTAGGGCGAGCCTGATGCGAGCGAGTGGCCTGTCTCTCAGCGCTGAGAGGCCGCGGGGGGCAGCTTGCCCAGGCGCCGTCGGAGAGCTCTCGGGCCATCGGAAACAGGCAACGTGGGGGGCCGTGAGAGCCGGAAAAAGAAACAGACCAGCGGTAACGAAAAACCAAACAAGAAAACAAAAGTGAATCCGGGACGAGTGGACGGGCTCAGGTGAGATGCAAGCCCGCGTCCCAGCCGGTAGTGGGAGGTTGCACTCGGACGGCGCTGCCCTCTCAGGAAGGAATGCGCGTCGCGGATCCTTGCACCGCGATGCATATTATCAAGTTAATTGTCCGAGAAGGGCCGGGCGACACCCCAACGTTTCCACTCCGGGGCGGTTTGTCCTGCCGCCTTGGACCGCATCAGGGACGGCCAGAGCCGCAATGGGAAACAGTCCGGGGCAGATTGGCCCGTGGGGACCAGGAAGTGGGTGCAAAGCGTTGCGGGGAAGCTGGCCGGCTGACGTGGAGAAGACTGAAGGAAATGAGGACGGCAAGGAAGGATACACGGTGTAACTCACGCATCGATCGCTTCGTTGAGCTTGTATGACGAGTTCCTGAGAAACTGGACAGCAAGAAAAGTTAGCAATTGAGCCCCTCTTCTGTTCTTTCTCTCTCTCTCTTCCCTCCCTTGCACAGTGGCTTGGCTCTCCCCATCTCCTGTGCAGGAAGCGCCGGAGCGAAGCTGGAAGCGCGCAGTACATCCGCCCTTTGCTTTTTGACCGAACTGCCCCCGACGTGCAGCTGCCATAGCGAGGCGGTCAAGCAGGCACGGTCGCACGGAGCTCGCTGCTCGGGAGGGCAGAGCTGTGGCAGCCCGCCGAACGCGAGGGATCCCCTCCCAGGTTTAGCTGCCGACCATCGGGGCCGCTCGGCGGGGCCACGGGCCGCTGCCAAGCACCTTCGGGCCCAGTGCTAGTGAAACCCGAGGTGAAGCCCACGGAGCGAGGGAAGGGCGCTTGGAGGGCGCCACAATCCGCATGGCAGAACACGTAAGGGACGGGGTGGGGGGAGGGAGGCGCGCGCGTGGCTGCTTGGAATCATGACGTACCCGCGAGGCGACCCGGTCGGGAGCACCAGTCAGCTGCATAAACTGCTGAGTGATGGCGCTCTTCTGGGCGTTAGACAAGGGCGCCATCCCGGCTCGGGCTCGACGGAGCGGTGGAAGGTCGAGGCGGGGGTGGGGTTGCGTTCGTCGGGCAGGCTCGGGGGAGCCCACGGGGATCGCGATCGGAATCGTCGATCGTGGGGAGTAGCACCGAGAAATACGGGGCGCTGGATGGACGGGCTTACCCCGCGGTCGGTGGCGGCGAGGGACGTGGAGGATGGCCGCCGAGATGTTGGCTCGTGAGCGTGCGGAGGTCTGGCGCTTAAGGGGAGCCGTCCGGGGCACGGCCGTGGTGGCAGCCGGGGTTTCTCTCCGCGGAGGCAATAAGAGACAAAGGGGTCGCGGGGGCAGATATTCCAGCGGTCGTACGAAGGTTGCGATGGCGGACTGGGCTCGTTCGCGGAGGCGTCGAGGGAGGGCGCGAGATGAAGCCCCTCTTTGCAGAAGGCGGCAGCAAGGCTGGTGGGCAGAATTTGGCGGGGTCGTTGGGCGGGTCGAGTCGCCTTCCTGCCTAAGCACGGATCACGAACGCATGGCGCAGGGCGTCAATCAAACAAACAGGTGCACTTGCGAGGGTGAGCCGAGCTGCCAGGATAATCCGTGGTTTCCCGGCGCCGAACCGCTGCTCAGGGTGACTTTTCAGTGTTGGGAGAGCAATTGCTACACGTTTACAGTCTACTTCCGGTGCCAGTGGTGGCTTCTCTCCTGTTTCCTCTTCAGTGTTGATTTCTGGAGGTTGCGCCCATCTCCTGCAGTGGCCAGCGTCAGCGTTAGCTTACAGTGGTAATGATGCCGTAAAACAACAGCAGCCAGCTACAACAATGAATGTATAGGCCTCTCCCGCCAAGGGGGTAAAACCAGCTGCTGCCAGATGTGGGGCGAATCGCGGGGCCCGGCGACTTTCCTCGCCAGCTGACAATTAACAGAGCTCCGACGCGACGACCCGTGATACCGCGCCTGCCTGTGTGGGACTTTCGCGCCCACGCACTCCGACACAACCCGGATCGCCCAGGACTCGAGACCACCACGTCCGAACATGGACGCCGCGGAAGACGGACAGCCCCCCGGGGCTTTCGACCCGTCCCACCCGCTAAAGGGCGTTGTCGTCTGCTGCACCAGCATCCCCGCGAACGAGATGGTATTCCAGCCCCTCGCCCAGCGCATCTCGAAGCTCCAGACACTAACACCGCCGCGCAGAAAGACATCGAGACGAAGACGACAAATCTCGGCGGCACGTATATGAAGGACCTCGTCTTCGACGTCACCCACCTGATCGTCGGCGAGTATGACACCGCCAAGTACCGCCACGTCGCCAAGGCGCAGCCGCACACGCGCGCCATGGACGCCGGCTGGATCGAGGCGCTCACCGACCTCTGGAGGGCCGACTCACCCATAGACTTTGACGCGCTAGAGAAGGAGTGGCTGCTGCTGCCCCTCGAGGTCAGCGGCGCGCCACCTCCGACGCCAGACAACCCGAAGCCTACGAGGGGGAGGCTAAAGGTGTGCCTCACCGGGCTCCCAGACCGTGAGTTTCTCCCTGACCCCTGGATACCACGATCCCCCTCCATGGCGGAACTGTGCTGACTATGGGAATCCAGCCGAGGAGCGGACGAAACTCCAGGAACGAATCACGGCGGGCGGCGGCGAGTACTCGGGCGAGCTCATCAGAAATCGCACCACGCACTTGATCGTGGCCAAGCCGGAGGGTGCCAAGTACCTTGCAGCGCGAAAATGGGGCTCCGTCAAGGTCGTGTCCGTCGAGTGGCTCAACCAGTCGGTGGAGCGGGGGATGATACTAGACGAGCAGTACTTCGACCCGCTGCTGCCCCGCGAAGAGCGCGGGAAGGGTGCCAGGGAAGACCCGGCGGCGGCGTACGGCAAGCGCCAGAGGCTGCTCGACTCGTTTGCGGAGCCCGACGGGCCCAAGAGGAAGCTGAGGAAGACGGCTAGTATGAAGCTCAGCTCTCAGAGGGAGAACGTATGGGGCCACATCCTCGCAAAGAAGGCCACGGCGTCGGGCACCACAGGGACCCCCCCGCAGGACGACGACCCCGCCGCTGACCCGACCTCCGACGTCGACATGCCCTTGCCAGCCCGAGGGCCAGAACCCGAGGACGAGGGCATCTTCTCGACATGCTCCTTCTACGTTCAGGACTTCGAGCCCCGGAAGCACGAAAGACTCACACAGACCGTCCTGGGTCTCGGCGGCCACATCTGCCAGACCGCCGACGAGCTCTACCTCTCGCGCGCGCCCCACGGCCCACGGCACCGCTTCGTCGTCGTCCCGCAGGAGTCCCACGCGACGCCCGCCCCTCCCCCGCCCAACGCCCCCCACGCCGCCGAGACCGTCACGGACTTCTACATCGAGCGCTGCCTCCAGTACAAGAAGCTGCACGACCCGCGCAGCCACGTTCTCGGGCGGCCGTTCCCCGTGCACCCGATCCGGGGCTTCGACGGCCTGGAGATCAACAGCGCGGGGTTCGCGGGGATCGACCTGCTGCACATGGAGCTCACGGTGAAGCAGCTGGGCGCGCGGTACACTGAGAGGTTCCCGCGGGCGGTGTCGGTGCTGGTGTGCAGGGAGCTGAGGCTGGTGAGGAAGGAGAAGCTGAGGCTCGCACGGGAAGGCGAGATCCCCGTCGTGGGGGAGGCGTGGCTGTGGGACAGCGTTGCGGCGGGGGAGCGGCTGGGATTCGAGAAGTACATGTTCCCGGAGCTGAAGCAGCGGGTTCCGAGGTCGCTGGCGCGGCCTTCGTCGTCGGGGAACGCGGTGAGGCCGAGGAGGGGGTTTGAGCTGGATGAGAGCGCGTTCACTGCTGGTTCGCCTGGCGGCTCGAAGGCGAAAGGGACGTCGTCCACGGGATTCCACACCGCGAGGACGCACATCTTTGACTCCCTAGACGACTTTTCGGGATCGAAGAGCAAGCCCCTGAAAGAGGTAGCGTCGAACGCTGCCCCGCGGCCAGAGTCACCCACGCCCAGACCAGTAGCAGACGAGGAGCTCCCGCCAACGGCGAAGCAGGCTGACGACAGAAGCGCCGAACCGCGAGAGCAGAAGGAGCCCGCCCGCCGGAAAGAGAAGGAAGAGAGCCGCAGGCCGGAAGACGAAGCCCAGAGCGAGGCAGGAGACGACACCCAGAGGCGGGAAGCCGAGGAGGCGAGGCGCAGGGAAGAAGCCGCCAGGAAGGAGCGCGAGCTTCTCGCCTTCTCCACGAAGCTCACCTCCCTGACGGACAGCAGCGAGGCGCCCGACGGCGGCGGGAGGAAGAGGCGGAGGGGGATCCTGGGGCGGGCGACCAGCAACGTCTCGGCGCCGGGGTCGTCGGAGGGGCGGCGGTCGGCGGCGGGGGAGGAGGGGAGGCGGTCCGTGCCGAGGGAGTGGGACGGGGAGAACGGCGGGGGGGAGGAGGGGGAGGGAAACTCGCTGCTGACGCAGGTGGGGTATTTCGATCCCGGGGCGGCGGAGGCGAGGGAGGTTGTTTCGAGGGGGTTGGAGGAGAGGAGGGTTGAGACGCGGTAGGGCGGTTGGTGTTGGTGTTGGGATTGGGATGGGGTCGTTGTGCATAGCGGGTAGTTGGAGTTTTTGTCAATGGGATTTTGCTGGAGTTTTTGAGCTGGGCTTGCGGATATCCCATATAATGGTTTCCTCAAGGGGTGGCCCGAAGACGTCCTGTCTTTTAGCCTCTTTGTATTCTTGGTGATCTGCCTACTCTCGTCGTCTCTGTTCTGGGGTCCTCGCCGGGCTTTGGGGCCTTGGGGGGATGTGGTGGGCTTGTCCTGGCAGAGACTAGCCCTGGCTGGTACCTCGTTCCTCGAACATTGAATGAAGGTATCGCCAAACACAGCTGCCTCGAAACTCAAAAGACATCTATACACAGATTTACTTTGCCACTCATCACCACTATGTACCCTTTAGATAATATTTTGAACAAGACCTTGTAGAGTATACAAGGATGTAGTGTACAACTTTGGTCCCCAAGGGCAAATTGGGTGAGCATCCAGGTAAAAGGGGCAATCTTTGGTCCCTTTTGTTTTGTCTAGATATCTCTTGGAGGTCGCTAATAAAGCTAGAAGGGAAGATGAGGGCGGAAGGGGGACAATAAGCTTCCAGTTTCTCAGGCACGCCTTCAAAGAAGGAGAAAGCCGTCCACCGCACCTTCCCTCCCATTCAAACTGCAGGGCTCCCACGTCAGGGTCTAGACCTTCGCCCCTGGATTGCTCCTTCCGCTGCCATCCAGACATCATGCCTATGACGTTTGCCCTACACAAACAGCAAAGGTCTCTGAGCGGAAAACAAACCTTTCAAACGCGTCTCACACCTGTACCCGTCACACACCATCTGCTTCCTCCGCCCTACAGATTGAGCAACGTCAATTAAGTAACAGCAGGGACAGGAGAAGAAGACTGCTACCACGTCTACTCACATCTAAAAGGTATGACAACCTGAAAGCAAACTCTGGACGGGAGGACCTGTGCTAACGATCACCGTGGTGCGGACAGCTCCCAAGTCTCACCAGGCACCCTACACTGTCAGGCCTGCGAAACCTGTAAAACAACTCGATCAACATCACCAACACAAGCATCAAGTTTGTCTCCATCCCACCAGCCACACCCACACTATATCTAACCTCGCAATGGAGTATATAAGCCCGTCCTTCAAACACTCGAACCCCACTCAAACCACACGGAAAACCAACCGACAATGGCCTCCTCGGACGACTGGCGCCCCTACACCATCCCCTACTCGGGCGACGGTGCGGTCAAGCGCTCCGACGGCACCTGGGTCCCCTCCTCCAAGGCCCACGCCCCGCTCGTCCTGGCGCCCCAGCACCCACCCTCCTCCGCCGACGCGCCGCCGGCCCCGTCGCCGGCCACGGACACGTCCGCCACGGCGGCCAACGACCCCGGCTCCTCCCCGGAGAACGCGTACGCGCCTGCGGGGGCGTTCCGCGGCGGCCCGGACATCCCCTCGCTGCCCGCGCAGAGCCCGTTCGCGCAGGCGGGCCACCCGCGCTTCGCGGCCGACAGGGGTCCCGGCGAGGGGATCCCCTGCGCGGGGGGGAACCCTCCCGCCGGGTGCTTTGGGACACGTGGGTACGCTGGGGGGGAGAATTTGCAGAATGTCCAGGGCGGGCGGGTGGGGGGTGGGAAGTGAGGCTCGCGTGATGGCCGAGCATCGTTTCGGGGTATGGTTATGGCGTTGGAGGGCATGTTTGGAGGGGAAGGAAGTGGTTTCTTTTGAGGGTGGTCAAGGCTCTCCTGAGATTGGGAGTTGGAGCTTGTGCAACCTAGCTGTCTAGCTTAGAGACGGCCGCCTCAATACGTTTACTTTCCTCGACCATCTCGTGGAGACCTTAGTGCTAGGTCCTGTAAAGCATGGTTTATCATAAATTTGTAGGATGCGGCGAGAAAATGCAGTCCTGGTTGCCTCGCCCCTAGTCGTCAGCCAGCACCGCGGTGAGAGGGACCGTGATGCCATCGAGGCGAGCGTCCCTGCGAGACATCTTGCCGACCCTCGATTCAGTGCCTCTGCCGGAGAAGGACTACGGGAAGCAGGAGGTTGGGGCACTGGGTTTACAGGCCACGCACTGTCTCGGTGTGACGACGGAGTTGCGGCAGTCCGACACAGGACTGGGTGTAAGAGGCGACTGGCAGTGCGGGATACTGCATTCCGGGCAGTTGTTGAGGACAGGGATGAGGGATATATCCCGCGCGAGGGTCTGTAGGAGGGGAGGATTAGGGATACGAGAATCGGAGGCCTTGTTGGTATTTTAGTAGCCCTTTGGCTAGGTGACCTGGGATGTTTGTTTCAATCGCTTGCTGACAAGCTCCAGGATAGCAGAATACGATCTTGAATTAATACGTACTGACGTACTTATTTCATGTGTGGTCAAATGCAACCTGAGAGGTCCCGCAGCTGCAAGCACCTGACAGCAAGCACTTCACAGTGTGGTGCTCCAGTCCCGCGCTGACTTATCACGATATGGATCTCGTGAAATTTATCTCGGCAGGAGCACATCCACTCAGAAATCGCGGAATCATGCGACTCGCTCAACAACCACCACCACTTTTCGCCACACACCCCGTCGCCTTTGACGCGTCTCTCCGCACCCAAGAGTCTTTGTCTTCCCCCAAACATGTCACAACACCCCCTGCGCTAAAATGAGCCAGGAAGAGCACGCTGCGAAAGGCAAGGGCAAGTCGCCCGCGCCAATCGACACCGGATCCGATGCCGCGCCTCCCGACCACCCGACGAACCCTTCCTACATGACCGTCGGCAATGGCTCGACCTCGGAGCACGCCGCGCGCCTGCAGGCCATGCTCGAGAGCGACTCGGGCTACGGCGGCAGCTCGACCGGCGACGACCTCTACCACGCGTCGCTGCACCCCGACAGCCCCGTCCCCTCGCCCTTTGACAACTCCGACGCCCACCGCCACGCCCAGGCCAGCGCCGTGCACCAGCTGTGGTACAACCGCCACCGCAGCGCCCTCGGCCGCTCCATCAGCCGCGTCCTCGACCTGCTCAAGGACCTGCAGGAGATGAACGCGACCTGGCCCGCCCACTACCCGTCCGTGCAGCGGTCCGAGCCCCCGCCCTCGCGCCCCATATCCCGCCAGACCACCTCGTTCACCACCGACTCGGCCGGAGGGCCCGCCCCGGCCCCGCCGCCGACCCTCCGCCGCGCCATGACGTCGGTCGAGGACCAGGCCGCCGCCGAGTCGAGCAAGGCCGCCGAGTCCAGGCCCGTCCCAGAGCCCCGCCTCGTGACGCCGCAGATCGCGCAGGAGTTCTCCATCCTGAAGCTGGACCTGAAGCTGGGCGCCCTGCACCAGGCCGAGCTGGTCCACTCGCTCGAGAAGGGCTCGATCGCCTCGCTGCTGGACGGCAAGATCAGCTCCAGCATCAAGCACCTCCTCGCGCTGCGCGACCGCATAGAGGACACGTCAAGCAAGGTGCTCGTCACCGGCGACCTGAACGCCGGCAAGTCGACCTTCTGCAACGCCCTGCTGCGCCGCAAGGTGCTGCCCGAGGACCAGCAGCCGTGTACCGCCATATTCTGCGAGGTGCTGGACGCGAGGGAGAACGCGAACGTCGAGGAGGTGCACGCCGTCCACAAAGACCAGACCTACGACCGGAACGACGAGTCGACCTACGACGTTTTCGGCCTAGAGGGGTTGGAGGAGATTGTCGGCGACAATGAGAAGTACCTACTGTGCAAGGTCTACGTGAAGGACTCGAGGACCCTTGACGAGTCGCTGCTCAACAACGGAGTCGTGGACATCGCCCTTATCGACGCGCCCGGCCTGAATTCCAACACCACCAAGACGACGGCTGTCTTTGCGCGCCAGGAGGAGATCGACGTGGTCGTCTTTGTCGTGTCGGCCGCCAACCACTTTACCATAACCGCGCAGGAGTTCATCTGGGCGGCGGCGGCGGAGAAGGCGTACATGTTCATCGTCGTCAACAGCTTTGACACCATCAAGAATCAGGACAAGTGCCGGAACATGGTCCTGCAGCAAGTCAAGGGCCTGAGCCCCCAGACGTTCAAGGAGTCCTCGGAGCTGGTCCACTTCGTCTCGAGCAACTCGATACCCACGGCGCCGCCTCCGGGCGGTCCTCCGGGTGGGGGCGGCAGCGGGAGTGCAAGCGGCGGCGGCGGAGACGACGGCCCTGGTGACGACCCGAAGGGCAAGGGCAAGGATGTCGAGAAGATGCGGGACTTCCAGAACCTGGAGCAGAACCTTCGCAGGTTCGTGCTAGAGAAGCGCGCCAAGTCGAAGCTTGCGCCCGCCCGGACCTACCTCCTCAACATACTCAACGACCTAAACACGCTCGCGACGGCCAACTCGGAGGTCGCCCAGTCCGAGATCCACCGGGTGAACGCGGAGCTCGAATCCATCGAGCCGCAGCTCGAGTCGGGCAAGAAGGCGGTCGAGGAGACGGCCGACCAGGTCGACCACACGATCGAGGACACCACGTCCACGGTCTACAACTACACGCGGCGTACCCTGACGGACGCCATCGGCCGCGCGAGCGAGCACACGCACAACGTGCCGTACCCGGGCGTGCTCGGGGCGTTCGACTACGCCGACGAGGTCAAGGCGGCGATCCTCTCGCACATCGGGCACTCGGTGCAGACGTGCGAGGAGTACGCGCGGTCCGAGGCGGTCAGCGGGGTCAACGTGGTCAAGCAGCTGGGGATCCTGCACGTGGGCGACGAGTTCCAGAACCTGAGCTTCCGGGCGGACGTCATGTTCAGCCGGCGGCGCGACGCGCTGGCGAGGCAGGTGGAGGTGCGCACGGAGTTCTGGGACCTAGTGGACGTGGCGGCGCTGCTGCGGGAGCAGGAGAAGGTGGCGGGCACGGGCATGGCGCTGACGGTGGCCACGGCGCTGGGGAGCAGGGCGCTGGGGATGAGCTCGTGGGTGGACCACGCGGTCGGGGCTGCGAGGGTCATGAGCAACGACAGCCTGCGCCGCCTCGTGCTGCCGGGTATCGTAGTAGCAGGTATGTATCTGATGTCACTCACGCCTGACCTCAGCTCCCATCCTTCCTTTGTTTGATTACCCCCCCAGAGCAGAGCAGCAGCTAACAACCTCACCACAGCCCTCGTGGCGGCGGCCTACGTGGTCAACCAGATCCCCAACTCCCTCCCGCGCCGGCTGCAGGAGAAGATCTCGGCGCGGCTGGCGGAGATGGACTACGTGCACGCCAACTCGACGCGCATCTCGGCGTCGGTGCGCAAGGTGCTGCGGTTCCCGGCGGACAACCTGCGGCTGTCGCTGGACCGGTCGGTCAAGGAGCTGGGCGCGCGGCGCGAGGACACGCTGAGGGTGCGGGGCGAGAGCGAGGTGGCGCTCAAGTACTTTGGGAACCTAGTGGCGGAGAGCGCGAGGCAGAGGGATGTTGTCGGGGGGGTTGACCTCGAGACGACGCCCCCCGGGGCGGCGGACCTGCAGTAGGTCGGGGATAAGCAGCGGAAGGGCGGGAGGGAGGGGGAGTGAGGTGAGATAATGGATTTGACGACTTCGGGCGAGAGCTTTTACTTTTACGGGGCTTGGCGAATGGGTACAGGTTTGATTCCGGGAGGGTTCAGTATGTAAATAAGCTTACAAGCATAAGAAAACCCCCTACTTTTCACGATATCTCGAGCGTGGGAGGACACAAATTGAGTGTCCAGATCTTGCGGTCCTGGCCCCCGGCGTTCGATCTGCGGCGCTCACCAAACATGAACTCGCTCCGTTGACCTAAAGGGGGAGAGGGCTGAGGGTGAGACAGCGTCCTACAAGCTGAAGAGCCACGAACCCTTCTAGCTCTGGCAGCACGGAGATACAAAAGTTTCCGGCGTGCCACAAGCTTACCTCTTTCAGCTCCCTTCCCCTCCCCTCCCATCTCCCCACCTCTCCTTGCCTCCCCCACTTCCATCTTTATTTTATACGGGCAGGTTCTTCGTGTGTGGTGGGGAGTCTCACGCCTCCCCGTTTCGTCCCGCATACACGTATTAGGAAGCTGGATATGGGGTGACACGGCGGACGCAGGGGCAGCTCTGCGGGAGAGAGATGGCAAGACGGGATGAAGGGCGGGGAGCTGAAGGCGCCGAGCGTCGCACGTCGCCCAACAAGCGAGACACGGCGGCGCAGGTCTCAGAACGGCCCGGTCAGCAACCCTCAGCGCTCGCATGCCGGGGCGGGTGCCGATCCGGGAATATTCTTGCTTCTTGCGGCTGGACGGGACTTTTGTTCATCGTGGGGTACATGACAGAGGGGAGCTACCGGTGGGCTGCGTCGCGGTGGCTCGGCGCTAAGGGCGCGCCGTTTCCGTGAGCGCGAGCTACTGGGCTGGAGATCGCGGGGGGACCTCCACGCCTTCTCGTCTCGTACGAGGTAGGGGAGAGGCTGCCGGCGCTGTCAGGATGGGCAGACCTATGTTTTGGCGTTTCAATGCGGTTCTCTCGAGATCCGAGTGCTGGGATGATGGCCGTTTCGTCCTGTTGCAGACCGAGCCTGGACCGAGCTGGGAACAAGCCGGACCTACGAGGTGGAAGGGACGAGGCGAACCTCTTCCGACTTGAAATTCAAACGGCCTCGCCCCAAGATCCAGAAAGAGTTGAAAGCTCCGTCGTCTGATGTCTGATGAAACATCTTCGCTTCCCTTGATCCGGGACCTGCACCGAGAATGGCTCGTGCATCAGCGATTGACAGGGGCTCCCATTTTCTTTGTGCGAGCTTTCCACCTTACATAAGCCAAGACGAAAGTGGTGTCCGCGGGCCCGGGCAGCACCAACCGACCCAATAGCGGCGCCAAGCCATCTCCGCCCCGACGCAACGCAACTCTCAAGTCCCTCCCTCCCCCCCTGCGCCTGAAGATGACCAGCATAATCTCCCCTTGCAAACTGTGGGCCCCGTTTAATTTTAGCTGGGATCCCGTCGGATTTTCCCCTGGAGCCTGGCGAGCAAAACCGGCTTTGCAGAGGAGGGCAAGGGGAAAGCTTCTTGGCTTATTCTCGATGCTGGGATTTGGGACGGGGCTTTTTTCTCGTTAGCCGAGAAGAGGAACCCACGATGTGGGCTTTTTCGCTAGCCGAGCAGAGAAATTCGCGACGGGGGGGGGGGCCTTGGAATTCTTCGCGACGATCGGCTGGGGGGTGCTAGCCAGGGTTTGCGAGGCCCGAGATGTTGCCAGTTTGCGCTCTGTGGAGGCTATGATTGCATGTAGCTTCGAGGCCGGGGCAACCCAGCGTCGAAGCTCCGTCAGGCTAGGGCACTACGACGAACCGAGTCGAGAGGTCTGATGGCGCCGGCGTTGTGTCCGAACTGTCCACTCTCCGGGAGGAACGCCTCAAACCCAATGCTCTCGTATAAAAATGATCAAGGGGAATCGGGGTTGAGATCTCCGTCAAATATCCGCGGACACCGTCTCCACCCTTCCCTTCAGAATTGAACCTCCCATCCGGATGGACCCTGGTCCTGCCGCCCCCGTAAAGGGGCAGCCCGCTATGTGGCATCAACGACTGAATACTCGGTAGATGCGGCCAGCTCGTCCACACCAGACCTCAGGAATGCAGCCACCCTCCGCAGCCCGTTCCCGTCTCGGAGCATAACCACTCAACGGGGGTCGCTCTGCCTTGGCGTTTCCGACGTGCCTCACGGCAGCTTGCCCGATGCACGCGGGCTCTGTATGTACAGATACTCCGCGCTACTAGCGGGTTGTGGACCCCCTAGGCTCCGTCCGCCAGCGCCGTCGCCCTGAGCTCGTCGCCTCGGGGGGTGGTGCTGGCGGGTGCCAGTATTATTGCGCACAGTGCGGATATCGCGCATCGCAGATGGAGGGAAGGTCTCTGCATCCTGCCAGAGTCCCCCAAAGTCCCTGAACCCCAATGGCAATACATACGTAGGTATTGATGTACGATTGATGTCTGGGCCGCAGCCTGGGCGCCGCCTGCGCCGCCTGAGTCTCTCGCCCTGACAATCGCATTGACGTTCATGTTTGGATCTCCGCCCCAGACCAAACATCTGGGACCCCGCGATCCAATCCTTCGCCTCACGCCCCGATGTACGAGGCAATGTGAACATCTCGAAACCCCAGCCTGCGATTTCTTCGACGGTCCCACTTCGGGAGCAACCACGCTGGAAAACTGACCTCAAAATCCCCAATTTCAATTCAGACCAGCTCCCAGCAACACCCCCGCATCCAATGGGATCGCGCCATTCGCCCTCCTATCAAAGCCTTCGCTGTACCTCTTCCCCACTTTCCTCCCTTGTCCACAGTACCGAGAGCGACCCTTTCGCCGGCCCAATTCCATCCATCCTTCCTTCCCCCTTCTTTCTCTCCCGCAGGCGCGCACGCACCACCCGAAATCCACCGCCAACCACTCAGTGTGAGCAGGTGTCTCCCCAGCTCCCGTTCCCGCCCGCCCATTCGCTCCTTTCCAATTCAACCTCCCTCCCGCAAAATTCCTCTCCACCCCCCTCCAAAATCGCCGGCTCCCTCGTCCGTCCCTGCTCTCGCCCCGTGACGACCGCGCCATCTCAATCACGTCCCGCGAAAGCCCCCCCCGGCTTTTCCGTCGATTCGATCGCCCCCTCCCCCCTCCCCCGAGGCTTCCCCCCTAAACCCGCCGGCACCGGATCGTATCGACAATGAACTCGGCCGGCCAGAACGACGTGTCGCCCGAGGCGATGCAGGCGCGCATCCAGCAGGCGCGTCGCGAGGCTGAGAACCTGAAGGACCGGATCAAGAGGAAGAAGGATGAGCTCGCCGACACTACTCGTGAGTCGATTGCCCGTGTCGTTCGCCGGGGCGTTGGGTTCTCGCGTCTCGAATTGGCCGACGCCAATCCCGCGATGCGTGGCCATGCCGGGCTCGCGATTGCCCGCCCCTGGAGCCTCCCTCTGACCCGCCCGCCGTAGCGCTCTGGATGGCCCGCCACGATGCTAACCCTGCTCCGAATGTAGTGCGGTCGGTGGCCCAGCAGGCCCACGAGCCGATCCCGAAGAATCAGATGATGAAGGCGAAGCGGACGCTAAAGGGACATCTCGCCAAGATCTACGCCATGCACTGGTCGACCGATCGCAGACACCTCGTGTCGGCCTCGCAGGACGGCAAGCTCATCATCTGGGACGCGTACACGACGAACAAGGTCCACGCCATCCCCCTGCGGTCGTCGTGGGTCATGACCTGCGCCTACTCGCCCAGCGGGAACTACGTTGCCTGTGGAGGTCTCGATAACATCTGCTCCATATACAACCTGAACCACCAGCGCGACGGCCCCACGCGCGTCGCGAGGGAGCTCTCGGGCCACGCCGGCTACCTCTCGTGCTGCCGCTTCATAAACGACCGCAGCATCCTCACATCCTCGGGCGACATGACGTGTATGAAGTGGGACATCGAGACCGGCCAGAAGGTCACCGAGTTCGCGGACCACCTCGGCGACGTGATGAGCATCAGCCTCAACCCCACCAACTCCAACACCTTCATCTCCGGCGCCTGCGACGCGTTCGCCAAGCTGTGGGATATCCGCGCCGGCAAGGCCGTGCAGACCTTTGCCGGCCACGAGTCCGATATCAACGCCATCCAGTTCTTCCCCGACGGCCACTCGTTCGTGACGGGTTCCGACGACGCCACCTGCCGCCTGTTTGACATCCGGGCAGACCGCGAGCTGAACCTCTATGGGGTGAGTGCCTGTGGTCCCACGCGAGATTTCTTTGGGGGTTCGCTAACGTTACGAATGCAGTCCGAGTCTATCCTCTGCGGCATCACCTCGGTCGCCACGTCCGTGTCCGGGAGGCTGCTGTTCGCGGGCTACGACGATTTCGAGTGCAAGGTAGGTCACGCGTGTCGCCCAGGTCAGGACCCTACTAACGGCGCCAGGTCTGGGACGTCACCCGGGGAGAGAAGATCGGCTCGCTCGTCGGCCACGAGAACAGAGTAAGCTGCTTGGGCGTCAGCAACGACGGCATAAGTTTATGCACGGGATCTTGGGACTCTGTGGTATGTGTTCTTGCTCCTCCGACGTACGCGGCTCCGCTAACCCCCCGAACAGCTCAAGGTCTGGGCGTATTAAGACGATACCGAACGACATCGACCCGAATTATTGCCACGATACTACGGCGCAGATCACCACATTCCCATCGAATCCATTCTTGATATCCCGACCCGGCTCCACCTAATACTCTCACCTGTCCCAGCTGTTGTTTAACGCGCAAACTTTTGGGGTTGTTCAGGACGACGTCACGAAAGCAAACTATTCCACCCGTTCCGGGCCCACGCATCACAGTTCCTTCCCAACGGGAGGGAAGGGGGGGACGCATTTTCCAAAGACGCGGAAACGGCCCGTTGTTGGGTTATATCTGGTTATTTCTTCCGAAGGAGGGGGAGGAGGAAAATTCAGGCCTTGACTTATTTGTTGTTTTTTGGGCCCTTTTTTTATTTCACCCGGGGGCGGGGCCTAGGCGTGGTGGTTTTTTCTTCTCCAAATTCCCTCTCGAGAAGCTTGTTCGAGATCTCTTTTTTGTTCCCTCTTCTTTGTCGTCCTTTGGTTAGTGCTGCTGATGGGGGTGGAGGGAACGGACTGTGTTATATCTCCCCGGGCTGTGTAACTTTTTTTCTCCTTCAATGTCCATGTGTTTCTAAAACGCCTATATGGTTGCTTTTTGGGGGATCTGATCTGATGTGATCTGCGTTGACTGAGCTGCCTTTTCGTGCTTGAGCCGTAGGTAATGGGGGTTTGGGGAGGGGATGAAGGGCGAGGGATGATGGGAGGATATGGGGATGATGATGGATGAACTGGGCTTTTGCGGGGGTGTGGGAGGGCGAGGGTGAGGAGGAGGAGGTTAGGGACATGTCAGGCTGAGGGCCCTTTCTTTTGTGGTGCTTTGATTCTTGGGGTTTCTGTAGAAGTGGTGTCAAGGGGGCGGGGTGATAGATCTGGACTTGGGGGTTGGATGGGCTGGGGGTTGGATTATGGTTGGACGATGGCTGGTTGGAGTGGGATATCTAGAGGGGTGATGAGCGTTGTTAACTCGGTGGTGGAAGGGGGGAGGTAGAGGATATAAGGAGGGGTAGATGGGAGGGGATGGGGAAGAGAGGGGATGGGAAGAGGGGAGAGGGACGTGGGTGTAGGAGTCTCGTATCGCATGTTTGATAGTGGCCTTCGTAGGCTCTTTTTCAAGATATATATTGGTCTTTTGTTTTCTTGATCTTGACCTTGACCTTTGGTCTTGGCTGTCGTTGGTGCGGTGATGCGGTGTTTCGGTGGTCTGGTAGTCTGGTGGTCTGGTGTCCTGCTCGTCGTGTCTGTGGTGAGGTGTGTGCTGTCGGACTGGGCTTGTTGACGTGGGCTCGTTGGTCTGGGCTCGTTGGCGTGGGAGAGTGGTGACGTTTGATGTAAGTGGTGAGCCTTAAGTTCAGACAGAGGATGGTAGGATTGCTAGGACGGTATGGAGGAGGGTTCCTGCAAGGATTTTGCGGAGGAAGTGAAGGGCGGGCATGGGTCTTAAGGGGTTAGCCCTTTGGTCTGTGGGCCTTTGCGAGGTGGCCGGGTGAGTCGTTGGGCTGTTGAGCTGTGGCTGGGGTGTTGTAGACAGGCGGGGAGAGGGAAGGGAGGTGACTCCAAGGAGGTGAGGGACTGGGACAGACGGCATGGATGGCGGGAAGTCCTTGCTTTTGGAGAGCGGGTGTATCCCCGAGTTGCTTGGGTGGATAGAACGGCGAAGGGTAATGACGTTCCTTGGGGGCGGGTCTCGAACATCGAATACCGGGCCCTGTGCAAACCATCCGAAGCACCGAGGCCCAAAGACGATATCCGACTGTGAAGGAGGGAGGTGGAAGGAAAGAGGGTGGAAACGGGGTCCCCAAGATGGGAATGACATGTCTACCTCGCACCTCGTAGGGATCCCTACTTTGTATACCCACGAGATAATCCAGAACCCGAGCTCCATCGGATCCGCACCGCCCAAGCCCCCGCGCGATTTTCTCGTCCGAGACACACCCCGCCGGAGCACGCGTATACCCACCTCGTACACGAGGGCGGGAAGCCCAGCCCCCTCCTCTGCTCCTCGGCGGTCTCGAAATAGCACTCTCTCGCGGCGGAAAGAACCCAGATAAGAAGAGTCAAAGGGCCCCCACGAGTGTCTGAGACATATCAGAAGGTGTCTCGGCTCTATGGCGCGAACGACGGAAGCGGGTCGGGCACCGCTCGGTGTAAGTGTGGGGTCGGGCGGCGCCGCCCCCTCCCCTCCGCGCCGGCCCACCGGTGCGTGTTTCGAGGCTTGGGCGGTGTGTTTTGGGCTACTGCGCCTTTGCGGCGTTGCCCTGGTGTGGGGGGCTTCCCGTTCTCCTACGTAGTTGTTTCGTGGGAGGACGGGTGATGTCAGTGGGGGCTGCCCGGGCGGCTTGGAGAGGGATCGTTCGGGCACGAGTTGCAGGGAGATAGCCGAGGCGGGATCGCACTCATGGGATGAAGCCGTTTGATCGGCGAGGCTTAAATAGAGGTGCGAGAAGATCCGGCGGGGGCTAATGCGTAGCCGGTAGCCATGCCGCCGGTGAGGCGATCCAGTGGAAGAACCGAGAGTCTGGGATAGAAGCTACGCGAGGTGGGACTACAGGGACTCTCCCAGCAAAGCAAACGCTTGAGCACATCAGAACACCGTCGATACGGGGCCCTAGGCCCGGAGAGGCAAAGCCCCAAGCTCGGGGACGCCGACGACGCTCCGGCCGTTGGGAGGTTGCAACAGCGCCCGGCACTCTGCGCACAGACCCAGGGGGAAGATTCGAGGATTGCAAAAAGCAGAAATATTGGTGTCCTCACATGCCGGGTATATTAAAACGAGGCGGCGATGCGGAGATTGGAAGGGCGCCAGAACCAAAAATGAACTGGGTGAGGTGGCAGCTCTCGGGGGCACCGACGCCCCGGAACAAGGGGCCGTTTCCGTTTTTAGTCCGTCCCGGCGGGAAAGGGCCACGCGAGGGACTCGCTTCGTGCGAGGATGGCGCCCCGAGACGGTGACTCGGGGCTGCGAACGGGGCGAGTACGAGGTATGGGGGGGTGTGTGTGGTGATGGTGGGTATACATGTACTGGTTGGTGGTGTCCTGGGGTCTTGGTGTCGCGTGGCGGCCGCCAGGGCAGCGCCGGTTGCGGAAGGGCGAGACCAACGGCGGACTCATGTCGGCTGTTGTCGGGGATTTTTTAGTGCCCACCTTGGCAGGTTGACATGTGGACTGCAAGACTCGGATGTCGGGGTTTTTTGTGCTTTTCTTTTCACGAGCAGGGCAAAGCAAGCGAAGCGGTTCAGCCCACTGCCGACCCGCAGATTCGGGACAGCAGCGGCGTGGACGATATACGAGCCGGACCACACATCCCTGAGAACCCCAGGTCCAGCCTCACGGCGCGAAGTAACCTCCCATCACCACAACCCACCGCCTCAAGATCGGCCCATCGCGGCCTCGGCCAATTCTCCGCCCCCTGCGTCCAGCCTCCACGTGGCCCGCCCTCGCCCCACAGCCCGTCCGATTCCGCTTGCGGACTTCGGGAAGAACCAACCCAGCGTGCCAGACGCCCTCCCTTCCCTCCCTCCCTCCCTCTGGCTCGCGATGGCATTCCCCACGCGTCATCCACCCCTTTCCGGCGGCTCAGCCTGAAGTGGTGGCCAGTTGCGAGGCCGCAAGCGGGTCTGCCCGGCGGCGCCTGAAACACGCTGACGCGGGGCGTGCTGGACGGCGGCCAAATGCCGAGGACCCAGCACGGGCCCCGGGCACGTCACCCCGTTATACGCCAGGGCTCCTCCGGCGCGGGAAATGACATCGATCGGGGTTCCACCGCGTCCCTGGGGGGCAGCTGAACATGTCCATGTCATGCAGGGCCATCATGCTGGATAAAGGAGTCCACAATTCATCTCGTGTCTGCGGCGTTTCACAATGGCCCAAGCAGATTCTCGGTAGATTGTCAATAAATCCCGCCCGCCGATCGCCATTAAGTCGGCCACGCGAGGTACCTGAAACGGCGTGTGCCAGCGGGGGCCTGCACGCTGGCTGCGTGCCAGCTCCACTCCTTCCAGAACATCGGCGCAGCTGCCCGCCCAACCCCTGTCCCCCGCGTCAGCCCAGAACCGCCCGAGTCTACCGAGAAAAAAAGCCCCTGGGGCGCGCCTTCGCACATCTCCGGACGCTGACCGCCCTCAGCCCAAAACCCTCGCCCGCGAAAGCCCCAGTTGATCTCTTCCCTCCTTCCCCGGCATCCCATTACACGCATCCGTGTTCCTTGCCTCCCTTCGCCGATCGCGCGCTTTCCATCGACGCATATCCAGCCATTGGCCTGATTGGGCGCGCACGTTTTCCTTTTTTCATTCCCCCCGCCGCCGCCGTCGCCTTCACCCTCGATATTGCAACCGCGCCGAACCAAGGAAAAAGGAGTTGCGAGTCAGACACGCGCACACACCCCAAACATCCGATTTACCCACCCACCACCCATTCCATTCCAACGACTCGATCCCCACGCCCCGTGCCATCCACCCCCCCAGATCCTCCGTATAAAGCCCTCCGCAGCCCGCTGCCACCCCCCACACACCAGACCCCTGTCCCCTCCTCCCCTTCCACCATGTCCAACCCGACGCCCGCCCAAGAGGAGTTCGCCCGCATCGTCAACGGCGCCGACGAGTCCTCCCTCCCGCACCCCGAAGACCGCCACGAAGCCGCCTACCGCGACGACCCCACCGAGGAGGACCAGCACCGCGACTCGCAGATCTCCGCCGCCATGCGCATGCCCACGCTCGACGGCCGCGCCGCCGGCCCGGCCCTCAACCTCCCGCCCGCGTCCTTCGACTCGGGCGCCTCCACCGGCGTCAAGGGCGTGATCGCCGACGCGCGCTCCTACGAGGCGGCGCGGCGCTCGCGCTTCAAGGACGCCGTGCGCACCGCCCGCCGCTCCGTCTTCGGCGCCGGCGAGGCCGCGCGCCTGCGCGGTAGTAGTGACAGCGAGACGGACGGCGAGGCGAGCGGCGACGAGGAGGCGTTCCTGCGCCAGTGGAGGGAGAGCAGGAAGAGGGAGCTGGAGGGCGAGGCCAAGGGCGCGGCGGTGCGGAATAGGAGGACGAGCCCCAGCGTGAGGCTGTTTGGGCGCTTCGACCAGGTGGACGCGCTGGGCTACCTCGACGCCATCGAGAAGGTCGGGCGGGACACCGTCGTCGTGGTCTTCGTCCACGACCACGAGGTGCGTTTTACCCCCAGGATCCCCCCCCAGTCTACAGTCCCGAGACTAACAGCAGGCAGTGCGAGGTCTCGACCGAGATCGAGTGCGCGCTCATCCCCCTGGTGTCGCGCCACCCGGCCGTGCACTTCGTCAAGGTGCACTACGACGACATCGAGTTCGACAACGCCGCCGTGCCCGCCGTGCTGGCCTACCGCAACCAGGGCGACCTGTTCGCCAACCTGACCGGCATCGTCGAGCTGATCCCCGAGGAGAGCGACTTTGACAGCGACGCGCTGGCCACGCTGTTCCGGAAGCACTCGATTATATAGTCTCCCGGTGCTCTTCCCCTCGACCTCGATACGCGCTGCGGCGGTTGCTTCGGCTTTGAGATACCCCTAATGAGCCCGCCAAACGCTTACACGTCACACGCCACTTATGCCCTCTCCTGCTCGTCCCGTCTCGTCCACCGCTTCTATATCTACCTGCAGGATGTGCCCACGTCTTGCGCCCCTCTACTCGTCCCTTTCGGTAATGCTACGTTCGGATAGACTATTTTTTTTTTGGGCTGGGCTGGATCGCTCCGCTGGCACGCCTGTTCCGTCTGTTTTTGGGTTTCTTCTTTGTGTTCTAAGTCTCTTTTCTGTCTATATGGTGGGTTGGGTGGGTGGATACTGTAATATTAGCCTCGGGCTCTGGTTCTATGGACTTTATGATATATACGTCAAGAATGGGATGATTTCGGTCCTTTGGTGCTCTACTCTAATGATGCGGCTGCCTACGCAAAGCTGGTGCCTCGGTGCTCTTACTCTATTGCAGCCGCTTCCCTCAGGTGCTGCCTCCGCTGCGATGTGTTTGTTTAAGGGCTGCTGGATATGCTCGGGTGATGAGCACAATGGCTGGAGGGAAAGTCTATGCTCAAGCGCAACCTCAGTTCTCGAAACCCAGAGATCTCAGCTCTATAAGATGTCAACTCTAATGATCGAACCATTGGTGAAGCTTTGTCGCCCCGGACGCTGCCTGGCCCGTCTCCACCCGCGAACAGCCGACACCAGCTACTGACGGCCGGGCTAACCTTACTCTGATGCATGATCCGCGTCCCCCGCACCTGCCTGTTGCCCCACCACTTACTGCCTGACCGGGACCACCTTTTTGGCGCTGTCAGTGTCGTCAGCGCATCACATCAGCAGAGAGAGCATCGAATCCAACCCTCCTTCCTCACTCACTCCATTTCCCTCTCTCACCTGTATTTATCACCTCGCTCGCGCCCAAAAATCACCTCGAGAAACCCCCTTCCTCACCTCTTTCTCCCGCAGAGGACGAAATCGCACATCGTCCTGCCCGACGTCTCCCGCTCTGGTGGGGTGTCCGCTTGGTCACCCGACGCTAGGATACCCGGCTCCGGTTCGAGAGCTGCACGCTGACGGGGTACCGTACCCGCAGTTCGGCCACCGGTTGGTACTTGGTCCCGCTCCCTCCACAGCTGTTTGCCGTGTAGCGTACCCCACCTCGTCATCGCCTCAAGCCGTGGATCGCTCTCGGCTTGCGACGCGGCCTCGACGTCCCACGAAACACGGACATCCAGAGCCTCTAACATCGTCGTCCTCAGTGCCCATTTGGCGCCTTTGCATACTCGGTTACTGCCCAGATTTCGGGCTGCTCACTGGTTGGTCATACCTCCCTTTCTCTCGCTGCCCCTGTTGCCATCCGCCGTCCCGCGTCCGGCAGCTGCCTTAGCCCGGGCGCTGCCTGCCAGGACCCCGCCCCCTCCTTCCCATACCTCACCCATATCGGCTGCCCATATCTCCCGGACCAGAGCGTCACGTCCACCTCGCTGTCTCTACTCTCTCTCTCTCACTTTCCTGCTGTCTTCTGCTTTGTCTAAACAGCCGTCCGCAAATCCAGACTTCCGAGCTGGGCGAGGATGAGATAAGCCCTCCGCACGGCCATGGATGCTCCCGCCTCCTCCTCATCCGTGGACCGTGACGCTACCATCCGACAGCCGCGATCATCCTCCTCTCCTCTATCTAGCTCCGAGCCCTCGCTCAGGTTCCCGCGGCCGCTGGGGAACCGACGTCTCGCTAACTGGGTCTCGTCAAGCCAGCCCGACATCATGACTCCCGACCCCGACACGGCCGCCTCCCCCGAGGAGAGCGGCCTGTCCGACTCCACCTACGAGGTCATTAACAACACCGACACCGAGAGCCAGGACGACTTCCCCGCCGGGTCCGTGTGCTCCAGCGACTATGTGCAGGGCGACGACGTGCAGAGCCTCGTCAGCACCGAGTACACCGGCGACGATAACGACGACGGCCGGAGCGATGCCAGCGAGGGCGTCGTTCTGCCTAATCAGGCGCAAGACGACGAGCAGGGCGAGGCCGCCGAGGCCCATGATACTCCGAGCGACTCCGAGGACGACCAGGTCAGGGATGGACCCTCGAATGTGCCGTCTCCGAAGAGCCGAGAGCCAGAGGCTGCCCCTGCGTCTGCGCCCCCTCATATGTCTCTAGACGACGAGAAGAGCCGCGAGTCGGCGCTGCTGTATGCCGAGGAGAGCCTCGAGACGCCCTCGGCCAGCGTGCACGAGAACCCGGCGGAGCGGGAGAGGAGGATGGCCAAGATCGCCGACCTGCACAGGGTCCTCGACCGCACCATGGCCTCGGCGTGTACTTTCGCGGGAGTGCTCACGGTCGTCATTCTCCTCGCGTGTACGTACTTCGCAAAGTCACACCTTGCGGTTCCGCATGGCCGCTTCGACCCCGTTGTGCCGGAACCGCCCGCGGAAGTGCAGACAGCCGTCTCCACGTCGACGATGGTCATCAACTACACGTCGACCAAGACCGTGCTGGTCCAGGAGACCCGGACCGCCGAGCGGTCGGTGGCCACGACTGAAACCCTACTACTACCCTCTCCTCAGCCCCGGCGCGCCCCCGAGACGGCGGAGGGGAAGGGTATCTGCTCCGCCGAGGCCTACAGCGCGCGGGAGATCCTCATCCGCATGCCGCACAACACCAAGCTGTACTGGCTGGCAAAGGACTCCATCTCGATCGAGCTCATCCGCGGCCAGGAGCCGATTAAGGCCAAGTTCTCGTCCGTGGATGAGGGCATCCTGATCGAGGTGCCCAAGAGCGAGGCGCACGGCATGGTGCACATCTCGGTCGTCACGACCCGGCGGCCCAAGGTCAACGAGACCTTTGCCGTCGACTTTGGCAAGCCGGTCATCGAGGGGATGATGGACCTCGGGCGGATGGTCGCCGAAGACCTCTCGGCCTACTACGCCATCGCGTCGGCGGAGTCCGCGCGGCGCGCCGAGCAGCTCAGGGGGGCGGCGTCCGAGGCGCTGAAGACCGTCGAGGGCTCATACAAGGTCGCCAGCGCGGAGGCGAAGAAGAGGTGGAGCAGTGTCAGGGACCTCGGCTCATCCTACGTGGCGGACTCGCTCCCCCGCGCGCAGCTGCGCATGGCCCGCCTCGTGGAGCAGTGGGGCCGGCAGGCGAGGGAGACGGACGACCACGTGCGGCTCTCACTCCTGCAGGCCCAGATCCGGGCCAAGGCGGCGTGGCTGCAGATGAGGGGCGACCGCAAGGCGCACGAGACGTTCTTGAGCAAGGCGAGCAGCTACCTGAAGGAGAAGGTGGCGGACGCGGACCTGAGGCGGATCCAGCGGGACGTGGAGAAGCAGAACGCGCGGAGGGAGTGGCTGGTGGGGTACCGCAACGGGTTCAGGAAGGGGAGGAAGAAGGGGTGTCTGCCGTGGGGTGGGAAGGACTGCAAGGATGCGTGAGGCGGGGCCTCGCCTTGCTGCTGTTCTTCGCTTTCTTCTTTCGTTTCTGTTATGAAGGTCTAGGGTCTGGGGTCTTTCGCTTTTGTCCCTTTTTTGTATGGCGTCGGGGTAGGGTATGGGATATGGGTTTTACTGGTATGGGGACGAGGCTTGATGGATACGGGAGGGGACGGGAAGGGGTGAGGTGGAGGGGGGAGGGCGAGGGGGCGAGGGGATGGAGGGGGATGAGAGGGACGAGGGAATGGGGCGTTGGGGACCTTTTTTTGCTAGAGTGGTGCATGTCTTTAGTTTTAAGCTGAATCATTGGTTTCGTTTGATGGTTGAGGCTGAGGATGTCGTGATCTGGTGGGTGGTCCTGCTGGTGTGCTTGCTGGAGGCTTGGGGAGTGTGCTTGGAGAAGGTTTAGTGGGTGCACCTGATGAATATACCCTGCTTTCTTTTATGTTTCTTCTGCTCTGGTCTTGTAGGGGTGTCTTTGCTAAGCTGTGGTGAAATGGGGAGGTGAGGTGGTGTGTGTGGGGTGAGATGGATGGTGGTGGGCTTGTATGGCGAGGTGCCTGAGGTCCTGGCCTTGACTTGAGATGCTTCTCCCTGGTTTCTTATCTGAACAGTAACATTTCTGCCCTGGCTGACATGTATGCTGTGACTTCCCTTACCTGAACCACCTCTTCCTCAACAACAACTGCAGCAGGACTTGATCGCAGCGCATCCGCGGGTTGCGGGTTCCGTCGGCGGTGGTTTAGCCGCCCAAGTTCAATCCTCCCTCATCACGAGTGTAAGTCTGCCACGGCTGCACGTACGGCTCTGTACCCCGAAACCAACTGCAAGCACCACCTGCCCAAATCAACCCCATCGCCTGCCCAGTATGCTCAGTCCGGTTCGGCTCATGCCAATATACACTGTACAGGGAGTCACAGCTGCCCACCTGTCCCCGGCCTCGCCTACCTTCTCCCCTTCTCAGTCCAGTGGCAACCTCATCTGTCATTCCTGCCCCCACCCCTCTTTCCCACTCTCATCGATCTTTCCTGCCCTTGTCGATATTTCCCACCCTTATCGCTCTTTCCCACCCTCATCGCTCTTTCCCGTCCCCATCACCAGCATGCTGTGCCCCTTCCCCACGAACACCCCAACCACCTGCCTGTCGTAGTTCTCGTTCACTTACACAATGGATTCCCCCTTTTCCCCTGTCTTCCTCTCCTTTTTCTCCCTCCCCCAACACCTTCGTCCTCCGCTTCATTGCTCGTTGCAGTGCGAGTTCTCATCCTCCATGTCTGGCGTGTTCTTCAAAGCGCGTTGCAGTGCGGGTTTCATCTTCCATATCTGGCGTTTTGCTTATCCTTGCCAACTGCTACTTGCTTTACACCTCTCCCTTCGCCTCGCATCCGGTTCCGGACCGCCGATCGAGATAGCTACCGCGCTCCGCGGGGTGCTTCCCCGGAAGGCATCCAGTATCTGCTTGCACTCGACGGGGAAGGTGTACAGGGGATTTTCGATTTCGTGAGGATCAACGACCTCGTTTCAGAATGCCCGAGCACGCAGGCGGAGTGTGATCTGTGGATCGACAAGTTCAACTCGATTCGGGAGGTTCAGTTGGCAGTGGGGTATGCTCCCTCTTCCCTTCCCCCTGATGCCTGCTAACTTACATACAGCCCGGCTTTGTACCCGAGGCGGATGCGATCGCCGCGTGCGTCGTCGATGTGGCCCGGGTTATACGTGGGAAATGCGGACCGGATGATCTCGTCTCGGTGAAAACGATGAACGCTGGAGTGATTGCCATCAAGACGTATTGTACTTTCAAGTACGGGTCGGCATTCTGCTGAGACCTGGAGATACCACGAGGCTGAGTACGGACACGTCCTGTCCAACACTTACGTGCCGGCCTGGGGGTTCGATATAGCTAACAGTCCACTGTAGATTCGGTGGTCGAGAGTCTTGTCCATAGCAATGTCCTTACCAGGGAGACATCTTGCAAGCATACCTGGATCACCAGCCACGTCGTTAAGCGGATGAACGAGGAGACCCTTGCGCATGCTCTACGCAGTGGAACGCTGTGCTGGGAGGTCACGAACCTCAACGTCTTGATGTTGTCTCTGCACACGGCGCTGTGTTCAAGGGCTGGGGACATCGTCCGGAGTTACGGGTACGCGGAGTCAGAGTCGCTTTGATGGAAGGACGCAATCGTCTTCAAGTCGAAGCCGACGAATGACCCTCTACCGACGGGGTTCTCCACCATTCCCTTTCACGCGCAGTTTCACCTGAGGTATCGAAAGGGGGAGAAGTGAGTGGTCCCACCGTCTGCTTGCTCTGACCAGCCCACATGCTCTCCACCACACCCATGTATGCATGGATGAGTAACTGACGAGTGAACACTCCTCCTTCTAGAGATCACCCTGGAAAGAACTCCTGGTCCCGATTGAGGAACTCACGGACCCGAGCGAGAATGCCATTTGCCCCATCAAACTTGTTCTCGCTACGCACGGGGCAGTGGCACCACAAGGAAGTAGGTTGGCAACCGTGCGCCTCACGATATGTGGACCTCCCGCAGGGCTGCCCCCGAACCAGAGAATGCCCAGATGGCCCTGAACATTGTGCCAGTAGGAGCACGCCCTGTGCTCCCGAAGGCTACCCCAGACGATACCAGCAGGATCTGCGACGAGACTCCTGACTTGAGGCCGGTCGAAGCCGCGCTCATCGGGTCCGGGAGAAGAGGCACCCTGAGAGTTGGGTCCAGGGCCAGACGTTGTTTATGCAGACGCAAATTCCAGCCTGCGACGTCACGGCTATTGTCGTTGACGACGGCGCCGCCGAGCCGGACGAGCACGTCGAGCACGTCGATGCTACATTCCGGGTCAACCCACCGAAACCGGGTGGAGGGTCGGTGGGAGAAGGGAATCTTCGATGGTACCGTTGACCCTCCTGTCGTCGACGAGCGCATATACAAAACCATACCCTGTACCGGTGTCGAGCAAGCGGAAGCGGATGCAAGTTATCGGATCTTGCTCGGCACCGGTACAAATGCGAGCATGAGGATTGCAACGCACTGTTCGAAACGCTTGCCTAGCTCGCCGCTCACAAAGAGCGGAACCATGTCGTTGGGACCATCCAGTGCAACACCGCAGGTTGCACTTCGACCGAGCGTTGTTCCCAACCGACGCGCTCCGGGCACACGGAGCGGAGGTTCACGAGGCCAAGGCGGAGTACGACGGGTGTCCGATCGCTGACTGTCCCGACCGGCGTCTCTTTACGTCCAAGAAGGCATGCGGAGACACTTCAGTAGCTAGCACTCGGATTTGCCGCACGAAGCCACGCAGCGGTTCGTACCGGCAAGGACCGGTTACTCGACGAACACCCCGAGGTGCGATTCTTCGAACGACAGAGATTCTCGATCCCCGGGTGCGAGCGTGGTGTCTATTCCAGGCGCTTCTGCCATTATAAGAAGCATGGGCTCGAGACCCGCGAGGCCGTCGCCATGTTTGCCCCGGACAGTCCACTGCCGCGGCTGTGTCTGGCTAGCGTGGAGGTGCAGTGGTGGCTATGAGGGTCAGACCTGTATTCTTAGCGAGCGATGGACTTGTATTCTTAGCGAGCGACAGACGTGTACTCTTATCGAGCCTCGGACCTGTGTTTATAGCGGCGGGAAGTCTATCTCCAGTAATGCCTTTGTTTGCTCCTGCTTGCCACGCGATCGGCACTTGACCGTGTCTGGCGCGTGTAAAGGCGAGGCAGATGCGGTGCTCCTCGCCGATGAAGTCGACGACTTTGTCAGTCTGGATAAGGGTCAACAGCATAGATGTCTGCTTTATACCCTTATGGCGAGTCCAGCGTCTCACAAGAGACCATCTTCTCGCGCAAACCATTCCCAGCTGTTAAAACCCTCCCCGTCCCTCAACCACCTTACCAGCATCACCATCCCTCCTCAACTTGGATCCCATCCCCATGTCTCACGAGCCCCCGAACCCATAAGCTTAGGAATATATCTTTCGCTCTATCCCATTCTCGGATAAGACTATTAAAGACCGCTTTTTTCCCGCTGCGTAACCATAGCCGTGACCCTGGCTATACCTAAACCTAAACGTAAACCTATTCCAAGCAAAACCCCACATCCCATCCCCTCTACCCCTTCACCTCTTCGTCCGGTTTTCCTTCGCTATACCATACTACGCCAGTCCCACCCCCTAACAATACTCTCTCCCTCCCCGCTTCGAAGGGACAAGAAACACCTCACATCCCGAACCCCCCGTCCATGTTCAGCCCCGGATCCATGACCATGTACTCCAGCAGGTCCATGCCCCCGACGTTGACGCCCTCGGCCGTCATGGCCACGGCCCCGTCGCCGCCCACGTTCTGGAAGAAGGCGGGCCCCGCGGGGAGGTACCACATCTCGTTGCCCGGCGTGTTCCACTCCTCGCCGAACGCGCTCTGCCCGTTGGTCGCCGCCGCACCGCCCGCGCCCGCGCCCGCGCCCGCGGCCCCGGCCGGCGCCTCCACCAGGCCCTCCAGCGCCGCGGGCGTGCCCGGGTTCAGCGTCGAGCCGGGGCCCGCGGCGGGGTAGGGGAACGTGCCGGTCGAGAGGTCGAAGGGCGTGGCGGAGATGCCCTCCGAGGGCGAGCCCGGGCGGTCTGCTCCCATTAGCATACGGTATCCAAATTAAGGCGGGGATGGCGAAGAGAGTGGAACTTACCGAGGCCGTCGCGCGCCCTACCCCCGTCAAAGCCCGCGCCGTCCTGCGCCGGCTCGCCGTTCGCCTCCGCCGCGCCGGGGCTCCTCTCGCCGTTGGCGCTGGCCGCCTGCGCGATCGTCGGCGCCTGGATGAAGCGGTTCCGCAGCCTGCTCGTCAGCGACTCCAGCAGGTCCGCGAAACGGATGCCCAGGTGCACGTCGTCGACGACGCAGCCGCGCAGCGCGCCGACCGTCTCGTCCATGAGGTCGATGCTCCGCTTGACGTCGGCGCGCGGCGCCCCCAGCGCGAACGTCTTGAGCAGGAACATGGCCCCGCTGATGATCCGGAAGTACGTCCGCACGGGCGCGTGCTTGAGGTAGCCGCCCGGCAGCAGCCCGTCCACCACCGTCCGCAGCAGCTGCCGGCACCCCTCCACCACCTCCCTGATGTACTTGTTGTCCGTGATGCTGAAGCCGCCCAGCTGGCCCAGGGGCAGCTTGCCGAAGTAGCTCTGCGTCTGCGGCGACAGCTGCGCCGCGCCGCCCCCGCCCGCCCCCGCCGCGGCGCCGCCCGTCGCCGTGTTGCCCGCGTTGTTGGTGCAGCGCTCCACCACGGCCTGCAGCGACAGCGAGTTGGCGTACACGCGCACGTACTCGTACTCGATCTTGAGCACGTACTTGATGAACGGCGGCAGCCGGAAGCGCTCGAACTCGTTGTGCCACACCTCGAGGAACGGCCGGAAGTCCTCCAGCAGGTCGAGGTACTTGCCGCTCCGGATGATGCTGGCCGTGTGCGTCCGCGACCGGAAGAGCTTCTCGTTGCCGATGTGCATGATGTTGCTGATGCCCGCCCAGCAGTGGATCACCTGGTCGTCGAGCTCCAGGTCCGGGATGTAGTTGAACGAGTTCGAGAACGACGTGTTGGTCCCCGGGGTCGTACTCTCCGCGGCCGCGGCGGTGGAGGCGGGCCGCCGCCTGGACACGGCCGGGTCGCTGCGCCGCAGCGTCTCGGACACCATGTTGGTCCAGCCCAGCCTCCCCGCCAGCTGCGTGACGTAGATCAGCAGCAGCCTCTTGATGCGGTACGCGCGCTGGCGGTACCCCTCGTCCTCGTACTCGGGCCGCGTGATCGCGCCGTCCTGGAGCAGCTCGTCGATGTCGTCAAAGACGCCCAGCTCGTAGGCGAGCCCCGTCGCGGTGCTGAGGAGCATCCAGCACATGCGGTCGCTCCTCCACGCCGGCTCCAGCCAGCTCTCGATGCGCTTGCCGCCGACGCCGGCGCCCGCGCGGCTGTTGCTCTCGCCCTCGCTCACGAGGTTGCCGTCGTGCGGCGGGAGCATCAGCTCGTCGATGGCCTCGGGCGCCGGGAAGTGGAGCGCGCGCGGGTGCCACTCGGTCAGGATCATGAGCGACTCGATCGTGCCCAGCGTGCGCAGGCTCCCCTTGCGCAGGCCGCGCCACGGGGCCGTGCTGCTGGTGTGGGCCTCGCCGATCACCACGGCGGTGGGGGAGAACAGGCGGTTCCCGAACGCCTCCTGGCCCCACAGGCACCTCTCGATCATGCCGCGGAGGTAGGTCCACAGTTGCTCGTGGATGGCGTTCGACCGCGACTCGCCGCCGGTGCCGGACACCTTGTGGAATCTCGACGCGATGGTGAGGAGCGTCACGGTGAGGATGGGTTCTTCGGTGAGGAGGGTGAGGTGGGTCCCGGGCTCCTTGAAGGTGGGCGGCGATATGGGTGTAAGAGGGGAGAGGTAATTATAGTAGCTGAGCGGCGTTAGCGCGTCGTACGTCACACACTTCTTGTAATGGACCTTGTCCACTCACTATTGAATGTATTCGATAGCCTCCTGCGCAGAGAACCAGCCCGCCCTCACGAACCGGAACCGATTCCACGCCTTGATAGCATCAATGTAGCCGGGACTGTTGGGGTCGCACTCGCGGTCGCGATTCATCAGAGCCGGGTCGATAGCAGGCTCCATGTTCACGCTTCCGGTGTCAACGGACCGCAACTCGGGGGCATCTCGGCGGGACGACGACGGTACGGGGCGGATGGGCGGCGGCGGCACGGGGCCCGCGTCCAATGGAGTACGTTCGTGGGACATGGCCGCCACTGCGTCCGGCCTGTGTCGACGTGAAGTGTTAGCCAAAGTCTCGTGGTCTGCATAGGCCCCGGGCGCAGGCGGCGCTGGTTGACCGGGACAAACGAACCCGTCGGTAGCGGCCTTGTACAGCAGGTCGAGGGCGTCGTGCGTGCCGTACACGCCCCTGCGCATCACGGTCTGCGCCTCGATGTTCTCCATCTGCGCGTCCGAGTCCTCGGGCACGCCCGGGTCGTCGTGCAGGTTCGGCGCGAAGTCGCCCGGCCGGCCGATCGAGCCCGTGCGGCCGGCGCTCGAGACGCTGCTGCGCGGGGGATCGGGCCTCCTCAGCGGCTCCTTGCGCACGCCGCGCCCCGGGGCGACGGCGGCCTGCGGCGGCGGCGGCGGCGGGGACGGGGGCTCGCCGGTGTACAGGCGCTTGCGGCCGTTGCGGATGATGTACTCGTCGGCCTCCGGGTCCAGGTCGTCGTCGGTCTTGCGCTTGCGGCGCGTGGCGCTAAAGTAGCACTCCTTGCTCTCGCGGCGGCAGCGCACGCACGGCGGCTCGCTGGGGTTGTCGACGGGACCCAGGTCGCACCGCACCTTGCGGCGGCGGCAGGGTATGCAGGCCTGGTACACGCGCTTGTGCTGCGGCTGCCCCTGGTCGGAGGACGCGTTGGCCGGCGGGAGCGAGGCGCTCGAGCCGTGGCGGTTGTAGTCGGACATGTTCGTCGTCGCGCGCGGGCGGGCGGGGGTGCGCCCGCGCCGGGGTTTATTCTGGGGGGAGCGACGGGATTGGGCGAAACTCGGGCGGGAATTGGGGCGGCCACTGTCGGAGTTTGTGGGTTGGAGTCGGCTCTGCGGCGTGGGAAGGTTTTTGCGGCGGTCGGTGGATGGAAGCGGCGGTGGGGGATGGATGATGGGTGAAGTCGGTTTGCGGCGGGTTTTGGTGGTTGAGGGAGGAGGAAATTGAAATATCGGCGCTGCGAGTGGAGGCAGCAGCTGCGGTGCGGGGTTCACAGCGCTGGTGGCCCGTGTGAAGGGCGCGGGCTCTTGCTTCTTTCCACCAGGGTCAGTCGGTCTTGGTTTTTTCCCCTCAGCGGTCTCGTGCCACTGATTTTCCTCCGCATCTGATCTTCCTCCGCCACGCCGTGTGCCGCCTGGATCAAGGCCCCGGCCCAGTCCGTTTCCAGCACCGGTCGCAACAGTGGCCGGGGGCGGCTAGATACGGCGTTCGGCGGGGCGTCTGTGTAAATATTTACCTGGATCTCCCCCGAGCGCCGTCAAGTATAAGTCTAGGTTGTTCCGCTCCAGAATCGGGTCAATGAGTGTCAATGGCTGTTCGACAAGTGCAGGACTCCAAGGAGAAAAGACACAATGGATGCCGGAGGAGAGTTTCCCGGGACGAATCACACCCCGCGCTGTGGAGGTCCAGACTCTTATGGAATCCGCCTGCCAAAGCCAGACAACAACAGCAGAGGACCGGGTGGAGCTTCGCTGTTGCGAGGGCTGAGGCAAGCTCAATTGAGGAGAGGGTCATGCTTGAGGGGTGGCTGTAAAGGTTACAGTCACGGGCAACCGCTTCCTTCACCTCACGACGGACTGGCCTCGTGGTGTGTGAGAGAAACCCGGACAAGGGTGGTACAAGATCCGGTCGCGCCGCCCGTACCTCGGACTCGACAATACGAAGAGGCGCGTCCTGCCCGGCAGGTCCTGGCCGTACATCGACGCCAGTTCGCAATGTACTGCAAAGCAAGGGGTACCCGCCGTCTTCTCGCACGCGTCAACTGCTGCCGGGACGCCTCAACGCTATTACCTAAAAGTCGCCCGAGTCGGGACTCCCACGTCCGCGGATTACCCCATGAAATCGTTCGCGTGCATGGAAGCGATTGATATTGACATCTCCGAGGGAAAAGGGCGCCCAGTCCGATGCATTAGCTTTAACATGTGGTCAAGGATCTCAATCTGGCACAGGCCTGGTGAGAGCTGAGCTTCATCTTTCAGCATGATGTAAGCCTGTGAAGGCTGCCTTATAAGACTTCTCATCTCAAGGCTCAAGGTTGGTCTGTGAGTGAATCTTCGGATATAACACTGCTACCTGCTTCACAGTTCAAAGCATCCTAGAAGTCAATTCGATTCCACTTCAAGTACACACAGAGGAGATGGCCGCTGTCAGCAGAGGCGGAAAACTCAGAACCAAAAGTGCTCAAGTGGGTGAATTGGGAATACGAGAAGGGAAGGTCGAGGCAGGCAGAGCCCCACCGAGGGGTTCATTGTCCCAATGTCCCTGTTGCTCCTTGCCTTCCCCGCTGCAAAAGGCCCACCCGACACAGCCCAATGGTACGTGCGCCATTCCATTCTCAGCATCAATGCTTTGTCTTCCAGCTCTGTTCCTAAAAGGAACATTGAACCTTGCATCTACTTCCTCCCTGTCTGTACAGGTCGAAGAAGGGAAAAGCAGCACCGGCACGGTCACATGGCCATAACAACCTCCTCCGTGACTCAATCAACTCTCTAGAACAGCCGCGCCCGAGGTCACCCGGCCAAGCCCCCGAGTACTCCCATCGTTCGCCCTCATCGGCCAACTCGCCACCGCCCAATGAGATATAACACCCCGTGTTTCGCTGCTTTGAATCACCCACATGACCTCTTCACATCCCAGCCGCCCCTGGTTCAGAGACCGAGCCCAGGTCTATGACATCAGCAACCCGGCGCGTGACCGTCCAGGCCGGCCGGGGTCGACCCAGCCATCGCTAATTGTGATGGCGTATCGAGATAGCGTACCTGCATGGGATCTTGAGCATGGGGCCGGGCATCAACGCGACGCTGGAAGGCTTCTAGAAGGACGGGGAACACCCGCTCGAATCCATCAAGGCCTCCACGTCCCGGGAGCCCAGGCAACCACATATGACTCGGTCTTGCCGCCGCCCCTCCATAGAACCGACAAGTTACTTTGTAAAAGAACAGAAAGAAAATAAAGTCAAGTCCCTAAAAGTAGCAAAATAAACCTAAAGAGGAGAAAGAAGAAAAAAGAAGTGTTATAAACAAAACAAAAACACAAACGATTCTCGATGTCATTCCCCTCTATCGGGCGCCTATCTGCATCTGCATCTCCTTGGCTGCTTAATTTTGAGCAACAGCAGATATGCTGTCCCTGGTCCCTGGAATGCTTGGTTCATGTTTGATTCGATGTGCTTCTCTACCAAATGTTCTGCTGAGTGCATGCTGCATCTCTGCCTGACAGTCTGCATTGTGAGAAAGGGGGTTCTTGCCCCCAGACCCCAGTAACTACATAACACCCTTAAGGCACTGCCATACCCCACATGGTCCTATCCGCTGAGCGAAGCGCCACAAACTGTCAAGGTGCCACTGTCAACGCCGCAACCAGGACCACATGGAGGAGGGGCAAAGTCGGTCAGGTCCTGTACGTACCCCTCAACTCTCCCCGCTACCCAAGCACATATTTTCTCTTCCCGTGCTCTCTCTCGCCCCTCCCTCCAAACCCACAAACAACACCCCGCCCTTCAACCTACTCCCGCCTACCCCGCGACCACAACCAGAAACCGCAAACCACATAAAGTGCATTGCTTAGAGTTTCTCCCTTGGACAGGAGGATCTTGAATACAGGTATGTTTCTTTCGCGCTTTTTTTGGTCTCCTTTGTTTTGGATTTTAGGGGGCTTGGGGGGGCTTGGGACTGGCGCGGGTTGGATTGGGGCTAGTGGGGGTTTGGGAGAGGGTTGGGCTGGGAGGCATTTCGCGTTGGCGATGGCTTTGTTTTGAGGGAGGCGGATTTTCCGTTCTACCTCCAGCATAACCCCTTTCGCAAAAGAACCACCCTGCAACCCCAACCCCTCGACACCTGCCCACTAAACCCGCCAGTTTGTTCCTCCCCCTATCGCGGACATTGGAGAGAGACCCTCAGCTAACGGGCCTCGGACATAGTTCTTTGATATTCACAAGCGATAAAAGGAACGAAACAAGACCGAAACGAGAACGAGATACGGAACACCCGCTCGAAACCATGTCCGCTCCCGAGAACAAGCCCGAGGCCGCGGCTGGCGATGTGAGTTTTTTTTCCTCTCGCGCACAACCCACGGCAGATTCGGATGGACGGCACATGTGTGGGCAACGAGGGGTCGACGGCACATGTGCGGATAACGAGGGGATTGGTGCTATCTGTGCGGAACATACGATGGGGATACCGAGGCTAACTGGTGTGATGCTTCAGGCCCCCGCCGCTCCCGTCACTTCGTCTGCCGTCTTCTCCATGTTCGGCGGCGGCGCGAAGAAGGAGAAGAAGGAGGACGAGGACAGGGGTGACAACTCGGGCAGCGCCAAGGCGCAGCGCGACGCCGCCGCCGCCAACGAGGTAACGACCTACCCATAGTTCCCGGTTAGGACATCAGCCGCTGACACGCCGCAGGACGAGGCGCCCGAGTCCGAGGACGTCCACTTCGACCCCGTGATCAAGCTCACCGAAAAGGTGGAGACCAAGACCAACGAGGAGTCGGAGGAGCAGATGTTCAAGATGCGGGCCAAGCTGTTCAAGTTCTCCAAGGAGAGCAGCGAGTGGAAGGAGAGGGGCACGGGCGACGTGAGGCTCCTGAAGCACAAGGAGAACGGCAAGACGCGCCTGGTGATGCGGAGGGACAAGACGCTCAAGGTCTGCGCGAACCACTACAGTATGTGCCCCGGGTGCTTGGAGGACGCTGTGCGTAGGAGGGAGAGATTTGCTAACGGTGTGCTCCAGTCGTCCCCGAGATGAAGCTCTCGCCCAACGTGGGCTCGGACCGCAGCTGGGTGTGGAACGCCGCGGCGGATGTCAGCGAGGGCGAGGCCGAGGCCGTGACGCTCGCTATCCGTTTTGCCAACGCCGAGAGTACGACCGCCCCTCCCAATATATTCCCCCTATCCCCCTGCAGAGAACGTGAATGCTAACGACTGGGAACCGCAGACGCCAACGGCTTCAAGGATAGCTTCATCCGGGCGCAGAAGGAGAACGAGGAGATCTTCAAGCAGGCGGCCGGCGAGGCCAAGCCCGAGGAGAAGGCCGACAAGGCGGAGGAGACGAAGGAGGAGACGAAGGAGGAGGAGAAGAAGGAGGAGAAGGCCGAGTAATGGGAGGGAAACTGGGAATGGGAAATGGGGTGTTTTCTACAAAGTGGTCCTCTTTTTTTCGGTTTTATTATTCCCCTTTGATGTGTAGATGAGATCAGGGTAATAGGGTTTCTTCTCGTCTTTTGGATGATGTGTTGCTGTCTGTGGGTGGCCCATGTCGCAGGCTGGCGAGGTTGGGCTGGCTGGGGAAGGGATCCGTGGGAATGGGGTTGGCGAGGATTTCACATGGGGACGACGATGGGCGATCTGGAGCGTGGAGGGGCCGCCATGGGCGAGCTGGCGAAACGAGAGGCCGTCAAAACCGGTAGCATCAATGATTACCGAGCATGAGCATCCAAGCTGGATATTTCGTGCCAATGGCGGGAGTTCCCCAGGCGCGGAACCTGTTTCGTGGGGCGGGTGGCTTGCTCTGGCTTTGCCTGTTGCCTGGCTCTGCTGGCGTGACGATACGTCGGCCTGGCTTGCAGTCCCCCGAAAATGGCCGCCGCCGCCATTTCGAACCCGCGTGATTCCGGCGGTGCCGAAGTGCGCAGCATCTAATTGCCGAATGCTAGTAGAAGGGCTCGAAAATTGGGACAATGCGATTGAGACCCGACGTCCCCCGGCGGCGCGGTGCGGGAGCTACGTGTAGGAAGCGGCCCCGGCACTCGCCATCCCCAGCAATTTGACCTTTTGCACCGGGCGGGCTCTCTTTTCCCCCCCAGAAACACGTCGTCACCTCCGAAGCATCGCCCACCAACCTCCCAGGCTCTCAGGCTCCATCCCCAATAATTCATACTGTGGGCCTTTTTTTTCCTCTGGAGGTCTCCATCTCCCCCCATTCCGAACAGTACACGCCTCTCCGCGCGAAAAGTCAAGGTTCGCTGGCCACTTTTTCTTCCCGTCCACCCAATATTTGCTCGCCCTGTGCCCGTCGGCTTATCACGCGTTATCTCGAGGTGTTCCATCTTACGACTGTCAAGGGAAAAGGTAGCGGGAAAAATAGAGAGAGAGAGAAAGAGAGAGAGAGGTGCCCGCGGCGCGAGTAACAGCAATTGCGGAACGCCCGCCACCGGGGTCTAGCTGGCAACGAAGAAAGCACCAGGTTTCCTCTGCTCCCCAGAGTTTCTCCACCGCCGCCGCCGCCGCTGCGCAATTCACAATCCACCCACACCACCCCAGCTGTTCTCCCTGCTCCTTCCCAGGCCTCGCCTTCCCGAATCGCACCGCCCAAAACCACAAATCTGCGGCTTTCATCCAATTCCCCCCAAACCAAAGCTACCATCTCGCCTTTTCCTTCTCTAACCTCGCCCATACGCCCTCGCTGCCGCCTCGCCGTGCTCTCTCTGCCATTCCCCCCAATTGGCGAAAACACTCGGGCCATCCGAGGAAACAGGACCGCCCCCCGTTCATCGCTGGGGATTTTGCAATTTTACCGGATTCGCACCGTTTCTAAACGGGAACCTGGCTTCTCTCACCTCGAGTCCTTGGAGTTTCTGTTTCCCTTTTCCTTTTCTTTCATCGGGCAATAGACAACGGCCATCTGGCGTTTTTCCTGCGGGTTTTTAACTCTGTCTCGAGAGGTGTCTTTTGCTTTGCCCGGCTGCTCCCTTTTGAGGAAAATCGGTATAGGAAGGAAGCTATTTTGCTAGGAAGCTTCTAAGCCAAGATGATCGTCGAGGTATGTATTGGGCGCCTTTTGGCTCTGCTGTCTCTTTCGTCTGCCTGCTCCTCTGTTTCCTACTCTCTTACTGGCTCTTGTTTCGCTCTTGTGAGGACCTAGCCCCTGTTGGTTCGTGGTCGTGGGATGAAAGCGCTTGGTGCAGTGGGTGGTGAGCCCCTTGGCGCAGCCTCTGGCGATTGTTGGGGATGCAGCAGCCTTGTGTGGCTTGCTCACCGAGATGGCCGACTGCATCGTGGGCTTCAGGCTAGGCCTGCTTTGATTCGGCTGCCTTGTCGTCGATTGCCCTGCCGTCGATGGCCCAGGAAGTGCTGGCGATGGAGTGGCCACGGCGCACCTCTCCGTCCTGTCAATCGAGATGAATCAGTCCGGCTTGAGCTCCAGGCAGTCGCGCTCTGCACTTCCCATGCCCCAGCTCCTTCCCTTCCGATCCCCTTGATTCCCGGGCTGCTTCTGGTGTTGTTTGGCATTTCCCTTCAGGGCCTTTTAATTCTTTCCTGTCAGACGCGTCTCGATGCCGTCTTGACCAACCTCACACCACATCACACCTGCCGTCATCGCGACATTCCAACCTCACTTGCCACCCCAGCATTTTCTCCTTGACAGTATCGTTTCGTTTTGATCATGGACGGCCGTCGAGTGACCCGGGCCGCTTCCAAGGCCGCCGCGGAGGCTGCTGCGCAGGGTGAGGACTCCGATGCCACCCGGGTCCCCGAGCAGACCTCCGAGCAGCCTCGCGCCAAGGGTCGTGGTCCGACCAAGCGCAAGACCGTCACCTTTAAGGAACCCCTCAAGGACAAGGGCAAGGGCAAGGGCAAGGGCAAGGCCGCCAAGGGGACCGATGCCGATGACACCGTCGGTGCCACCATGCAGGTTAGCTCCTCCTCCGCCTCGGGGCACCACCGCAGCGAACGTGCTGTTGGCTTCTGGCGAGTCGTCGGACGAGGTTTGAGGACGCTCTGCGAAGTCCGGGAGCGTTGGACTTTGCGTTATAACACGCCTGCAACGCGCTATGAACTTACCGTCGTGGACTGTACTGACAATTCGAAACAACAGCGCAAGGTGAAGCTCATTACGGAGCAGAATGCCGTGTGAGTCTCCTGCCTCGTCCCGCGGCGTAAACATTAGCTAACGCCCGGCAGCGACAAGCCCTCCCCGGTCGAGGAGTTCCCCATGCGCGAATGGACTATCAAGCTGGTCATGATCGACGACCAGGGCAATGAGCACCCCGCCGACTGCTTCAACAAGGTCGTCTACCACCTGCACCCGTCCTTTGAGAACCCCATGCAGAGTAAGTCACCGCCGCTCCCGCCGGCCTGCCACGTGCTAACCCGCCAGCCTTCACGAAACCCCCGTTCGCCTGCAACAACGAGGGCTGGGGAGAGTTCGAGATGGACATTGACTGCTACTACACGGAGAAGACCAAGCTCACGCTGAAGCACGACCTGAACTTCCAGCAGAACAGGTACGAGTCGATCCAGAACATCTCGTTCAAGAACCCGTCGCAGGCGCTGCAGGAGAAGCTGCGGGAGCTGGGCCCGCTGCCGGACGACGACGCGCGGCCCAAGAAGAAGGGCGTGGCCGGCAAGAAGAGCAGCTCGCAGAAGTACGACTTTGAGAAGATCGCCGAGGCGCTGGAGAAGCTGGAGGAGGACGACCTCCTGAAGATCATCCAGATGATCAACGACCACAAGAGCGCGGACACGTACATCAAGAGCGATGTCGACGGTGAGTTCCTGGCCCCCCTGTTTTTTGCGAGGTCCCTTGGTTGCGCGTCATCTTTCCTATGTGGGACGTCCGTCCTGATAGTTTAAATTTGCTAAGTCGACACCCTTCTCGAAGCGGGCGAGTTCTCGATCGATCTCTACACGATGCCGGACATTCTCACCAAGATGCTCTGGGACCACCTGGTGAGTTTGGCTCCCGATCTGCCCTCTGGCGGGCGAAATTCTAACAAGAGGTTCATGAACAGTCCAAGAAGGGCCTAATTGCCTAGATGGGCCAGCTGAAAATCCCCGGACGCGGTCTCAAGGGAAGCGTTCCGAGGGGGGTTTCTGTAATCTGAGGGATATGGGGGTAGAATCTGCGGGGGGAGTGTCCCCTCTCCATGGTCACCATTTGATTTTATTTCAGGGTTTTGCGGTCTCGGAAGCTAGGAGGAACGGGGAGGAGACAAAAATGGTCCGAGATTTTGGGGGTTTGTTTCTTTTTTTTTCCTCGTTTGGAAGCGATATTGCGATTTCGAGGTCCCATGGGGCCGGTATGGAAAAGGGCGGTGGGTGACTGGCCCGGGGGTAGCAAGGGGAGGAGGAGGAGAAGGAGAGAAGGATGGGGTATGGATGGGATGGGGTGGTTGAGTAGGTAATTCGGTTACGGGAAATGCGGAATGATTTTGCGCTTTACGTGCTCTGGGTTGTGTGGGGGTTGGGCGTAGGTGGTGAGCGTAGATGTGTGTTGGTGATGGGAGTGACGAGGAGGCTTTATACCGCGTGGTGCTCTGATCCCGACCGCGAGTTAGTCCGACATCGACCAGCAGAGGGCAGGGGGCGCCTGTAGGTTGCGGATAAATATGGCAACGGATATTCCGATTGGGGCATTTGGATATTCCGACTGGGGTGACGCATAATTAGTCATCAACTGACACCTGACATGTCCGTCAGCAGCCGCAAGAAGCTGCAAGCGCCCGTCAAGCATTCATTGTTCGAATCTCTCACGTCAATTCCGGTCAAGGACACAGCCAATGTACTACAGGAGGCTTTCGTCAGCAAGACTCAGTGCGAGGCGCCTCTACGGGTACGGCAGGCGGGTCAGAGCTTATGCATAACAGAATTGGCTACAGTCAAGAGAGATGTGAGGGCTGATTTGGAGCGTTAGGGCTGCAAGGAGGCGGCAGCACTGTTAGAGCCAGAGCCAGCGCTGCGGCCCGGCGCCAGAGGAATAGTTTAGCTGAGGTATGTACGGCCAATCAGAGGCCTAGAATTGATTGAGATAGTGCACTTCGAACATTTGAGCGCTTCGAGCGCTCAAATGCGTTTTTTGAGGATTTGAGCCGAAAATGCCTAACAACGGGCTTTCGGAATTGCTGTGTTGCTGTGTGAGAGATTCGAATGCTGACGGGCGCTTGCAGCTTCTTGCGGCTGCTGACGGACATGTCAGGTGTCAGTTGATGACTAATTATGCGTCACCCCAGTCGGAATATCCGTTGCCATATTTATAGCGAAGGATGAAAACTCCAAGATGGGGAAAGGGATGGGACGGCCCTTGTCACACATAAACACAGGGTACACACAAAGTAGGCAATCTCATGTTCGTAGTGATGAAGGTTGATTCTCCTCTCCTCTCTGCTCCTGGGCGGGGCCCGCTATCATAACATTGCTTACATAGCCCGCAATCCCATTTCCACCCTACCAGGGACGGCTCTCCTTGCGGGATTTCACCCCGACGAGCCTTGAGATCCGGAGGGAAGGAGAGGCAATTCATCGGACCCACGGGGGCAGAGCGACCTTCCGTCAAAGTCGACGGAGAGTCAAGTCCAACTCGACGGAGAGTCAGATCCAAGTCGACGGAGATTCAGATCCAAGTTGACGGAGAGCCAGGTCCAAGTCGGAAAGGAACACGCGGGAGCACCCGGGCGGGACTGGGCAGCACGTGACACCACCACCCTGAGTCTCCTTATTTCTTATTGGTCCCGAAATTATGGGGTGGGTCTGACCCACCACACCACCCCACTTTCGGGCCACAGTGACGCACACATCCGGCGCAAGACAAGGAAAAAAGGGCTCGTTTGCTTTATAGAGCCCGGACCGAACCACAGTCTGCAACAAGCACGCCTTGAGTGGCTCGGCGTTCTCCATGGCCAAATGGTTAAGGCGTCCGACTGTTAATCGGAAGATTCCAAGTTCGACCCTTGGTGGGGAAGTCTCTTTTTTGGTGCTTTTTTCTCTTGTTTTCCCTTGTCTTTTTGGGGGTTTGGTATTGTTTTGGCTTTTTTGCTTTCACTTTTGGCGTGGGAAGGTCTGGGCCAGGGGTGTGCATGCAGAACAGGCAGGCACACCCCGGAGGACAAGCAAGAGCTTGTTATCTGAGCCAAGATGTGACCAGAGAGCTCGAGGGGTACCTCGAGCTCAGAGGCATCTTGAGCACCTTGAGCACCTCACAAGCTCACCATCAAGAATGTCAGGACCAAAGAGGTGAATACAGACTGATAATTCTCCAGGGACAAGCTCCCTTGTTCCCTGCTGGCAAGGGGATGCCACAGCGGATGCTGGCCAGGCTTCTCAATGGCCTTACACCAGAGATCCAACGACAGGCCTCTCCACAACCCGGACAACAACGCACCGTCGACTCTCATCCACCGGGGTTTCCTCCACGTCCTGGTTGGAGGGAACATGTATCCAGACTCGACGCGCGGAGCGCGTCGAGTCTTTCACGCCAGACCCGCGCCCAAGTCAGGAGTCCGGCTCTTCTCGTGTCCGTGCAGGTGGGCGCCCGGGTTCGAACCGCAGGGCAGCTTCGTTGCGCGACGCCGCCCACGGTCCGATACATGGGCTCTGCAGCAAGTGGCCAAGATCTTCCAGGGCCAAGCCCGTCGTGTCTGCGGGTGGCGCTCCCCGCGGGCGTCCCGATAAGGTCCCTTCTGCTGGGCGCAGCTTCAGTTGTACATGAGCATGGTGAGGAGCGATGAACATCGGACGGAAGGACGCCAAGAGGCTGGTCCTAGACTATGTGACCGAGTAAGATATATAAGCATTTAATTCTTCTCTGCTGGGTGGCCATTGACCGTATAGCTCTATCCATTACGCCCCATCCACCCAACCGAGCGAACCACAGCATAACTCCAAGCCCTGCATTACCACCTCTACTTTGACTTTTCTACTACTACTACTCACCCGTTTTCTTACCAATTTTCGCCGAAAACCCCGTTAATATCTTCCTCCAACGGCGGAGGCTCCTCAGTGGCTGCTGGCCCACTCCTTGAACCAGTCCAGCGCCTCGGGGTTCGCGACGCTGGCGTTGGTCTTCACGGGCAGGCCGGAGAGGATCTGCTTGACGGCCACCTCGATCCTATTCCTGGTCAGCACCCTCGCTCACTCACTCATTCCCAAGGCAAGTAGCCCTAATAGCGGAAAGGAAAAAGGGAAAAGGGGACTCACTTCTTCCCGTTGGTCGTCTTCGGAATCCCGCCCCCGCACTCCTCCACCACGCCCGGCACATGCCTCGCGCTCAGCTCCCTCCTCACAACGCCCCTGATCCTCTCCTTCACATCCGCATCGAACCCCCTCCCCTCGGTCATCACCACAAAAAGACACACCGTCTCGTCCGCGTCCCCCTCCCCCCTCCTCCCCACGCACAGTGCGTCCTCCACCTCGGAGCCAAAAAAACGCGTCAGCACGTTGTACACCTCCGCAGACCCGAACCTCACGCCCGCCGGCTTCAGCACCCCGTCCGACCGCCCCAGCATCACCAGGTTCCCCAGCGCCGGCTCCGGCACGCGCACGAAATCCCCGTGGTGCCACACCGCCCCGACCGCGCCGCACACGTCTGCGAAGCGCTCAAAGTACGCGCCGCGGTACCTCTCGTCGCCGCCGGCACCAAAGAAGGTGAGGGGCTGGGAGGGAAAGGGCCGCAGGCAGACGAGGTCGCCGGCCTCGTCGGCGGGGGCGGGGTCGCCGGTGAGGGGGTCGACGGCCGCGAGGGCCATGCCCAGCCCCGCGGCCTGGACCTCGCCGGCGCGCAGGGGCAGGAGGGGGTTGGGGGCGCCGAAGAGCGCGATGATGTCGGTGCCGCCGGTGATGGAGGCGAGGTGGACCTCGGGCGGGAAGGCGCCGTAGACGAAGCGGAAGGTGGAGTGCGGGAGCGGGGAGGCGGTGGAGTAGATGGCCTCCAGGGCGGAGAGGTCCAGCGAGGGGTCGTCGGCGGGCCGCACGCCGGCGGCCTCGAGGGCCGTGAGGTAGGCGGCCGAGGTGCCGAAGTGGGTCACGCGGTGCTCGGAGAGGAGGCGCGGCAGGGAGAGGTGGGCGTGCGGGCGGAATGGGGAGCCGGTGTACAGCACCAGGGTGGACCCCATGGCGAGGGCGGACACGCTCCAGTGCCACATCATCCAGGAGGTGGTGGTGTAGTAGAGCATGCGCGACGACGGCGAGAGCGAGCAGTGCAGGCCGTGCTCCTTGATGTGCTGGATGAGGGTGCCCAGCGCGGTGTGCACGATGGCCTTGGGGAGCCCGGTCGTGCCGCTGGAGTAGAGGATGTAGAGCGGGTGCGAGGGGGGCAGCTGCTCGAAGGTGAGGGGGGCGTCGGGGGCGCTGGGCCTGTTAGTCACTTACGCATTTTCAGTCTCAGCGAGGGGGGATATGACGTACCTAGAGAGGAAGGCCTCGTATTCCTCCGCCTCGAGGCCTAGGCCGTTGAGCTCCTCAAGCCCGAGATCGTGGCCCTTGATGTTCTCTATCGCGATAACGCGCCGCAGGCCCCCTTCTTTCAAGGCCCCCGCTATCTCCACCGTCTTCGCGACGCTGCTCCACTCCTTCCCGTTATACACCATCCCATTGTCCGCGAACAGCACAACGGGCCTGATCTGCACGAGCCGGTCCAGCACGGCGCTCACGCCGTTGTCCGGGCTGATCCCCGTCCACACGGCCCCCACCGCCGCGGCGCCCAGCATGGCCACGATGGCCTGCGCGTGGTTCGACACGTAGCCGGCCACCACGTCGCCCGGGCGCAGGCCCTCGGCGCGGAGGGCGCCGGAGCACGCGCGGACGGCCTCGCGGAGGGCGGCCCAGGTGGTCTCGGCGGTGTCGGCGGGCCGCTCGGTGGCGGTTATGAGCGCGGGCGCCGCGGGGTCGGGCACGCGGCCCTGCGGGAAGAGGAGGTTCTCGGCAAAGTTGAGGCGCGCGCCCGAGAAGAAGTCCGGGCGCGGGAACATGTGCTCCGTGGGGAGGACCTGGCCGTCACGCCTCAGCTGCTTGTTCTCTCTCCCCCCCTCAAGGGCATGTAGCATAGTGGGGGCTGTCTGGAGGGGGACCATACCTCGTCGTAGGGCCGCGACGCCTTGATGTCGAAGAAAAGCCACACCTCCTCCCAGAAGGCGGCCACGTCCTCGACGGACCACTTCAGGAGCGCCTCGTAGTCGCCGATGGCCAGCCCGCGCCTCTCGTTGACGCGCTCGATGAAGCGCCACATGGGCGTCGCGCGCGGGTTCCGCGGCGTCCAGAGGACCTCGCGCGGGTGCTTCTGCGTCATGGCCGCGGGTCGGGTCGAGTGTTACGGTATACGGGGTAGAATCAGCGCAATTGGAGCGTTTGGGTCGGATTGGAAGAGTGGAAGCGGTTGGTGAGGTTCGGCGGGAGGATGTTGGGGCAGGTCCGGGCGGCTTGCCTCGGGCTACGGACGATGTCGGAGTCAGGTCGGCTTAGGGGCTCGCGGGGCAGCTCAGCGCGGGGCACAGCGCCCTTGTGCTGCCGGTCTACAGAGGTAATACGTGAGCCTCGCAGTCGGGGCCAACTCACGATAGCCCTTCCTGATACCGAGCGCGACTGCCCATGCAAGGAAACTCTAATGCCAACGTGGCAGCAGTGAATTGGCGTGGGAACCCGAGAAGCCTGTTATTCACCTCCATGTGGCCGTCTCGTGGCGCTGGATGAAGGTGCGGAATCGGACTCGCACCGTTTCCGCGCCCGCCAAACCGCCCGCGAAAAAAAATCCCACAGCGCCCCGCCAATTATTCTGCGAGCCCCACCGCCCGGGCCCCTGAGGTTTGGCTGCCTATTTACCGTAGCATTACTAGCGGAAGAAGCTCAAATGAGGCAAATGAGCTGCTCAATGCTGGCCGACCACTCGCGTCGCGTGCCGGCATGCCCGGCATTTGGGGTCTCACCCACTGCCGCCCATTGGCTGCGATAAGCTTATCCAGCGAGTTTTTTTTCTCTTCGGCGGTCCGGTGTGGGCTCTCGGCGACTCGGCTCCGAGGCGGTGGGATCTGCTCGGAGAGTGACGTCTTGCTGAGCGTTCTCTCCCGGGGCTGCGGGCACACCCAGTTGCCGTGGCTGGGAAAGAATGCGGAGGTGGAAACTCAAATCCGCAGCGGGCGGCCAGTCTGCCCGTCGTGGCTGGGGGAGCTCAGGATGCGGCAAGCACCCGAAGGATCGGCAAAGCCACCCTTTGCCGAGTAAGGCGCAGGCAAGTGAACCAAGGGCGCAGGCGAGTCGAGACAAAGTGCGTCGTGACGTGACGTGACGGATGACACAGCGACGACAGGATGGGCCAGAGTCGGCGTCGCGGGCGCCAAGACGGCCGGATCAGCCCTGGCGCCGCCCTCTCGCTGTGCTAATATCCCATGGTCTGGGCCTGGCAGTGGGCCTGTCTTGGTCTTGGCGTCCCGTCATCATTTCACCTGGGGCTGGGTCTGGCAGCGCCTGGGAGATGGAGTCTTGGCTCTTGGCTGGGCTCGATCCTTGCTGCGGAGGATCGGGTAAGCAGCTTGTTCGTAGGTACATACTGTATTGGGCCATCAAGATCTGTGGCAAACCTGCCAGAATTTGCCCAACTTGGTTATCGATATGCACTGGAAAACCGCTCACTGAAACATGGACCACATCCAAAGCCCGAATAGGAGCGGATCGAGATGAGAGTTCAATGGGACTCACCGCGCGAAGCTCAAGGGAGGCAAGAACCTCGGTGGGGCTGGTAGCGCGATCGCGCGGATCCTTCCCTAAATTGCGCTGGGGCCCAGAGCGAGGGGGCGGCCTCTCCCTGCGCGCACGCTGTGGAAACCCGCCGATACCGAGTAACCGTGGGCACGCCACGCTCTCCCCTGCACAGTGGACCCCGGTCAGCGCCCGCTCCCCCTAATTTGAGTTGCCCCCCTTGCGCTCCTGCACCTTCACCTCCTGGGCGGAGCGCTCAGAACCCCGACCAGCCCGCTGAAGGCAAATTTTTTCCCACGCGTTTCCGTCCCCCCTTGACAGCTTTAATCCACAACCGCAACTTCTCTCTCCTCGCCCGCGAACCAACTTCGCGGCACAGCTCGTTTGTCCCTCCTTTTCTCCTTCCCCCCCATCCCGAAGTTCTCCTATGTTCCCCTCGTCCATTTCCGAGATTCTTTTCGCATACTACCTAATACCTTCCTGCGTCTCCTCCCTTGCCCGCGTAAGCAGCGCTGCTCGCGTGTAAATCACCCCCGGCTCTTCCGAAGCTCCCGGTTCTCGGGGTCCAGCGGCAAGCTCGGCGATCCGCCCTCGCGCCCACGCCGAAACGAAACACCAGTCGCTCGCCGCCTCTCTCGCTCCTCGCATCACGCATTCCCCATCCCGAGTCGATGCAATTGCGCCCAGACGGCTGTCTCTGTCCCGCCGCGTCGACCGGAGCCTAAGGCGATCTCCTGAAGATCCGCTCGTCCCTCGATCGCCTCCTTTGTGAGTACCCGCCCGTCCCAGCCCCCCATCTCCATCGCGCCTGCAGCCAAGGTCACACCTTGGCGGAGGACCGCCGATGTACCTTATCCTCATCCTCGAGGCTCCTCGCATAATCCGCCTCTCGCGGGAGCACCACCACCTCGCCATTCCTGCGTCAATCTATTGCCCACCTTGGTCATCCTCCGGCAGAAAGTATATACTAACGCTCCCAACCTGCAGACTGCCGCTTCGTCTCCTGACCACCTGCTCCCGTCCCACGAGGAATCCCGGTGCTGCCGCCAGTCCCTCGGCCGCACGATAAACCTCGACTCCCACCGCCCGCCCCTAAATCCTCATCTTCATCCCCGATAGACATGCCCCGGAGACTGCCGAACCCGTTCTCGAGCTCCACCATGTCCGAAAGAGAGAGACGGCCGTCCTCGTCCAAGGGGAACCGGCTGAGCCAGTTCTTCGCCAACCCCAAGAACAAGGACCAGACCCTGGCCCAGCAGACTCTGCTCGGCGCCCAGCAGCCGCAGCAGGGCCAGGCCACCCAGCCCAGCGCCTCCCCCCAGCTCCCCTCCATCTCCGTCTCCCAGCCCGACGCCGACGAGCCCCCGAGCAAGGTGTCGGAACCCCTCGTGTCGTCGTCGTCGTCCGCGGACGGGCACCAGAGGAAGGTCCACGCCCAGTTCGGCCCGCTCACGTCGCCCGACCACCTGTACGTGAGCAAGCACCACGGCGAACCGCTGGCCGAGCCCATCATCGACGAGCCGGCCTACTACTTCGTCCTCACCACCTACATCAGCTACCTCCTCCTGATCGCGTTCGGCCACGCGCGCGACTTCTTCGGCAAGCGCTTCGGCGACCCGAAGCACTACCGCGCGCTCAAGGCCCAGAACGGCTACGCGGCGCTGAACGACGACTTTGACAACTTCTACGTGCGCCGCCTGAAGATGCGCCTGGACGACTGCTTCGCCAGGCCCATCACCGGCGTGCCCGGCCGCTTCATCACGCTGATGGACCGCAAGTCGGACGACTACAACCGCACCTACCAGTACACCGGCACCTACACCGAGACGCTGAACATGAGCTCGTACAACTACCTGGGCTTCGCGCAGTCCGAGGGCCCGTGCGCCGACGCCGTCGAGGAGTGCGTGCGGACGTACGGCGTCAGCGTCAGCAGCCCCCGCGGCGACGCCGGCACCACGGACCTGGCGCTCGAGGTGGAGAGGGAGGTCGCCGACTTCGTGGGCAAGCCCGCGTCCATGGTGTTCTCGATGGGCTTCGTGACCAACGCCACGTCCTTCCCCGCCCTGGTGTCCAAGGGCTGCCTCATCATCTCGGACGAGCTCAACCACGCGTCGATCCGCGTGGGCGCGCGGTTCTCCGGGGCCGTGATCCGCTCGTTCAAGCACAACGACATGAAGGCGCTGGAGAAGGTGCTCCGGGAGGCCATCTCGCAGGGCCAGCCGCGCACGCACCGGCCGTGGAAGAAGATCCTGGTGGCCATCGAGGGCCTGTACTCGATGGAGGGCACCATGTGCGACCTGCCCGGGGTGCTGGCCCTGAAGAAGAAGTACAAGTTCAACCTGTTCGTCGACGAGGCGCACAGCATAGGAGCGCTCGGCCCCCGCGGGCGCGGCGTGTGCGACTACTTCGGGATCGACCCGTCCGAGGTGGACATCCTCATGGGCACGCTCACCAAGGCCTTCGGCGCCAACGGCGGCTACATCGCGGCCGACGCGCACATCATCGACAAGCTCAAGAGCACCAACGCGGCGACGCAGCTGGCCGAGTCGCCGGCGCCCAGCGTGCTGATGCAGATCCTGGCGGCGCTCAAGATCATCTCGGGCGAGCTCTGCCCGGGCCAGGGCGAGGAGCGGCTGCAGCGCATCGCCTTCAACTCGCGGTACCTGCGGCTGGGCCTCAAGCGGCTGGGCTACATCACGTACGGGCACGACGACTCGCCCATCATCCCCGTGGTGCTCTACCACCCGGGCAAGATGTCGGCGTTCAGCCACGAGATGCTGAAGCGCAAGATCGCGGCGGTGGTGGTGGGGTACCCGGCCACGCCGCTGATAAGCTCGCGCGCGCGGTTCTGCGTGTCGGCGGCGCACAACAAGGACGACATGGACCGGCTGCTGGCGGCGTGCGACGAGGCGGGCGACATCCTGCAGCTCAAGTACTCGACGGGGCGCGCCGGCGGGGCGTACCCGACGCCGGAGGGCGAGGACGTGACGGCCGCGGGCAGCGGCGAGGAGAAGGTCGTGCCGCCGAGGTGGAAGCTGGAGGACGTGATCGCGGCGGGGGCGGAGGACGTGAAGCACCCGCTGAGGTAGACTCTCCGGCGGCCTCCGCCGGCGCGGGGAGGCATGGGAGGGGGGAGTGACGGCATGGCGTTGACGCGGGTTCCACGATCGTTATAGAATGGGTTTTCTGGTCATTTGCACTTTTTTCTTTTTTTTTCTTCTGCTTCTCAGGCATGCGGAGGGGGTTGCGAGACCACCTCTGCCACAACCTTTTCTCTTTCTTCTTCACCATGGCTGCTGAGCCGTTTTCGCCTCTACGGGGGTGTATGCATTCCACTTGATGGGGGTTCGAGCCCCCTGCATCTTTGTACCTTTTATGTACCTATAGCATGGTTTTGGAGTTGGGGGTAGGGTAGGGGTAGTATTAATAGGGATTTATCCTGCGTATTTGGTGGTTGTTTGTGGGCATGTGAGAGTGTGAGCGTGTGTGAGAAGTGTGAGCCTGTGAGAGTGTGGGAGTTTAAGATCGTGAGCGTGTGAGTATGCAAGTATGTGAGATGTGTGAGCCTGTGAGAGTGTGATTGTGAGAAGGGATATGGGTCTTCATGAGTTAAATCTGGAGTGATGCTCATTTCATGACATTGAAGTCCAGCGAGGCTCATCTTAACCCGGTCTCTTAGAGGCAACGCGATTTGAATATCGCTTCCAGCGGAGATGGGCGTGGTCGAGGTCGGCCGTGGAGGTGTCCATCCGATACAGGGCCATGCGGAGCGGGACCTGAAACGGCCCCCGTCTTCCAGGAAAGGTGGTGTTGGTAAGGACTTGCCTGTCTCTGGTCTTGTCCGTGAGGACATGGAGATGGAGATACGGATGGAGACAGTGGATGCACGGTATTGTGGGGGAGGTTGGGATCTACGGCGGACGGAGCTTAGCTGGGCTGGGCTGGCCTGAGCTGTTCGGTTGGCGTTTACGGGGCTGAGGAGCCTGGGCATGTCACTGGGCTTGTATATGCATCCCTGGCTGATCTTGGCTTTGGCTTTGAGTGTGAAGTGGGTGGTGGGTAGTGGGTGGTGTTACTTTGTGGCGGGGGCGGAGTGGTGAGACTGTGCTCCGAGCGTCGTTGGGTCTGGTGAGGTGGAGGCAGAGGTGGGCTTGGGTCTGTGGGTTGGCTGGCTCGAGCGGTGGGGACCTGCGGCTGGTTTTCCGAGCGTCGACAGGGAGGTGTTGTCCTTGCTGCTGTCTCTGCACGTTAAACTTTATCAGCACAACTAGCCAGAGCGTGTCGTCATGGCCGGGCAGGCTAAGCGAGGCATGCACCCCGCGTGGCGCAGAGCCGGCGGCGGCTTCCTTCCCGGGCCACGCGGCCCCAGGAGAGCGCACTTTGGCCGTGCTTCCTTAAGCGTCGAGACCATATACACGCAATGGATGTGTGGCAGTGCGCTCCTGCTCCGTGCGGGGGACACAGTGCGCCTGATCGCCTGGGACGGGGTGGGCTTTTGGGGGTTGGCTTCCATTCCCAGCGGGTTCCCCAGCTCCTGGAACGCAGGCCGGTTTACGCGAGTCTCCGCGGGGCTGCCGGGCACGGATGCGTCCTGATTTGGGATCTTGGGCCGCTCTGGGTCTGGGGGGTGGCCAACTCCGGCTGGGGACTGGAGGGAGAGCCCAACGTCGTACGGTACCTTTTCGGTCCCTCCCCAGGCGAACATCCATCTAGCTTACGGGCGCCGGTTGTACAGGGGCATCCACGTCCGTGCCTCATGTCCCCTGTGCCTCCCCACCCGCTGTCCTCCAACGTGTACGGTGCTTGCGTAGAATGTCGGGGCCCTGCGTGGCGCCATCGGCTTTGTCCTTGTGCTCGTGCTGTGGAAGCCTTTGTGTGGTTACAGAGAGGGGGAAGGTCGAAAGACTGGTAGCGTTCCCTTGAGCCCCTGAGCTTCTTGCAACCCAAAAGCTCCCGGTACGAGGGTACAAGGGTGGTCCAGTGGTCCGCCCAGCGTTCGGTGTGTCGCGGCGGCCAATTGGCTGCGGGCTCGCCCCTCGTGCACAGTGCGGCGTGCCTGGAAAGCAAGCCCCATCCCGTCCTGTTCTCCCCTCTCCCATCCACTTCCTTTGTTCCGCCCCATCATCCTCCCCAGCGAAGCGAAAGAGTCCCTTCCCAATTTTTGGCCCGCCACGACGTCGAAGCCGAAAACCACCGGACTCCAACTCGGACGACCAATCCCAACGAGAAACCCCGCCCGCATCTTGCTGCGACCAGTCCTGCCAGGGGGGACAGCAGAGCCCACATCTGCCGGGAGAAGCGCCGCGGCGATCCCCTTTTATCCTCGCTACAACCTGGCCTTTCTTACCCGCCCGACACTCCAGACGCCGCCGATTCCAGCCAGTCAGCGTCCCTCCTCGACCCCGTCCTCCTCGCCTTGGCCCCCCTCCGACCACCCCGACCACCCCGACGGCGCTTCCTCAGCCTTTCGGGCAAGAACACCCATCGATCCCATCTCCCCCATCACAGCAGGCGTCCTCCCCTGCCCCCGGCCTCCCGACGACCACGAGCCCCCCCCGCCCGCGACCGACAGACGCCCGCGGCCGAAAACCCCCCCCCCAGCCACCGGGCCCCGAGCGCCCACGACGATCGCCCGCCCACCCCCTCAGACCGCCATCATCCCCCCGGCCATGAACTTCGACACCGGAACGGCGTACCCGGACTCGGACGCCGACGACGAGTACGACGGCGCCGTGGCCGACAGCTCGCCCGTGCTCGACGACCCGTCCCTCTACGACTCGGAGCTCCCCTCGTCCAACGAGCACACCCCCACCACCTACGCCCACCGCCCCAGCGCCGACCGTCTGCCCGAGACCATCATATCCGAGTGGACCGCCGAGGAGTGCGCCGACTTTGTCGGCACCATCGGCCTGCAGCAGTACTCGGACGTCTTTATAGGTGGGTGGAACCCCGGGGGGGAGGAGAAACGAAGCAGAACCGGACCTTCCGGCGGTCTTCGGATACATGGGGAAGGAATATACGAATGATTGCTAACGGGCGTGTTGCAGAAAACGAAATCGTGGGCGAGGCGCTGATAGCGCTGCTGCATGATGACCTCAAGAGCATGGGCATCTCCAGCGTGGGCCACCGCCTCACCATCCTCAAGAGCGTGTACGACGTCAAGAAGGCCCAGGACATCGAGATAGAAAGCGACCACTACGTGCCGCTATGTACGTTGCCGAACCTGCTGCCCAAACCTAGTCTCTTCCCCCGCTAACCCGCCGCAGCCGCCGACGCCGAAGCGCAGTACTCCAACGCCACCCTGAAAGACATCAAGCAGCTGGTCGAGCAGCTGCGCCTCCGCGACGAGCGCATGAACATCTTCGAGCGGGACTTCCGCCAGCTGAGCGACGAGCTGCGCCGCCTGAGCGAGGACTCGCGCCGCCTGCGCGAGGACATGCTCCCCGCGCTGCGCCTGGCCAAGGACGCCCAGCAGCCCCTCCCCACGAACCCCAACCCCCAGACCTACAGCTACGAGGGCTCGACCCTCTCGCCGCCCGCCCCGACGCCGTCGTCGACCGGCAGCATCCGCCGCCAGTACTCGACCAAGAAGCTGGCGCTGGGCGGCATGGCCCCGGCCATGCCCAAGAGCAGCTCGCCGACGCCGCTGCAGACCACGCACGAGCAGACCATCGCCGAGAGGGCCCTCGACCCGTCCAGCGCCGCCGAGCGCGCCGTCATGTCGTCGTCCCACCTGGCCGCCATGAACGGCTCCGGCCAGAACACGTCCCCGAGCTTCCCCCCGCCCAACATGCCCTCGCCGACCTCCCCGCCCGCCACCGCCGGCATGGGCGGCGGCGGCGGCCCCACGCTCCTGGCCTCGCGCTCCTACCGCGAGGCGCCCACGCCCTCGGCGCGCTCCACCTTTGGCGACAACGACCGCGGCCAGCAGCAGCAGCAGCAGGCGCCGCCGCCGCCGCAGCAGCCGCCCCGCAGGAAGGAGACGCCCGCGCCGGACACGCCGTCGTCCAACGCGTCGGTGGAGATCTTCAAGTCGTTCCGGGTCAGCATGGACGACCCGTGCCACCGGGTGCTGCCCGCGGCGCTGAAGAAGTACCAGATCAACGCGCCGTGGGACCAGTACGCGCTGTACATCGTGTACGGCGACCAGGAGCGGTGCCTGGGGCTGGACGAGAAGCCGCTGATCCTGTTCAAGCAGCTGGACAGGGAGGGCAAGAAGCCCATGTTCATGCTGAGGAAGACGAACAGCGCGCAGGTGGACGTAAGCGGGGAGGCACCCGGGAGCGCGGGGCTGACGGGGTCGGCGAGGGGGGCCGCGACGGGGTATGACCCGCCGGGAGGGATCATATGAAGGATACGCGAGCGGGAGTTGGGGGACACGTTCCGTTCGCCGGGCTTTTGTCGGCTTGCATAGCGCTGCGGGTGAAACTTGGGTACGTCCGGGCGCGGGACCCTTCGTGGTCCAGCTTTGGGGGTATCAGCCTTTTTGATATCTTGGGGGATTGGATATATCCGGACCGCGGGGAAGGTCCTGAATACTGGTGGGGGATATATGGCTTTTGGATATAGGAAGCGACTATGGGGGCGGGGCCAAGATTGTGAGGGCGGGTGTGATACCAGCGGGCCGGAGGAATGTCTTGGGATATGGAGAGCGGCGAGGGGGGTTTTGGGTTAACGTTGAGGAAAACTCGGCGTGTTTGTCTGTAGGAATTGTACTGTATATGGGAATTATGAGAAGGGTTCGCGAGCAGGACCTATCGTGGGGACTGGAATACGGGAGTGATTTGAGATTGGGATGGGAGCTGTGAAGGTGAAGGTGATATATTGTGTATGGATATAAACTAATGAAGAACGAGATCCAGACGCCGCTCATGCTTCCAGCCTCGTATATGCGACTAACTCCCCGCTCCACCCCAATCTCCCCCAAGTCTCCCCCAAGTTCGTCCTTCCGGGAGGCCTAGAAGTGCACGCTCCTCTTCTTGTGCACCTTCTTCCTCTTCTCCTCCTCCTTATCCCTCTCCCTCTCCCCGCGGAAAAGCCCGCTAACAAGGCTCTCCACCTTCTTCTTCCCGGACTCCTGCTTCCCCTCCTGCTTGTGGGCCGACGGGCCGGGCGGGCCCTGCCCGGGTGCGTACCCGTAGCCCTGCGCGCCGTGCGCGTACGGCCCCGCGCTGACGGGCCGCGGGGGCATGGTCGGCGCGGAGAGCGTGGTGGGCGAGGCGCCGCCGGGGCGCGGGGGCAGGGGCGGGCCCCCCGGCGCGCCCGGGGGCTGCGCGGGCACGCCGTAGAGCTGGCGCAGGCGCTCCGTCTCGGCGTCCACCTCGGCCTCGCGGCGGCGGCGCTCGCGCGCCTCCTCCTCGCCCAGCATGCGGCGGATGCGCTCCTGCTCCTCGCGGTCCCTCGTCTCGCGGTCCTCCGCGCCGGCCTTTTGCTTCCCGGGGCCCGCGACCGCGGGCGTCATCGTCGCCGCCGCCGCCGCCGGGACGCCGAGCGGCTTCGAGGGCCGCGACTCGCGCCTCTTGCCCGCCACGGCCAGGTTGAAGGGGTCCCCCTTGCTGGCGGTGAGGTACAGGCTCCGGATGGCCTCGGCGCCGAGCAGCAGCAGCACCTCGAGCCCCTTCCTGTCCTCGAGCTCGACGCGGCGCATGTTGGGCTCGTACAGCGTCACGGCGCAGCCGTCGCGCCCCTGGCTGAACAGCGCGACGGTGATGTCCGGCTCCCTGCCGCGGCGCCCGTCCACGCTGCGGCCCACCATGTAGCACGTCATGTCCCTGCTCATGCGCCCGTCCTTCTTCCACTTGAAGCCCACCTTGGGCACGGCGGCGTCCTCGGCGGGGCCGGCCTCGGCGCGGTCGAGCCGCGACGACGAGGGCACGCGGAACGAGCGCTCGGGCACCTCAAAGTCCCAGCTCTCGGAGCGGTTCCAGCCCGACGGCGAGTGCCGCAGCGTCACGGCCTGGTCCGGGTTGTACAGCGTGAGCGTGACGGTCGAGGGCGTGACGGGCTCGCGCGGGGGCGAGGAGGCGCGCGGGGCGTCCTGCGAGGGGGAGGCCTGCCATTCGGGGACGACGAGGGTCTCGGCGTAGATTATGGAGGGGAGGGAGGGGTCGGCGAGGGCGGCGGCGTAGCGCGCGCGCGAGGAGGCGGGGGCCGGGCGCCGGATCAGGAAGGCGGGCACGGGGTCGGAGCCGGAGGAGGTGTAGTGGAGGAGGGTGTCGGTCGGGGAGTCGGGGGCCTGGCGGAAGCGGTAGGTGGGGAGGTTCTCGTCGAGCATCGTGGCGGTCTGCTGAGGGGTGAGGGCGAGTGAGGGGTCCGGGCTATCGGCGTAGGTGGACGTTGTAGACCAGGCTGCGATGTGACGAGGAAGGATGCTCAAATACTCCAGCAGAGAAAAAAAGCAGAGGCGCCGCGCGGCTTTTAGACTCGCCAAGTCAAGGAGATCGCCGATAAATAAGGATTCCCGGTAAGAAACAAGCCTCAGCCTTGCGATTCCCGTCTCGAGCTGCGCCACAATAGTGCCGTGGAAGGACTTTGCTTGGGTCTCGTTGCTGGGGTTGTGATAGGTTGAAGATGCGACGTGCGCTCGGGAGGGGCCAGGAAGGGTCTTGGACGAGAAGAGGGGGAAGCAGGGTTCGACACAGGGGCTCTGTCCAGTGATGACGTTGGACGCCTCGGGTCCACGTAATTTCATTCGCAGTTGAGCGCAGCGCGGCCGCGGCCTCTGACGCGTCAACTGGCGCTGGGGGGATTGATGGGGCAGGGGCTCTCCCCGCTGTGGCTTTTCGAATTGTAGGGGCCCCACCTTGCTTCTTATTTTAGACCACGCCGTGTCTCGCGTGTGAGGAAGGATAAGACCCTGCACAGGGTCTGTCTCGCTTCGACGTCTTGGTGCTCATTTACGTGCTCATATCCGCAAACCCCCGAAAACACCATGGGTCGGTCCAATACAGTTATACCGCCATTTTCGGCAGAACGTGTGCATCTCTAGCGCCTTCGTACGCTTCATGTTCCTCACATTTGACTCCCCGCAGCCTCTGTGCATAGCTGCCCGACATGCCACATCCGGTAACTGGGGGAAGAGATAGCCAGCCGGAGCCTCTGAGGCGGTTGTGCAGCTCCAGTGCTGGCTGCCGTGCGGCTGAGGTGAACAGAGAACTGGCGGCAGCCGTACCCGATGAGTAGATGTGTCCGTCTGCAAAATACGTCCTTAGGAACAGTCAAGGTGAACCCGAATCTCCTCTATTCCATGCGATGCCCTGTAGCTCGATCTCGGAAGCGCCCGGCTCTGGGGGCAGAAGAAGGCTGAAGATGAACTCCTGCACACATCAGTCCAATGCGTGGGCCAGCTATTCCCGGCTCCTTGGTCTTTCCAACCTTCTAGCGAGGCTTTGGAGGTTTCCACGAAGACATCAAGCCTTCGATAAAACGTTATCGAATCTACAAATGCTGCCAGAAGGAAACTACAAAGGCCGAATTCTTTCGAAGTGGCAGAAATACGAGGTGGATCCTGGGCAGAACTGGGACGATGGTGATATCGGGATAAGGATGCCGGGGAGGTTACAGACCCCACGGGGAAGCGAATAACGCTGATGGAGTCACAGTGACCCTATGGGGACCCCTTCTGGTAAGGAAAAGGGACTTATAGTCCGCCTTGCTCTGCCCTATGGCAGACTAGATACGTGCCTTTTATCCCCACGATATAAGCTCGAGGCTGAAACAACCCTCTTAAGCCTCTTCTCCTTTCCAAGGCTACTTGCCAACGTCTATTTCTGTAGTAGGGTCGGCACCAGAAATATGGAAACCACGCCAAATCCAAAGGAAGGTCCAGTTGTTGAAAGAGACTTTAGGTTGCCCCTTTGACCTTGGACGGGTTTTGGGACTCTTCTTATTGTTACATGTCTAGTACGGCTCTGGCCCATACATACAGTAGAGTTGTCGATCGTGAAAGCACGATCAGGTACCACGGCCTGTCGATCCGGCCCCATCACCTCACAAATTCCCTCATATACCCCATATACACTTCTTTAAATTTCGGCCCTTAGTCGACGGTGCACTTGAACTTCATGGTGCACGACGTCCCAGTTTCCCCAACCTCTCCATCGAACTTCTGGTCCATGAACTCCCCACGGCAGCTCCTGTCAAGATCTGTTAGCGGGACTGGATGGCAGAGAGCCGGAGGGAAACCGAGAGAGGAAAATCTTACTTGATTGTGTTGGGAAAGGTGTTGCTGTTTCTCTCGGCCCAGAAGAGCACATCGCCGCCAAGCTCATCAGCCGCGAGGGTCTCGGCGTCGTCGCCGTAGATATCGAGATCGTGGTTGGAGTCGGAGGTCTGCTGGGCAATTTCCTTGCCGTCTAGCCTCAGCGTCAACTTGTAGGTGTGGACGTTCGTGGCCTGGTCGGTAACGATGCCCTCGCACTCGCCCGCGGAGGCAAGCTTCACGGCCAACGAGGCCGCGGCGAGGAGAGAGGAGAACTTGATTGCCACCATCTTGTCTGGATAAGATGTGTTTCGTCAGGAGGTGAGGTGGGAAAGAAGTAGTTGGGATGATTGTGGGTGCTTGGGGGTTCGGTTGGATGGGTTGTTCGGAAGTCTGGATTCTTCAAGGCGGAGGACGGGCCTCTTTATACCCTTTCAGCCTCTTCGCCTTACAATGATGTCTATCTCTATTTATAGTAAACACCTGGTCTTGTTTGCGAGACTTACTGATATCATACTAAGTTGCGAAGAAGTGGGACGGAGTCAACTCCATATGGTAGAAGGGCGACGCCAACTCCACACTATAGAAGGATGAGACCAACTCCACGATAGGAGGATGATGCTAACTCTACATAGAACAGTAGAAAGACGATGCCAATTCCACATGATAGGCAGACGATGCCAACTCCACATAGAAGGATGAGGCTAGCTCCACACGATAGAGGGTCAATACCAACTCCACATGGTAGAAGGAGGGGGCAACCCCACAATGGTAGATGGGATCGTGGAGTAGGGCAGTTAAAGGCCTCATCTCTAGAATGCCATGCTATGTGCCAGGTCGGGATCTGGCTAGAGCTGGGAACACTGGGTAGCAAGTGAAGGAGTTGGAAGCCTATTTCCAAGGCTTGCTAAAGGCAGTATAAGACATGTCGAAGCTTCTGTCAGCAACTGGTTGCATTTACCAGAGGGTGCCATGCTCCTCATTCCAACCTGTAACAGCATCTCGAATGCATAAGCACCTCACGCAATCATATGCCGAGTGTGCTTTATTGCCTCGTGATGAACAGAACAGAGCCTCACGTATTTGGCGCACCATGACGTTTTGTACAGGACTTTCTCCTTGATCGGTTAGTTGTGTGTAGATCAAACCCCATATAATGTAACGTATGTACGTGGTTGGGAACTGACAGGGGTTATTCAAGCTTGACCTTTTGCAGAGCAATCTTGGTTGTGGGTTCACATAGCTATTCTAAGTCCGCCCGGCACTTTTCAGCCGCAACACGCCCCCCACAATTCGATGTTGATCAATCCTTCAACTCGGGATGCAAACCCCGGCTGGGCCGTCGGCAGGTCTGGCCCGGCTCTACTCCGATCCTCCCCACGCAAACCTTCCGGCTTCGCTCGGTGTTCGCCCCGAGCGGCAACAATGGAGCGGGCAGTTACGTAGCAGGAGACCTCTATATGTATACCTAGGTATAGTGTAAGAGGGTGGGTGTCCGCAATACCGTCGTAAGGCTCAAGAGAGAGAATCAATGACACTTCAAGAATTCTAAAAGATAGGTGTGTGAAGGGACTTCAACTTGCATTCCTACTTCGTACGCAGGCAGTCTCCATCTTTTATTCATCCTCTGGTCTGACCTAATCTCTGGCCTTGCAGACCTTCCCGGTTGCAGCCCACTTCGGAGCTATGTTTCCGACCTCGGGGCCTTTGTCTGCCCCTTCTCGGTTATTCCCGGGCCTTGTATGCCTTTTCGGGTTCTCCGGGACATCTTCTCCGTGCTGTCACCTTCGATCTTCCAACGCTCTGCCTGGACGATCCTCGAGAAGATAACCGCGCGCAAAGTGAAACTTGGCGTCGCCTCGTGCAGCAAACGCCGGTCCCCACAGTAAGGTGGGATGGAGAGTCGAGTGGCATCCAGTATCTATATCGGAGTCTACACTTTGTAGAGGTATCGAGTACCTTCTTGCAGTCACTGCCCTCCACTCTGAAAACAGACGCCAAAGATATCAAAGAGTCACGACTTCGCTCCCTGCCATCCTCCTTCTGAATTACACGCAACCAACCACCAGTTAGGTTTCGCACTTGGCCGGTGTTGTATTAGTCCGTGCCACATGAAAGCTCCCAAGCTGTCCTTCGCTGCCGCCAGATTTCTCACCGCCAACGTAGAGGTGCTCCAACCGTATTAAGCGTGGATATAGGTACGCAGAGGACGCTCCACGATGTTGCTCTCGGTTTAGACATAAAGTTGCAAGTGAGAAATAAACCTGCAATGCTATCCTTCCGCCACATGTTGCGAAAGAGGTGGTCATTGCAAGGAACATAATCAGGATGTAAGTTCATCTTGCCAGGAGTGAATAGATAATATGCAACGTTAACTTTGTCACCTCTCTTCTTACCAGACAGCAAGCAGGAGTGCAGCTAAGCAGGTGAGGCAGAGGGGGGCACTCTGAAGAATGTTCCTAATATTAAGATTGGGTTTTGTCATTGTAGAGATTTCTCTGTAGAGCTACTAAAAACCGCAATACCTACTGAACAGAATCCCTATTATTTTATACATCAGCACGCTCCTGTACACTGGAATCCTCTTCTTCTAGAGTCTCCGATCCTGTCTTGTCAGGGCCGGTCATGTAGTCTTCCAACCGCCGCGCGAAATGGGTACAAGGCCGATCTACCAGCCGGTAGAAGATATCTGCCGTCAAAACCAGGACTGGAAGAAGGAGTAGGAACGCCAGGGTAAACCCAAGATTATCCCGCCACCTCGTATCCCTTCCAGTCGCCCCCCAGATCATCGGAACGAGCCTCCAACCAATGGTTGACAGCACCGCCATGTGCACGATGTAAAGTGCATAGGAAATCTGGCCAAGATAGACGAGGCAGCGCCCAGAGAACATACGCCGTAGGATAGCCGCATTGCTAACTGCTGTGACAATCTGCGCTGCGCCGATTGACTGCCAAACCTTTGTGTTCCCGTTAATCTTCCAAAGCCAGGCAAATGCAGGTGTAGTTTCGAATCCTTGTTCGGGGACAGACGCTAGGAAAAGCCCGATGCAGAAGAGAAGCACCCAGAGCACCTCGACAGTATAGCGGGTGTTCCTCCCTGCAGCCTCAACCCCAAGGTTGCACACGTCAGCGACGAGCAACCCATAGAGGAATAGCCCAAAGTCCCACCGGTCAAGCCAGAAGCTAACGCATATCAGCAGGGCTAGCATGGATAGCCGGAACCTCCTCCGAAGCCTAGCAGTGCCTATGATGGTGGTGAAGAGGAGGATCGACGACCAGTACTCCACCGCGATGGTCCAGTATTGACTCCCGTATTCCATCTGGTCAAGGCCAACAAGGTTAAATCTGCCAGTGCCGGAGCCTCTCCAGGTATCAGGGATAAGCACCGACCGAGTGACAAACCCTACCCAGTCGCTCAACTGATTCCAAAAGCCAGGGATGTACTTCGACTGCCTTCCCCAGAAGTAAACTTTCAGAGCTGAAGGACCTTCAAACTTGACGTCCAACTGCACATCGTAAAAGTGCAGCTGCGTCCCAAGCATCATCAAAAACGATCCTGCCAAGGCGGGGCCGAAGAGCCGTACGCCTCGCCGGAATATAGAGGATCCCAGTCCACTATAGAGACCGCCCCAGTCCCGCTCCTTGATCTGCCTTGCCGGCTTCAGAGACAGGGCTACCCCGGAGATAACGAAGAATATGCAGACCATGGCGTCGCCCGAGTAGCAGAGTCGGATGATGGGCAGCTGCATGAAGTGTCGCCGCTCTATCCCCCCGAAGGCGTAGTACAAGGCGGGCTGGAAGGGGGCGGCGAAGTGCTCCACGACGACGCACAGCGCTGCCAGGCCACGCATGCTGTCGAGGTAGGCGGTTGGCCTCTGGGTGCCCAGGGGTGTTTCCGAGAGGGCCGGCGTGTGCGACTGTGTCTGGGGTAGCGGACGATAGACTCCGTCGCGGGCGCCATCGCGTCGGAAGCTTTGCGGGCCGATCATGTTGCAGGTAAGATCGCTCCCGGTCGGTCGCTCCCAGCCGACGGAGCTAACCCGGAGCGCGGTTTATCTTTTGGCTCTGCCCAGAAGAGTTTGGGCCTTCCGGGGGTGGCGTGTGGAGGCAGCCAACTCGAAACCAAGCCGGGAGGATCGGGGGATGTCCTGGATGGCTGCTCGTCCTCATGCGGGCGAGAGTAAAGTTGAAGGGCAAACAGTCTCCGCACTTCCCGCGCGTCATGGAGTAAAAGGCGGCAGGAAGTCTACTGGGAGGGTTGGGAGAAGCCCGGGATAGAACATGTCACCATGCACAGGTACGAGGTAGGCAGGCTTCGGCAGCGTCGCATTTTTTGTCGGTCCTAAAACTCCGCCGCGGGAAGGATCGTCGTAGCTGTCCGTGACGGGACATCCGACCCACTTGTGCCGTGCCGCCTTGGAGCTAAGCGGCCGGGAAGGATCGTCAAGCTCACCAATCAACGACCCTAGACCAGCACCATTACCGTCCGAGGATCCAACTCTGTGATCCTTCACAAAGAAGGAGACAACGGAGTAGCGGCGGTCCTCATTACTTCATATGACCCATACAGAGAGATGTTTGCAGGAAAACCTGATGGTATCACAATTGCTGCCCAGAGGTCACCAGGATCAGCTTGTCCAAGCTCAGCATTTACGGAGTAGGATCGCACGAAGCTGGGGCAGGATCCGAGTCACGTAGGAGGTGGGAAAATCTGCCCAACACGGCGAGAGTCGTTACAGCAAAACCACGGCTGCATGTAATTACGAGTACCATCCCTTCGTGAACAAGGTACTCCGCACCCGACCTAGTTCTTCTACGTACACATTCCCGCTCCATATTCCAGTTAGAGCTAACCAGCGATAGGAGGGATAGTCATATCTGCTGCCAACATGTTGTATTGTATCTGTTCATGTTACTTTACTGTACGTACGGAGTAGTACGCTTGACGTAGTAAGGCTGTGCCAGTTCCACGCTTATTTCTACTGGGGCGAATCGGCGATGAGCAACAAGAGTCCCGGCAACGGCCCGGCAAGAAGGATCGATGCACCTGTTCGAAACGAGGTGCCCCAGATGCATCTCGGATGCGCCGGCTCCACATTTCTGTTGGAGCTACCGCTGATCGGCGAGTCAACTAGTAATCCTACGAAAACCACCGAATGGCAAGGCCTCCCCGGCTTGGGAGCTGACGATCGGCCCACTACTCCAACACGACGCAGCGATCCTTCGGGGGCGACTGGTGATGCTCATGATGCCAGTTATGCAGGAGAAAAACTGGCGAACTTGGCGCTTGGCGTCTTGGAGGGCACCAGAAACGGCTCGTTCGCGAATCAGCTTTTGGTGCAGTGTGGGATGTTGCAAGGCAGAAACTGACGGGCGCCCAGACGCGGGGAAAGGCTGATTTCCATGGATTGATCTTCCTCGGGGTGCGGGCTGCGTGTTATTCGGAAGAGAGACAATTGTAATCATACTAGCGCTGTATGAAGTCTATGATGGAGCAATGGGACATTAGACTTCCCAACACGGCAACCCAAGGTGACATTCTGACCGCCTCCCAAGCCCAAGTACATTTCCTTCCAAACTACAACAATTGCCAAGGGCAAGGTTCATCAAGCACAGACCCCGGCAGCTGACATCGCCGCGATCCTGTCTGCCTCGCCAAGACAAACCTTCCCACAGATTATCAAGGGTGGGAATAGGGGTGTTTTTATTCGTCGCCAGCACTTTCGTCAACAAGACAGAGCGAAGCGGGGGATATATACAGGCAAGAACAAAGACCTTATCAGTATAAATATAACCCAACCAGTCTCCACTAACATCATCCTTACTCTCGTCTGGCACCTGTGCGAGAATCCTCACCAAAGCAACCACAATGAAGACTTCTATTATCAGCCTTTTCTCTCTCTTTGCGCTGGCCATGGCCGCACCTGCGGACATCGCTGAGCGCGAGCCAATTGTTTGCATCGGCTGTGTCAACCTCGGCAACTGCGATGAGGGATGTTTCAACAGGCCTGCCATTCCCTACGACTGTATCTGCCCTGACGTACGTATATTCTCAAGGACTTCCTAAGCTGCTCTAACATGACTAACATACCTATAGGAATAAGTAGAGGGAGCAACTTCCCCCCAGACCTCCGGGGCCATCTGAGCTCGTTCTACCTCTACCCGGGGCTAAGGGGCGTCGATGGGAAAGCTTGGTCGTGTTGGGAGGGCCATGGGTTGGGATCCTGTCTAGAAGCAGCTGTTATGGAAAACGATATGCAGGTGCATCAGTGGACTTGACTTTCTTTTATATACAAACTTAGGCAAATAGTGAGGACAAATATGAAGGCTTTGCGGCTATAAAGATGGCTTAAACTCCCCATGACGTAAAGAGAGAGCGTGCAAGCCACTTCCAAACACAAACACTACAGTACACTCTCCCCTATTATCTGTTCACCCGAACCCAACTTTCAAGAAATCTCTAGCTATAAAGCCTAGCTGAGGATGCCGGTTGGAATCCCGGCCAGAAGCACCTGTCCGACCAGGGACGATAAACACGGGAAGATAAATACGATAACTAGATTAAATATGACCCTGAACCGGTTCCACTTCTAAACATTCCGCCCTAGGCAAAGATCAAAGATAAATCATCCTAATAGCACACATGTCCCAGCAGTCGCTAGCCATTAAGGACCTTAAATTTGCCTGGCTAAGCAAGGAGCAGATTATCGGTTCAAATTGTTATTGCGAGCATAGGCTAACTAGCGTTTGTCAACTCAGCAGGTATGCTGTAAAGCGCCACTATACTCCGTTGCTTCCAACGACGCTGACCAGTCTATGTATTCAAACAAATCATTGGGAGCCACCCATCCGTCCCCCCGAGTATAGCAGACAGGCTACCCACAATCCAGAATCATTCCCCCATGACGGCGTGCGCGTCTGCGTCATCCACGAAGTTCCGATACGGGTTACCAACCGGCCTGATCGGTCTCTTCAAGTCTTCAGACGACTTGCCGCTCATGTCCCCGCCGAGTGTCAGGTAGTCGTTTGAGAGTTCATTTCTGGTGGACAGGGAAGGCCTGCTCGCGACCTTTGGAGCCGGGCTTGCGATGGCGCAGACGGCGAGGGCTGCTAGAGGGAGGATTGCCTTCATGGTTGTGAGACCAGGCGAATAGTCGGGAACTCCTTTGGTGATAGGAGTTGGCGCGACGGGGAGTAGAGAAATGGGCAACGTCTTGCAACGCAGGTGTGCGGAAACGCCGGATTGATGGAGATGGACGAGATGTCGAACGTCATCAAGGTGTGTTTACTGACCTCAGTTTATCAGACAAGGCTGCCTCGTGTTCGCATGAGTGTACCGAATACACGGAGGCCCGCAAAAAGGCGGGTTCCATACGTGGAAGTATGTACTTCATATCGTGATTGGTTAACCAGCTGATGCTCGTTGTCGGGTCGGAAGGATCGTTCTTGGCGATGTCCGCGGCATCACTCCTTTCCCTTCCTGGATATGATCGGCGGTAAGGATGCGGACGATCGACCCGCAGGACCCGGCGGGGACACCCTCGGACAGCTCACTAATCGCAAGGCATGGTTCAAACGCTCGCTACCTGGCGCCCTGAAAGAAACTGGAGCTCCTTCCAGATATATGCACTACGGGGTAAATATGCCTTGCCTGCCGATCGTGACATGGTTGCATCCGCCGCGGGCGCACTCCTTGCAGATACATACATATGCCCCGTTGGGTGAGGAGAGTGGGCCAATGGGTCGGGCCAAGCAAGATCGGCAAGCTGGGGTCATCCAACCGGTGCGTCTCTCGACTACTCTGGCTTTCAGTAACCGCAGGCTTACCTGGCACGGCTTCGTCTCTACCCCCGGCCATCCCACGTCATCTCCAAGGGTGCCTCACACATATCCCACCCTTCTAGCAGGCATTGCTTCTCAGTCATCATTCATCCTGTTGGCACACCAAGACCTTGTCAATCTCGAACGCGTTATCCGGCGCCAGACTCTTCCCGCACCCTTATCGGATGGCCGGCCGTCGGTCGTAGTTTCTCACTGTCCAAATCATCATGCAGCTACTGCGTCGACTTCTTGGATCGACTTATGACAGGCCTTCCTTTAAAGAGGAGGGCTACCAGGACAGGCTCCTGTTGGCGGAAGATGGACGAGATACCTCAGACTCCGGGGATGGACCGGGGACGCCATTGCCGGTCAAACAGAGGTCCCAATGGCCCGCGATGTGCTGGGTGCTATCCACCGTGATGCTGGGCCTCTACTCGGTCCTCCTAACGTTATATGTCACGAAGAAGCCTTCCGACCTTGCATGCGCGAAGCAGCTGTCTGTTTGGTGTAGGCGAAAGAAATAGATCCAGACCGCACTGATCCGATACTGACGAACTGCACAGCGCCACTGAACGACGCGATAGAGTACGAAGATGCTACTATCGAAAATGGCTTTGCGCACCAGACAAAATACCGGGGTCCTCCTACTCCAGAGCTCGAGGAGGCATGGGAAGACCTATGGAATGGTAGGGCACCTCATCCGCCGGCGGACAACACCGGGGGGGACTATGCTGATTGATGTGTGCGCAGTGGGATCTATGCCATTCCCAGCGGACAAGCTTGCGGCTGTTAATAAGACTGTCGAGCTCCCAGAGGGCAAACACCTGCTGAGTCTTGACGACGGCAAGAACTACGTCGCGCAGTTTGAGGTTTTCCACCAACTGCACTGCCTGGTATGTGAAGGACATGTCCCCCCTCGAAAAGCACCTCGCAAACAAACAGGGGGTTGGAGCATTGCCAGTATTAGCCTCGAGATTGGAATACTAACAAGGAACCCGTTCGTGCCCTAGAATACTATTCGGCAATACACTTGGAGGGACTGGTATTTCCGGCATGACGATATCGTCCAGCCGCCGCCCAGCCTGCTTGGCAGCGTTGTAGCTGCCCGCATGCACGCTGACCACTGCATCGAGGCGTTGCGAATAGCCCTATCGTGCCACGGGGACACGACGCCCTTCTTCACCGTCCGGGACCGGGACGCGCCGTTGGGAGCCCAGGCGGACTTCAGCCCGTATCGCAAGTGCAGGAACCTCGAGCCACTGCGGTCGTTGGTGCTAGAGAACCGGGTGAAAGACCCGGGCGAAGGCGACCGGGTGAAGATCGATGATCATGGGCATGGGAGCTAGGTTGTAACGGACCTGTGAGGGGACTGTGGACGGCATGAGCGTAGAGGACTGTTGGGTGTATGTATGTAAAGTATTATGAGCCATGGCTGCTCTACTTGGTGTGCGTCGTCCGTCCAGTAATACTACTTCTATCCGCTTTTTGGGGTTCCTTTTTAATTTCAACCTTATTTTTAATCTTTCCTTTTCTTCCTCCGAAAGCTGTTCTGGTACGGACGCTGGCCAGAAGCCTGTGTCAGGTTCCTCCTAAATTTGCGCTGCGGAGTCCCCACCTTTGCTCCGCGCCGGTGTGTGGAGAAAGCGGAGTCAAGGCGCGGCGGGCCCGGTCCTCGCCCGATATTGCGGACAGCTTACCGCAGTATCATACCGCTTTTCCACCCAGGTCCATGTGTAGAAGCTTTATCCTGATTGAATTGTTCTAGCCTCGAGTCTCCTTGTCTAGCAGCAGAGCTTGACAAAGCAACAGCTCTTGAACGGGCATCATGGACGTGAAGGAGTGGCTGTAGGGTTAGGTAGAGAATACTAACTTCAACTATCCATATTCCATGTCTTTCAGGCATCAAAGGAAGCGCCAGACGACTTATACCTTCCACCAGGGAGCAGAGAATATGCAGGCTGTATTCCACAGGCAGCCACGAGGTTGACTCTTCTCCGGTTTGCAGATGAACAACCCCCCTTATTACATATATCATCGCATCCCCTTGCCCCGGGCCCGCTTTGGAGCTTCCTGGCCACACATTCAAGCCCGCCTTGTATCCATCTATCCGCACGGGCGGGCCATCCAGTGAGGTCGAACGCCGGCCAGGCTGCAGATGTAAACACCTTGCACGTGACAGCCCGACCGCCACACCTTTTGGGCACCTTTCCGAAACACCAACGCTTCTCTCTTCATCCGTAAAATGGAGGATGGATCCAGCTTCTAGGAAAGATCCTCGTTGAAATGACTTCAGACCGGCCCCCATCGTTCGGGACGGCCCGGGTCGGGCCCTGGTACGATTTGGGCACCCACGGTAGGTTGACCCGAGCCTCTGGCTCCGCGCTTGGCGAGACCGTGAAGCCTGGCCTCTGACTTTCGGCATCCCCAACGGGTAGAACGATGGTCGACGACCGACCTTTCCGGGTCCCGGGTGGCTTCGTGGGCCGTCGCTTTCGCCATGGCTCTGTCCCTGAAATACGTGCTCTTGATGCTGGCGCATTTCGCTTTGCGCCTGATCCACCTGCACAACCGGCTGCCGGAGCGCAGCGGCGAGGAGCAGCGTCTCCTCCAGCAGCAACCGCGAGATTACGGGGCTACGCAGAGTAGACCCCCCAACGCACGGGAGCACGGCGCCTCCGAAGACGACGCGCTGGAATACCCCGGGTCGTTCTCAGACGTCCTTCGCGATTCTACGTCGTCGCGAGGCCTTGCCTGGAACCTCCTCTGCTTCCTAAAGAACTGCTGTCTCGGTAAGAAGCCGGAGAATAACAGGAAGGCATACTTCGCGTCAGGAGTCTTCATCCTATTTCTGTTGACCGGCATCACCGTGCTGGCGTTTTTTGCACCTTTTAGGGTCGTCGTTGACGGCAAGCCCGTCTTGTTGGCTTCTGATGTCTGCGGCGTGTGGATGTTCAACCCGGCCGACGACGGCAGGGCCAACCTCATGGCTCATGGAGACACCCTCGATCGGGACAAGGAGGTGAGGGCGGGCGAGTACGAGAGGACGTGTTACAACAGGACCGGCTTCCCATATCCCGGCCTCTGCAGCGCTTTTGCCGAGCGCAAGATACCGATGAAGGAGCCGGACCGGAGCTTCGAGTGCCCGTTCGACGACGACATATGCGTGACCTCGACGGGTAACCTCTTCCTCGACACTGGTCGCGTGGACGCCAATGTGATCGGAATCAACGTCGAGAAAGGGAAATACAGCTTTCGGCGATCCACCGCCTGCGCTCCGCTGAGGACGGATGATCCGTATGTTCAGAGCGATGCGGATACTGGCCCTTTCTGGTACTACTACGGAAACACCACAAACCGCGAGAGCACCTTCCAGTCCACGGGCCTTCCCTTTAATGATGTTCCAGTCCCTGGTTATGACCTCACGTAAGTCATCTATATGTAGTCTAGGCGCCACGAATCACTCCATACTAGCTAAGGTCAAGGCTAATGTATAAAGTACCTTTGCGACGTCGTTTAAGCCCGAGGTCGACGCCTGGACTCCAATTCCCGAGCTTCGCAAGTCCAATGACAAGGTTGTCACTATTCTGTTCATCAGCCCCCTACATGTCCTCTATGACACACCCAGTTTTGATCCCGTATTCGAGGCAACGTACGAAGTGGGGCGGCCTAATGGCGACTCACGGGAAGCACGATATGCCCGAGATAACCCGATATACGGTGTCCTCGCCTGCGTTGATGACTACCAACTCTGTAACGCAACCGACTGCTGGCCGCTCCAGGACCGGGAGGACGCCAAGTCGAGGAGCATCATCGACCCGGCGTACTGGCACATGCACCTCGCTCTGGAGCGTTCCAACATATACGACGCAACCGCGAAACGGTTGGGGGGCAGTCTCGTCGCTTCGCGAATGCTTTCTCAGTACTCCTCCCCCGGGCTGCCGATCGACCACTGGAAAGACGAGGTGACGCACTGGTTCGGTACGTCGCTGGCGCGGATACAGTTTGACGCCTGGAGCATTGCCACCGGCGAGGGCCACGACATCCCAACATACTACGACGCGACCCCGGACGTTGTGAAGGAGGGCCGTCTGTGTGGGAGGTTCAAGTTCAAGAACCCAAAGTTCACAAACATCTCTCTGGCCCCATTCATCATCCTCGTGCTGATGCCCATCTACACGTTCATCTTCCATTGCAAGACGGAGGATATAGCCCACTTTGTCCGCTGCAGGCTATTCTGGAAACGCTTTGGCCCTTGCAAACGGCATGCGGGACTACCAACCCCAGAAACAGCGAACGCGCTGGCGCGGGATCCGGAAGAGGTCCCCTTCGCGAGGACTAATGGAAGCACGATAGGGCAAGCGCGTGCGGGTCGAGATTCCTCGGACAGTCCCGGGGAGAGCTCTACTATAATAGTAGATGCCAACAACCGCGACGCTTCTGCGCGGCATGCGCCCGGGACGGAGAGCGATATTGGGAACGGGAACCTGCCGGCAAGAGCTAGGCGGGCAACGCCCGCTGCGCACGCCTCGGAAGACGGGGCTTTGGCGTATCGTCACGAGGAAGGCGAAGGAGAAACTGTCATGGAGCTCTTAACTCTACGTCCAATACTTTGGGCCTACAACGCGGTCAGAGACACACGAAAGAAAGATTGAGGGACCGAAAGGCCAGGGGCAGACTGGATATTAGCTCACTTCGTCTTTTTCTTCTTTTTTTGTAACCCTTATGTTTTACCTTTCATTGTATCCTGTTTGCTTCCCTCTTTTAGGCGAGGAGTCACAGAGTCTACTTCAAACACTTAGTCAGGCAACAAGTCTATCTTAATAAACATTGCTTTGGTTGAAACGCGAGACTGATTCTACATGGACGAAACAACCAGGCCAACACACGCGCTAGGAAAATTAGAACTAAACAAATCCATAATTGGTAATGAACCAACGTAACACAACCTCGTACGGTGAGCGCTTATAACTCCGCGTGCCACACCTTTATATACCCCTACATGTGTCCTCCAATCTTGGCCTCGCGGTCATTCTGCCCTCCCTTGCCCTGGTTTCCCCGATTCTTTCCAATCCCTTCGTGGAGTTTACCATCATCGCCGCGGTAGTAAACGTTTCTGTCGACCAAATTTACCGTTAGCATACTCTGAGCGACCCTGACCTGACAAACGTGGTAGGCAACGGACTTGTCACGGCGGGAACTCTTCCCAACTCCTTTGTGGAATTTACCATCGTCGCCGCGGTAGTAGACGTTGCTGTCGGCAAGATTTATAATTAGTTTGCTCTGCGCTTTGGTATGCAAATCGTGGGAAGGGGGACGTGCTTGTCACGGCCAGAATAGGAGCCGGGGTGGCCTTGATTGTATGGTGGCGACCTCTCCCGAGCCGGGGCCTTTCCCTTGCGTCTCGAACTGTTTTTCGATTCCGGTAACGATATATCCTGCTCTTCGTCCTCGGATTCATAATTGCCATAAGCGTGACGTGGAGTCTGGGCATCCTGCTCGTGGTTGCCTCCCGACATTATGTTGTGACGCGAAGCTCCAACGTCCCGCTCGTCAACGCCTCCAGAGGCTATTTCATAACCACGCGGTGAAGATCCGGGATACCCGTCGCTGTCGCCTTCTGGTGGAACGAAAGGATCATTCTGCCATCGGCTCCCTCCGTCATACCCTCTGCCTTGGAACTGAAACCCCAAATTCGGCTGCTCATCGTGGTAGTCATAATCGTGGTAGTAGCCCTCACCCATATCTGGGTGTCCATACCCATTGTAGTAGTTTTCGGGGGGGTCGATATTGCCCTGGAAAGAGGGAGGATCGCGGCCAAACCCCCCAGACGCCCAAAGCCCTGTATTATAGCCCAAATCTCCACCGTGTACCTCGCCACTGCCGCCACACTCACCCTGCGCCGGCTCTTCGGATCGTGTCGAGTGGCCCACTCTACTATGTCGGGAGCCCGAGGTTTCCTCTCGGACCCTGTCGTCCGCACGCGTTGAGACACCCGCGGAATGCTGCACCTCGGGACCACGCTCATGCTCGTGAGGGTGCCTCTTGTTCTGCCCCTGGGCGCCGTCATCCTCACGCTTCTGCCGGTAGCTTTTAGAGGGTCGCCTGTCATTTCCCGTTCCGCCGGACACCGAATCAGCGTGCTGAAATTTCTCGGATGACCTTTCATCTTGTCCCGAAGGTTCACTCGTCTTACGCGCGGACGGCGATGAAGTCCCCGGCGAGCACCCGGCGTCGCCGTCGTCGCCGCCGTCATATTTCTCGTCATACTCCGACACGACCCCCGAATCATACCGTGGTCCCCACCTTGTCTCAATTTCTCCTGCAGTGGGATAAGAGATCAATTAGTGGGGATCCCGGTTATAAGTAGTTGTGAGAATAAGACAGTCACCCTACCTTGCGTGTCCTGGCGCTGGCTATAGTAGCGCGAGTATGTTTGTGACCATACCCAATCGCCCCAGGCGCTCCATAGCTTGGACTTCGGCTTCCTAGAGGACATCTCTAGAGAGCTTCTCCTTTCCAGGCAGGGGAGCTTTTCTGCCGGTTCAAAATGGCGCTGAGCCTAAATGCATGAGTCTCCGGTAGATATCGGCGGAGCTGTCGAACAGGGTCTTTCGCAGAGGCAACGGACGGCCCCGGCGGCCACGGGGCTCCATGCGAGGTATCCCTGTCTTTGTGGGGCCCCAGAGCGATATGGCGTCGCAAACGGGGAAGCGCCTTGGCGGTCTTCATTCGCACTAAGATCAGAGCCCGACTCGGATGTTCATCATCTCGAACCGCCAACGTAAAGCGTTGACCATGAAGCCCAACCCCGCGTCATGTTCGCATCCAGAGCCTCGCTCCCTTTTGTGCAGACATTTAAACCGGGCAGAAGTCACATCACGTGGACGGAAACAGCGCTCTTCGATTGGTGTGGTGTCAAGCCGTTGGATCGCTTGCAAAGTTCCAGCCGAGCGAAGTGCATTTCCGGTGCTGGCATCACGTGTCTGGTCTTTAAATTGCCACGATATAGGTTTGTTCACTGCCTGACTAGTTGACCCCATGCCTGCCTCTATATGGATTAAAATAATCCCTTACTTCAGGATATAGAACCCGTAGTTTAGGTTTCCAATTATAGGCTCTGGTAGCGTAACTCCTAGGACTTAACCCCTGATCAGGGCATATTTATTGTTCTAGTTACGCTTTCTCAGCTTGCTCATCCTTACTTATGTTTCGGGAAGCTGTCGGTCTCAACTCTATGGTGGCCGGCTTGGTCAGGACTGGCGTCCCTGAGGATGCTTAGGTGCACCGGGTTCTGACACAGGACGAGGAACGGCAAATTCCGTTACGGCGGCAAGATCTACGGTTACAGAGTGACCTCGGTTTGGTCAGCTCCCTGTGAGGTCTGGTGTCCGCTACCAAAATCAGTAGCGTGTAAGCCGGCCCGGAGCCAAGTTCTTAATTAGCATTCATCACGATGCCGGGAACAGGCCTGCCAGGTGGAAGGAGTTGTAAAACGGTGGGGACTGGCACTGGCAGCAAAACGGTCCAGGTTGGTGTAATGTCTTCCCCACTATAATTAGTCACCTGATGGCGAGTCGCTGGCGTCGCGGGGCGCCGCGTCTCTAAAGATTTGGCGCGTCGGCCGACGTCCGCCCATTAACAGCGTCTCCGAAACTTAGCTCCTCTAGCTTCAACGCCCAGCATTTCTCTTTCTGTGTTGCTTGCCCCGATGTGACGCGTGCCATGGACCACCTAACATCTCCCGAGCCTCCGGCTAAACGGCAGAGGCTTTCCGGAGACCTCGCTAGCGACCGTGAAAGCGACCATGCCTCGAGCCCCCGAAGCAGCTCTCCCGCCCCCGTGCGCTTCTTCCAGGACCCGCCCGAGCCAAAGGTGCCCGTGCAGGCACACCCTCGCTCGCCAGCCAAGTCCTCGCCTCTCCCGACGCCTGCCCCCCGGCGAGCTGGCACGAATGGCTCGAGTGGCGCCAGGGGCCCGTCTCCCCCAAAGTCGGAGCCCCCGTCCGCCCCGCAGGACGCCCCCGTCCCCTTCGACGACGAGCTGTTCGAGAGCTTCGTGGGCCACAAGGTCGAGAACGACGTCAAGGCCATAATACGAGGCGCATGCCGCGGGAACCTCGAGCTCGCCGTGAACATGTACTTCGACGGCACATGGAAGAAGCTCAAGAAGCCCGCCCCCCGGCCCTCGACCCCCGCGAGCACGTCCGCCGTCAAGAAAGAGCCCTCGACCCCCGACACCGCGCCGCTCCCCCAACGAGCAAAGGTCCCGCCCAGATACATCGGCGCCTTTGGCGTGGAGGGATGGGCCACCCGGAGCGGCAGCGGCCTGCTCAAGCACGGCGACGTCGTCAGGATCGAGCGCCAGAAGATACAGCGGCCCCAGGCCACTACCAAGGGCCAGACCAAGCTCGGCATGCCCGTGATAACGCCGCGCATGACGGCCGCGGCGGCGCGGCGCGGCGACGTCCTCGTGCGCTTCACCAACGCCGCCGGCTCCGAGATCGGGCGGCTGTCCAAGGAGACTGCGAACTGGGTCTCCACGCTGGTCGACCAGGAGATCGCGCGCTTCGAGGGCACCTGCGTGTACGCGCCTGAGCGCCTCCGCACCAACGACACAGTGTTCCTCCAGCTGCGCGTCTGCCTGCTGCCCTCGGCCTTCCGCGCGCAGGTGCTGCAGCCGGCGGACGACGTGGCCATCAACTTCAGGGAGGAGGAGGAGACCCTGCAGGAGAAGGAGCTGCGGCTCCGGCAGGTGGCCCTCGTGAGGCTGTTCCAGGAGATCGGCCTGCTCCCGAGCACGCTCAACGCGGCGGACGCGAGAGAGCAGCGCCAGGGGCTGCTGGACGCGGCGGAGCTGGACGAGAAGCAGAAGGAGCCCCCCAAGACCAACGGAAGGTTTGTTTACGCCCGAGCTGATGCATGACCATTGCTGACCCAGCTAGTAACGGCGCGCCGTCATCGCCACCCGAGGAGGCGGAAGAGGGGCAAGAGCTTGAGCAGGACCAGCTGGACGCTCTCTACCGAAAAGCCCAGTCCTTCGACTTTAATACGCCGCAGGCTGATCCTGCGGATTCCTTTGCTATGGATCTCCGCCCCTACCAGAAGCAGGCGCTGCACTGGATGCTCACCAAGGAGAAGGGCGAGAAGAGCGACCGGGAGCCCTCGCTGCACCCGCTGTGGGAGGAGTACACATGGCCGCTGAAAGACGCCGACGACAACGAGCTGCCCACGTTCGAGGGCCAGGAGAAGTTCTACATGAACCCGTACTCCGGAGAGATGACGCTGGTATTCCCGGCGCAGGAGCAGCACTGTCTCGGTGGCATACTAGCGGACGAGATGGGCCTCGGGAAGACGATCCAAATGCTTAGCTTGATCCACTCGCATCGGCCATACGATAGGGTGCGGCCCAAGACCGGGTTATCCTCACTACAGCAGCTGGGCGGTCGCGGACTCGGTGGCTCCGAGGTGCTCCGCGCGCCGCAGACGACCCTGGTCATCGCGCCAATGTCTCTCCTGGCGCAGTGGCAGAGCGAGGCCGAGAAGGCGTCCAAGGAGGGGACGCTCAAGAGCATGGTCTACTACGGCAGCGAGAAGAACTGCAACCTGCAGGCCATGTGCTGCGAGGACAGCGCAGCCTCCGCCCCAGACGTGCTCATCACGAGCTACGGGACGGTCCTGTCCGAGTATACCCAGCTCCTCGCGCGAAAGGGCGACAAATCGCTGCACAATGGGCTGTTCTCGCTCAACTTCCTCCGGATCATCCTCGACGAGGCGCACACCATCAAGAACCGGCGGTCCAAGACGTCCAAGGCGTGCTACGCTCTCTCGGCGGAGCACCGCTGGGTGCTCACGGGCACGCCCATCGTCAACAGGCTCGAGGACCTCTTCAGCCTCGTGCGCTTCCTGGGCGTGGAGCCGTGGAACAACTTTTCGTTCTGGCGGACGTTCATCACGGTGCCCTTCGAGTCTAAGAACTTTGTGCGGGCCCTTGACGTCGTGCAGACGGTGCTGGAGCCGCTGGTCATGCGGAGGACCAAGGACATGAAGACGCCTGACGGCATGCCGTAAGTGCGCCGTCGCTACACTACACCCGCAGAAGCTAACAGTGACAGGCTCGTGCCACTCCCCCCGAAACACATCGAGATCGTCCCGGTCGACCTCACCGAGGCGGAGCGCAAGATCTACAACCATGTCCTCACGCGGGCAAAGAACACCTTTGACGACAGCATGGCCTCCGGCACGGTCATGAAGGCGTACGCGAGCCTCTTCGCGCAGATCATCCGCCTGCGCCAGACCTGCTGCCACCCCATCCTGGTGCGCAACCGCGAGGTGGTGGCGGACGAGGACGAGGCGGCGGCCACCGCCGCCGCCGCCGACGCGGCCGCGGGCCTCGCGGACGACATGGACCTCGACGTGCTGATCGGGCGCTTCACCGCGGACATCGAGGAGCAGGCGCGGCCGGGGGCCACGTACGGGGCGCACGTGCTGGAGCAGATCCGCGGCGAGGCGAGCCACGAGTGCCCCATCTGCTCCGAGGAGCCCATGATCGAGCAGACGGTGACGGGGTGCTGGCACTCGGCGTGCAAGAAGTGCATCCTGGACTACATGCGGCACGAGGCGGCCCACGACAAGGTCCCTCGGTGCGTGCACTGCCGCGAGATCATCAACCCGCGCGACCTCTTCGAGGTGATCCGCCACGACGACGAGGAGGCGGCCGGGGGCAAGGCGCGGATCAGCCTGCAGCGCGTGGGGACCAGCGACTCGTCCTCCAAGGTCGTGGCGCTGATCCAGCACCTGCGCGCCCTGAGGAAGGAGGCGCCGCGCATGAAGTCGGTGGTCTTCAGCCAGTTCACCTCGTTCCTCTCGCTGATCGAGCCGGCGCTGCGGCGCTCCAACATGCGCTTCCTGCGGCTCGACGGCTCCATGTCGCAGAGGGCGCGCGCGGCCGTCATCGCCGAGTTCAACGAGAGCGGCAGCGGCTTCACGGTGCTGCTGATCAGCCTGAAGGCCGGGGGCGTGGGGCTGAACCTGACGAGCGCGCGCAGGGTCTTCATGATGGACCCGTGGTGGAGCTTCGCGGTGGAGGCGCAGGCCATCGACCGGGTGCACAGGATGGGGCAGGAGGGGGAGGTCAGGGTGTGTCGGTTCATCGTCCGGGACAGTGTTGAGGAGAGGATGCTGCGGGTCCAGGAGAGGAAGAAGTTTATGTGAGTTGCCCTTCCCCCCTACGTTTCTCATCACACTTTTTCTTGGCCCTTCGTTCTAGTACTTTGGGCCTGCAGTGCTTGTTCTCGGCGTTTCGGGTTCACTGGAGTGTGTGGATAGTCTGCTAACGCGTTGCAGTGCTTCGTCGCTGGGTATGATGAGCGACGAGGAGAAGAGGCACCAGAGGGTCGAGGACATCAAGGACCTGCTGAGCTAGACTCTGCATGATAGATACTGCGTTCAGACATGGCCGCTTACAGCATAGACACCGCATCAATGGCGCACTTATGATTGTTTTTCCCGGTGTCAAGAGCCGAACGGGGTGTTTCGAGATCGCGTCTTGGGCTTGGTTTCGAGTCACGGTGAGCAGAGCGCGTCAGGAGCCGGTGCTGGACACAACGCCCAGCTGCGGGCCTCCTTCCTCTGCAACGCCCATCCCAACGCGGTGGGCCTAGGCTAGGTAGCGAGGCCATTCCTATTCACGTACACTGCCATCTCTGAATCACGACGCAGACTGCCCTACCCAGTCCCCAACGTTGAAAACACCACGCGACTTCCTTCCTTCCCTGCCTCACTCTCTTTTCCCACCCTTCCCCAAAACCCTTCCCCAAACCCATCACCGGGACCACGGAATCCCCACGTCACGTACAGCACCCTTCCACAGCCAAAACCAACACCAAAAAGCACCATGGCCGACCGCCCTCCCCGCCACGAGCGACAGCACTCGGCGCCGCCCGGCCCCGCGGAGGTCGACCGCTTCCTCGCCATGCTCCAGGAGGACTACCTCGAGCCCCTCGCGAGCGCGGGCCCGCCGCGGCCGCCGCCGGTCGAGGCCACGCCGCCCACGGCGGAGATCTTCATCGAGGACGACGAGACGGTGGTGGACGAGCCGCGCGAGCCGCGGAACCCGTTCCGCGAGCGCAGCGGGCGGGAGAGGCGCGAGCACCGGCGCGCGCGGGCCGCCGAGCAGGAGGAGCGGCACTCGCGCCGCGCGCAGCAGCAGGCCCCGCGACCCCAGGACCAGCCCCATCCCCAGCAGGCCTACCGCGGCGCGGGCCCGCACCACCCCGGCCCCCAGCACCCGCACGCCCCGGGCCACGCGGTCCCGCACTTCATCCAGCTGCCCTACTACACGGCGCCCGGGCCGGGCCTCAACGTCGGCCACGGCCTGGGCGTGCAGCCGCCGCCGCCGCGCTACGACCCCGTCCCCGTGGGCACCTACGTCGTGCGCCTGGCGCGCAGCCACGGGCGGCCCGTCGTCGGCATCTGGAGGGCGGGTGGCGGCGGGCGGTGGACGCCCGTCATCAACCTCGAGGGCGCGGTCGGCGAGGTCGTCCTCCTGCCGCTGCAGGAGAACTAAAGCGCTCTGCGGATCTCCAGCGGTCAAGGATACCGTCCCTTTTGGACCTCGCCAAGTTATGTTTTCATGGAGCCGATGTTCCCGCGTCCTGACCTTGTTTCGATGGTTGTTTTTTGTCAAGGGGAGGGTGATGGAGGTTTAAAAACCGGAGGGCCGCCAGCGGCCAGGACGATGGACATGATAAGAGTTCGGTGTTCAGGGCAGTCGGCGAACTTTGAGGGACACTTGGACGGACAGCAAAAGGATCAGGACAGTTAAATTAATTTTCGGTTTAAACCTTTTTCTTTCTTTTGCTCGGATGCTGCCTGGTGGGAGACGTCTGCTCCTTCCCCATTTACTTGTGTTGTGTTGTCTGCCATGTCGCGCCTTCCCCATACTTCTTTGCCTGTGATAGTCCGCCTCGCGCCTTCCTTCCTCGATGTCCGTCCGTCCCATCTCGAGCATGGAGCTCGAAGAGCTGCCTCCCAACCTGCCTCCCAGCCTGCCTCCCAGCCTGCCTCCCATTTTGCCTCTCAACCTGCATCACAACTACAGCCAGGTCTATTTTCCAACTTCACCACCATCATTGCCGGGCCTATCTCACGAGTCAACACCCGTCAAGACCGCGCCGCCTCCCACTTCAATATCATCTCTGGCGCCCACGCCACTCGAATACGCACCAAACCTCAAGGAACCACCACATCTCGAGTCCCCAAACCCCAAGCCATCACCACATCTCGAGCCCCAACCGCAAGCAATGGCACCCGCCGCAGCCGCCGCCGCCCAGCCGCCCCCTGCCCCGCGCCCTCGCGTCCCCCGCCCCGTCCTCCTCATCCACCGAGCCTACGCGGCGGCCGACGTGGCGACCAGCTGCTGCCCCTACCACGGCGTGCGGCTGATGACCAAGGCGCGCTGGCTGGTGCGGCAGCTGCCGCTGGAGACGTACCGGCGGTGGAAGCGGCGGCCGCGGGCTCTGGGCGCGGCGGAGAGGGCGGAGCTGGTGGTCTTCGCGAGGCTGTGGACGTTCTTGGCGGTGGACGTTGGGGAGGCGGTTGGGGAGGAGGGGGAGCTGAGGGATGTTTATGAGTTGGTTATGGCGGAGATGGATCGGAGTGTGTAGGGGGAGGGTATCAGGTTGGCGGTTGAGGGTTGGTGATTGAAGGGAAGGGAAAGGGTTACTGCAGTACTATGAGGAGGGAGATGGTTCAGTATGGCAGTTTGCTAAGGGAGAGGGTATAATGCTCTGGTTGCTGGGGGAGACGAGGCCATGGCAGCGCTAGGACAGAGAACATGGTTCGCAAGGAGGCTTCATATGGGAGCTTTGCCTTTGTGTTGGATCCAGCCTGTGCTGGGGCAAGCAGCTTGATATTCTCTTTCAGTTCCTCACTTTTCCAAGAAGATATATCTACAGGCATCTCAAGGCAAAGGACATTTCTTTCTATCATGCTCAAGCAGCCAATTGGTGAACCCAGACCAACAACCTATGCCCCTCCTTCCTTCCCTATCTGGATTTATGCCAGTGTGTTAGAATGCATCTAGCCAGGCCCTCACCTGCCTCTTCTGTTGTTATCACCCTAACGTGAGCACCTTCCCTCACTCCCTTCACTTCTGTACCTACCAGTGTTCGCCTCAACAGTTCTTCCATCTCCAATCACCACCAGTGCGTTCGATCGTCAAGTTCTTCCATCTACAGATCCACTAGTGTGTTTGATCAGTTCTTCCATCTCCAAATCCACCAGTGTGCTGAACTGTCAAGTTCTTTCATCTCCAAATCGTCACCAGCACCAGCACCTTCATTTCTTTCACTTCTACTCATTACCAGGCCATTCCTTTCGTTCAGTTCCTCTATCTCCAAATCGTCACCAGTGTGATCGATCGTCAAGTTTTTCACCACTTGTCCCATTACCAGGCATCAACTCAACACCTCATACCCCTTCCCTACCCTTATCACCATCAGTTTGTTTCCCCTCATCAACTTCTTCCTTCCCATATCCCCCAAATGTGTTCTCTCATCTAGCTCTCTACGATGCATCACTTTACCAGCTCTCGCTTATCACCCTATCGCCACTCTCAAACTAACTGTCAGTCCCACAGACTATACTTAAGATGAGCTCCCAGGGACGCGACGCGCGGGACGTGAGCCCGTTCGAGGACGCGTTCCACCACATCGATAGCTACAAGCAGCGGGCCGCCAACTTCCTATTGCCACCGTCCCACAGCCTGCCCATGACCATGACCACGATCCGCATGGCCAACACCATCCTCTTCATCCGATTCCTCGAGGCGAAGTGGCCCGACACCCACGCCCCGAACCGCACCGACAAGACCATCGCCTTCCTCAGTTTCGCCTCCCGCCTCCAGGAAAAGACCGACCGCCTGCTCATCTTGCTCGACCTTCCTCGGTCCTACCGCATGCTGAAAGACGTCCACGTCTTGTCCGACAGAGACCTGGAGGACCTCCGCCTGTTCTACGTCCTGATAGGCGAGCTGGAGATTGCCGTCGGCGCGCGCGGGGAGCGCCCGCTCCAGGCGTTCGTGACCTATCATAATAAGGGGCAAGACAGGGCCAGAAGGGCCTCCACGGCTGCGATGAGGCTGACTCGTGAGATGGAGGTGATCCTCGCGGAGCAGCGACAGCAGATGGAGGCGGATGAGAGGGCGCGCGACGTGGCCCGTCCCAACGAGGACCCGGTGAGTAATGGCGCATGTTTGTCGCTCTTGCTGGGAATTGGTCTCTGACATGGCACAAACTTTAGACTCCCTGAATTTGCCCGTTACACGAGGGTATACCGGGACGTTCCGGACGCCTGGCTCCTAGCTTTAGGGAATGACTGGGATTTTGAGACGCGGCAGGGGTTGAGGTTTCTTTGTATGTTTGGTTTCCCTCCTTCCCTCCGAGACGCCAGGAAATGACCAAGCGAGACTGACACCTCTGCAACAGGCAACATTTGTTACGTTTGCATCTTTGGGGGGGATTATGGGTCCGGAATAAGGGCGGGGATGCGCGGTGGCTCCTTCTTCTTTGTTTCTATTCGCATATGATGTTTTCAAGGGCGACTCCTCGCTTAAGGGTGGGGGAGAGGAAGGGAGGGTTGACTCACATGTTTACGAGATAAATGAGGCCCATGATGTCCATCCCGTGCCCCGTAACTCTCCGTGACGTACCCACTCCCTTCCCTCAAGACGCCTACCTGCCGCTAAAGTAGGCCCACGAAGCGAGCATGCCACCAACACACCGGCTCGCCGTCCGCTCCGCCTCCTCCCCCGCCCTCCTCGCGACAACCCTCTCCCTTGCCATTCTCCTCCCGGCCCTCCTCCTCATCCTCCTGCTTTTCCTCCGCAGCAAGAAGCCCAAGGCGGAGCACCACCACCACGCGCGGCCGCACGGGCACTACCACGGCAGGCCGGTTCGGGGGCGGCGGCGGTGCCACGTCGGCGCGCACAGGCGGCGCGGGAGGCGGGCGAGGAGGGAGAGGCGAGGGGTGGTCGGGGGAGGAATGGTGCCGCCTGGAGGTATGGGGCCCGGGATGGTGGATATGGGGGATGTGCCGCCGCCGCCGATGATGGGGGAGGGTGTGGACGGGGAGGGGATGGGGATGGGTATGGGGATGCAGCCGGGCATGATGTTTGCGGGGCTGGTGCCGCCGGGGGGATATAGAGGGAGGAGGAGGGGGAGGAGGCGGTGCTTTGGGAGGTAGATGGGTAGTGGGAGGGAGGAGGACTACGGAGATGGAGGCCGCGGTTGGTATTGGTGCCACTTCACTTCTGCGGTCATTGGAGTTTTGGTCTGGGGGCGAGGGCCGGAGAGGAATAGAATGTGCTTCCCGCTCGTGATCTCATGCGCTCATTAGACATACCCAATACCCGATACCTAATACCCAATACCGTTCATAACCAGTCCCGTAAGAGCCCCAAGCGCCGTCCTGTCGAGGATCCCTAAGCAAGTCCCGTGTCAAAAGAAAGCCCAACCTAAACCGCGTCTGTCGTAGAAACCGTTTCTCGTCAAAGTGAAAGTGAAGGGGCGTTGTACAAAGAGAAAGAAGAACGGAAGAACGAACGAAAGTCGGAGAGGAAGAAGATGAGGAAGCAGGACAGAAAAGGGAAATACCCTCCGCGGCATCCTAAACATCCCGAGGATCCAGTTCAAGACACCCCATGCAGGAAAAAAAGAACTATACAAGAACACAAGAAGCACAACACCCTCGTCCCCTCCACCTACAATACACTACCGCTTCCACCCATCACTCTCACACCAAACATCTCAAGCCACACCCAGGAACAAGCTCAACCCGGCGGCGGCTCAGCGGGCTCAGTAGGCGGCGGCGGCGGCGGAGGCCCCTCCTCGCCCGCGGCGCTCCGGCCGCTCCTGCTGCTCCCCGTCGACTTCCGCCGCGGGCCGTGGTGCCTGCGGCGGCGGGCGGTGAAGCGCACGGAGCCGCGGTAGCGGTACAGGAAGTAGCCGACGCCGGCGATGAAGGTGGTCAGCACCACGGCGACGATGATGCCGATGGTGATGTCGGTGTCGCGGGAGGCGTTGCCGGTGGGCCCGCGCCTGTGGAGGGCCGGCTCGGGGTTCGTGGTGGGGACGTACATGGCGGCGGTGAAGGTGGACGTAGGGGGTTGAGGGTTCGAGGTTCGAGACGCCTGTGGTGGGTGAGGGTGCGAGGTATGTGCGGAGTGGCGTGGAGGTGTGTGAGGTGGCCCTGCGGCGGGTATGTCGGGGCCTCCCAAGGAGACGAGGCGTCCCTTGTGTTTCCCTTGTCCCCCGGCGGAAGAAGGACCCGAGGTTCGCAAAGACCGGAGAGGAGGAGCAGGCGGAGTGGCCAAGACTGCAAGCCTACACAACAGGGCGTGACCGCGGAAGAAAGAGAAGAGAATAGATAAAATAAATCTCGAGTGCGGAGGGAGGCGGTTGTCGCAGATGCAAGTAAGACGGCGACGATTCCCGCGCGAAATATAAAATCTTCTCGCACCAGGTTCTTTTTACCCCGTCTCGTCACACCTTCATTGGCGCTCTGCCGTGCGACGGTGTAAGAAGCGGCTCTTCGGGACGCATCTCATCACAGAGTGCCCTAACGAAAAAGAAAAGAAGAAGAAGAAAAGAAAAAGGAAGGAAGAAGAGGACGGAAGGCGGTCGTGGGGGCGGAAGGGTAGGATGGGTTTAAGACCCTTCTTCACTAACACGGCCCCTTTCCCGCTAGCCTCCTTGGCAGATGGCACGAGGAGGCGGACCCTACATGTCCAGATAGGAAGCGGCTACCGTCACTAACAGAAAGGGGGGCGTGGGAAACCCCAGGACCCTTTTCTCAGAGGGCCGAATAGAAGAGAGGAGAGGGCGGCGGACGGTGGGGGGGCTGGGCCCGGGGCGTAACCCTAGGACGGGCCGTACATGGGCAAATACAATGCATGGGGCACGCATGCAGGACTGCGAGCGGGCATTAGGCACGGAGAGGCAGCGGGCCCACGCGGGAAAGGGGAGGAGAGGGAATAAAACGGGGCGAGGCATATATGATGCTGGCCTGCAGGCGGATGCGGCATCGAGTGGTTTTCAGTCGCCGTGTTAGTTTGGTAGGCGGCTCGAGTGTTGCTCGGCAGTCAGCAGGTCGGGCTTCCGGTGCGTGGCGGGGCGTGGGCGGGATGCGAGTTGGGACGGGTGTCGGGAGTGTGTGCAGACGGGGATAGGGCGCGTGGGAGGACCCTGATGTCACTGACCGGAATCGCGAGTCTTCGAGGGAAGAGGGGAGGAGGAAGGGGGCAAAGGGGCCTTTCGCTGCGGTGTGTGGAGCGGTCAACAGTCTCGCGGAGCTCCGATCACGCTGCCGCGGCGGTGAAGCACCCAGACCCCATCACCTCACGAAAAAGAAAAAAAAACCGCCGGCTCCAGAGTCAGAGGCACACCGCGTCCCAACTCCCCGAACACGTGCGGGAATTGCGCCAGCGGCTGGCCGGGAAGCGAACGAGACGCCCCGGCCTGGATGGAAAGCCCAGAACGAACAATCTCCAATGGAAGCCGGCGGGGCGCGGGAAACCCCCTCCACCACATCCCTTCCGTTTTCTGTCAGCACAGGCAAGAAAAAGGGGGGGGACGCAGTGTTACCCGCTATATTGGGGTCATGTCGTGCTACGCGGGGATGGCCGCGGCCCAGGCTCCTCTTTCCCTTTTTTCTTCTTTTTTTTTTTCGGTGGTGGTGGGGGATCATGAAGTATCGGCGTGAGCTGTTCGAGAACAGGGGTGTCGTGAAGACGCAATTCGCCCGCGGGCAGAGGGAAACTGTGGAGAAGGGAGGGATATACCGTGATGGAGGGCTGGATGGCGGGGGATAGGCGCCGGGATGGACGTGGAGGTGGAGTGTGTGCACGGAGTGTGGTCCGGGCCATGCCCGTTCGTCGGGCAGCAATAAGGCCCATCACCCGCCCAAGACCCCCCCGCGAGTCGCTCTCCCCGCCGATAGGCCGTCCGGGCTGGGTTCGGAAGAGCGGGAGTCAATGCCCAAAGGGTCATGAGCCCTCTGTTTCCACATATCCTAGTCCCGGGCTAGTCGCTCCAGCGCAACGGGCGCGCAGATCGTGGATTTGTGTTTCTTGACAGCCGGGTCGCGCTGGGGGGGATATCCGCGGGGCTAACAGCTGTCGAGCTTGGATGGTTGGACACGAACTTGCAGGGCCCGCCCGAAGGGGAAAGCACCAGACATCCCACGCCCCCTCGGCTCGGCTCCGCTGCCAACACATCGAACACACCCTCCCGCGCGCGAACATCACGGCCCCGGTCGGCGCCCAGCCCCGACGCCCCGGGTCCATGACGTCCAGGCTGCAAGCCACGCGGGGCCCCCAGGCGTCCCTTGGCGCAGGGTCCTGCGGAGCTGCTGGTCCCACACCAGGAGGGCTCGGCGTTAGGCGCTTCTCGAAGGGCGAGCCAAGGATGCTTTGCGATGGGAGAATGAATCCTTCGATGACGCGGATTGATAGTTAGATCGAGCCGTGCTCCGAAGGTTCAGGGCTCCGGAAACGCCCCCACATCCGCCCCGCTCGCCGGCCCAAACGGCGGATCCGCGCCCGGGGCAGACAAGGGTCCGGCAAGGGTCCCCGTACCGCACCGACCGAGAGAAGCAACCGATTGCCCCGTTCTGGCTACTCTGTGGGGAAGGCCCAAAGACGCCCCGAGCGGGGCCGCAATGGACGAGTTGGACATTATCCTCGCAGGCGCTGGGAAGGCCTGCAGAGGCTGGGGAGCGTGCGGTACATGTAATGCAGCGGGAGCACCTGCATCTTGCACTTTCCACCAAATCAAACTTCCTGACAGCGTTCCTTCCCCTTCCATCCCTCGAGTGCACCTTCCCTCTCAAACAGGCCCCCGACCCCCACTTACATAACCCGCCGGGGACCCCTGCTTACCTAACCCCAAAAATAGCCTGCGCAGCCCACTCAAAACATCTCCCGCGCGAGCTCGGCCGCTGTCTGATCGTCGCCCCTCCGAACCCTTCCCCGTCGCAGGTCCAAACCCTTGCCGCCGCTCCGCCCGAAACCCCCCTCGGGCGCTTTGGGCCCGCTTACCCTGCCCGTGACCCAAGGCCGCTCCCCCAGGGCTGAGACGCCTGGGCGGTCACCGGCTACGCTCCCGGACGCATTGAGGCATGGGCGGGCTATTTGTTTTGTGAGCGCGTGGGCAAGGGCCAGGCGGGACTTGGCGAGGGGAGGAGGGTGCGGCGATCCCCAGTGTGCATGGTCGCGGCAGGCGGGAGAAAGGGTCTGAGAGGCGCGGGAAGAGGCTCTTGGCTGCGGGATGGTTGAAGTGCTCTTGGCCTCGGAGCTCGCGTTCTCCCCGCGGGTTTCCGGTCCTAATCCGTGCTTCATAGGCGAGGTAGCATCGTGTGTCTCGACTCGAACTCTCTTTCTCTTCCTTTGCTTCAGCGAGCGGGCATTGGTTTCCTTTTTCTAATCTATCTTTTCTTTCTCTGTCCGTGATATCCTCTTGGTGATCGTTTTCTTTTCTCTGTATGGGAGCATCGTGTTCCATTTGTCTCGTTCACTTAATATTCCCCTCCGGCAGGATTTCCCTTCGTCTTACAGTGGCCGGTTCCCACTCCACGATCCCTCGACCTAGATCCGACTAATACACCTCTCGAGCCCGTTTCCCTTCCCAACGTCAGAACCCACCGCTCGGCGAAGTACACGACTAATACCACGAACCCCATGCCACGACAACCGCGGTAGCCCTCACGCCCCATGAAGCCCCACCCGCTGCTCCTCCTGGCGCTGGCAGCATGCGGACACTCCTGGCCCCAGCTCCACCCCCGCGACCGCCGCGACGCCCTCCCCGCGCGCCTCCCCGTCGTGGACGACGACATCGACCTCGTGACCCTCCCCGTCAGCAGGCCCGGGAAGAATGGCAAGGGGAAGGGGAGGGGGAGGAGGGGGCTGCCCGTGGACGAGGAGCTGGACATGTCGGACGTGACGCTCCCGGTGGCGACGGGCGCGCGGAGGGAGCCGAGGCAGTTCCTCAACCTCGACATCGTCGTGCCGTCGCTGCACTCGTCGGGGCCGGGCTCGAAGCGCAGTGTTGAGACGAGGGATCTCGCGGGTGGGCAGGGAAGGAAGGAGGCGAGGCAGTTTCTGAACGAGGACGTTGGGGTTCCATCCATACATTCGACGGGGCCTAGCCGGAAGCGGAGGGTCGAGACGAGGAGGCAGCTCGCGGGCGGGCAGACGGCGGGGCGGAATGAGGCGCGGCAGTTTCTGAACGAGGATATTGAGGTCCCCTCGATACATTCGACGGGGCCTGGCTCGAAGCGTGGTGTCGAGACGAGGGAACTCGCGGGACGGAAGGAGGCCCGGCAGTTCCTCAATGAGGATCTTGATGTCCCGTCACTACACTCATCAGGGCCTGGCTCGAAGCGTGCTGCCGAGGGTGAGACGGGGCTCGGCGCACAGAACGAGGCGAGGCAGTTTCTCAATGAGGATCTCGAAGTCCCGTCGCTGCACTCGTCAGGGCCCGGCTCGAAGCGTGCTGCCGACGGCGAGAAGGAGGCGAGGCAGTTCCACAACGACGACATCGCCGGGGTCCCGTCAATCCACTCGACGGGGCCCAGCCGCTCGAGGCGCGCTGTCAAGATGAAGCTCCCCGTCGAGGACGACCTCGGCATGTCCGCCGTGACGCTCCCCGTGTCCCACCGCGGAGGACGGGTCTCGGCCAGAGACACGAGCCGCAAGGCGGCGAGACAATTCCACAACGACGACATTTCCGGGATCCCCTCGGTCCACTCCACTGGGCCCAGCCGCTCGAAGCGTGCCGGCGGGAAGCTCCCCGTCGACGAGGACCTCGGCATGTCGACCATGACCCTCCCGGTATCAACACGAACCAAGGACCCGGCCGACGCGGGCCAGCGAGAGGCGAGGCAGCTCCCCGACGAGGACGTCGACTCGCCGGGCGTGCTCACCCTCCCCGTCCTGCACTCCACCAAGCCCGGGCTCTTCAAGCGCGCCATCGAGGTGGAGCTCGCCAACCGCTCCGACGTGGCCTACTACGCCCAGCGTGAGCCCCCCCTCTCCGTCCCACATCTCCCACCCTGCAAGTCTCCAGCACCCCCGGCTAACACACATAGTGAACCTCGGTACCCCCCCGCAGCCCGTCTTCGTCCAGCTGGACACGGGCTCCTTCGAGCTGTGGGTCAACCCGGATTGCTCTTCCCTCTCGGAGCGCGACGTCACCTTTTGCGAGGCAGTGGGCTACTACGACACGACGCTCTCATCCACGTCGTCCGAGACGGCGGGGAACCAGACGCTGCGGTACGGCATCGGGGCCGCCAACATCACCTACATCCGGGACTCGATCGGGCTGCCAGGGAGTGAGTTTCCTCCCATCCCCCCTTTCCCTCCATATCCTCTCCCGCCCAGTCCGATACTAACAGGGCAGGCACCTCCACCCTCCGCGACGTCCAGTTCGGCGTCGCCACCGAAACGGAAGACCAGTTCGCCGGCATCCTCGGCCTCGGCCACGGCCAGGGCGACACGACAAACTACAAGAACTTCCTCGACGAGCTCGTCGCCCAGAACCTCACCCCGACCCGCGCCTTCTCGCTCGGCCTCGGCTCCAAGAACGACCAGGAGGGCGTCATCACCTTCGGCGGCGTCGACACCGCCAAGTTCGCCGGCGGGCTCGCCCCCGTGCCCCTCATCCCCGCCGCCTCCAGCCCGGACGAGGTGCCGCGCTACTGGGTCCAGCTCGAGGGCATCGCCCTGTCCCCGCCCGGGGGCGCCGCCGCGGCGGGCGGCCCGTACGGCGGGTCGAGGATCCCGGTGTTCCTGGACAGCGGGGCGACGCTGACGCTGCTGCCGCCGGACCTGGCGGGGGCGATCGCGAGCGACTTCGGGGCGGAGGCGGAGGACGAGAACGGGTTCTACCCGGTCGACTGCGGGCTGGTGGAGATGGAGGGGAGCCTGGACTTTTCGTTCCAGGGGGTCACGGTCCGGGTCCCGTACAGGGAGATGATCCGCGAGCTGAGGAACCCGCCGAGCTGCTACCTGGGCATCGTGCCCAGCGAGGACTTTACGCTCCTGGGGGATACCTTCCTGCGGTCTGCGTATGGTGAGCTTTTCCCCCTCCACCCCTTTCCTTTTCCGGAGCTATTCTCCCTTCATCGTGTCCCTTTTGTCCCCCCCATATCTCCTCCTTGTACCCAGTGGCCACCCGAGTACTCACAAGACGCAGTGGTCTTCGACCCGGACGACGCAATGACCTACATAGCCCAGTACGAGTCCTGCGGCTCCATGGTGCGCTCCCTCGCCACCACCGACGCCATCCCGGACCTCTACGGCGTGTGCGGGCTCTCCGAGAGCTCGGCCGGCCCGTCCGCGCCCAGCGAGACGGCGGGCGAGGAGACGGGGCAGACGGCCGGGGCGGGGCGTCTCGAGGTTGGGATGTGGGCTGTGGGCTTACTGGCGTGGTGGTTGTTGTAGGGCTGGAAGGGCGGGAAGGGGGTGGTGGCCTTGGATGGACTTTTGGCTTGTATATATTGGATTGTATTTATGAGATATAGCGCACGAACTTGATATTTTCTGAGCTTAGGGGCCTCGAGGTGTTCCATCCGTTGTCTGGTGTCTAGCACTTCATAATCTACGATGAGACGGCATCATTTTTAAGAAGGGGTTCATATAACGAATTGAAGGCTCGGGAGTGATCTAGAAGGCAAGTGCTGAGAACCCCAACCAGACCCCATCGTCTCGCTAACCCTTCCCAGTCCGCACTCCACCACATCTACGCCCAAAGCCCTCCCCCTACCAAAACAGCCCCGCCTCCCCCCCGCCAAGCCATCTCTCCACAGCAGCATACATCCTCCCCACGCCCTCCGCGTCCCTCACCGCCACCAGCCCCTCGTCGATCTCGTAGCCCAGCCTCCTCTGCGCGGCCCCTAGGAAGCGGTACCCCTCCGGCAGGCCCCGCAGCTCCTCCTCACCGAAGCGCGGCGGGGTGGTTCCATCTACCGCGAGGACCTTGTCCTTTTCGTAGATTAGCTTGGCGTACTTGATACGCCAGGCTGCCTCTCCTTTCTCTTCTCCCGTTGTGCCCTCTTCGGTGGGTGGGGCCTGAGCCGGGGGGCCCTTCTCGCAGAAGAAGATGAAGCGGCAGTCGCAGTCGACGTCGTACTCGCCGCCGGGGCCGCCGAAGCGCTGCGTGATGGTCGCCTTCATCTTGCCCACGGCGCGGCGGCCGGAGGGGCCGAGCTCGACGAGGGTGCCGCACTCGCGGTGCATGATAAAGGCGCCGGCGGCCTTGCCCTCCTTGGAGACGGCGATGAAGTCGTCTATGCTCTTGGGGCCGCTCCAGGCTAGGGGGTATTAGTTGGCTCTTCTGTTTCTTCGTCTCCCTCCCTTTCTGTTTCGTTTTGGGGGTGGTGAGGACGTGTGAGATGGGAGGTGGTTGGAGAGCGGGAAGAGGGAGGGAAGGAAATGCAGAGATGTGGGCAACGTACTCGTCCAGACATACGCGTCGTCAGAGAAGAGCGACCTAAAGTTCATCCACTCCGACGCGTCGCGGTAGACGGGCCAGCCCCTGCACAGCTCCGCCACGGCGAGGCGGTCCAGCAGCGAGGCCGTGGGCCCGTTGATGTGCGAGTACGTCCGCGTGTGCGGCTCCTCGGGGGAGGTCATCCTCGCTGCTTGCTCTGGGTCGTTCCCTCGCGTATGGCCGAGTTATGCGGCGGGCTCTGCTCTTCTTTTCTGGCGTGAGGGCGCGTGGGACCGAGATGAGGAGGGTGGTGGGGAGTTGAAGCTCAGGTCGACGTTTTGAGGTGAGATGGCAGATGAAGCGTAGATATGATACCCTAACATGAGCACCCAAGACACGTCCTTTAATACTCACACCAGGAGCTCCGTTGACGCGTCTAGTGGTCCATAACAGGGAACTCACCTCCTGGCAGCCCGTGGAAGAGCCCGGACCGTCCGCCCGGCCCTGCACGTAACCCCGTCCGAAACAGGCCCCGCCGTGCCACGGGTGTGACGCTCGCCGCTGGGAAGGCCCGCGGGCGGCGAGGGCTCGGGATCGGCTCGTGGAGGGCCCGACTGCCATTGGGTTCCAGGCAAAGGACAAGAGAACAGTCCACGGCGGCGCGGAAAAACCGAGCCCATCCCTCTCCACTGCGGGACCGACGCATCCAGACACCACCATCCAAAGACGTCCCACGGAGCACAAGAACATATCGTCCCTACTACGCTCCGCTCAACAGAATCACATGCCCGGCGCACCGCCGTCATCCCAACGCCGGGCGCCCGCATGCCCTCCCATCCGCCCAACCCCTGCCGGGACCCGGGCGGTCTCACCCGGCTGCCACTGCACACGTCACGAGACCAGTTGCGCAGGGACCCGCGTGGCGGCTCGTGTGTCTCAAGCGCTTTTGAGAGTGCTGTGCTTTTCATGTGTTCGGAGGTGTGTGGGCCTGAGGCGGACGGTTTTGCGGGCTAGGCGTGTAAGTCGGGGCCGCAGGGGTCGGGGCAAGCACTTTGCCAGGTATACTATTTGCTACGAGGGTCCTCAAGCCCCCTTCCTCAATTCGGAGCGTGAGAGGGTTGTATTGTCATTAGAGAGAAGCGCAGTGCGTAACCGCCACTTGCAGCCATGGCACACAGCCCAGGACAACGCAGTGATCTGCCCCCCGGAGCCCCGTCCGCCAATGCTCCCGCTCCCGGGATGCCTCCGAGCTCGGACGGTCGTCGGGACTCCCCCGGAGCGGGGATCAACAGTCCCGGGACCCGGCCGGGGCTGGGCATCAGGCGGGGGAGAAATAGGGCAGCCTCGAGAATATGGCTGCCCCGGAGGAGGATAACCCGCTCCGCCCCCTTCCACGGGTCAGAAACACAAGCCTGGCCCTCACGAATAAGTTCGTATCCGTCTACAGGCACCACGCCGTTAGCACCAAGCGCCGTCGGGTCTTGTCCTCCTCCCAACGGACACGGCATGGCAAAGCCCCCTATTCACGCCCACCTCCTATCCGATATATCACCCATCACCCCCTTCACCACGAGAAAGGAGGACGACTTCAAGGTCCACTACACCACCGACCCTCGTCTCGGAAGCTCCATCCCCCATCCCTCTACCCCAACGCCCATCACTACCCCCCCTTGCCGAGCACAAACCCCAGACACCAAAAACCCTGCGTCTGGCGGCTGATCCCCGCCGAGCCATACCCCAACATGTAGGTCCAAAGTTCCCGCGGCCAAAGCCCGCAGAAGCGAGGTGCGGGAGAGGGAGACGGCCTGCCGGGCTACGTGGAGGTGCGTCCGCCGAGGATCTCCTGCATGCCTTCCTCCAGCGGGAACCTTCCCTCTCCTCCCTGCAGCTCTCCAGGGCGGGACAGGCCTGCCTGCCTGGCCCTGCCTCCACCATCTGCAGCGGCCTCGTTATCAACGGGCCGCCTGTCCCCTGCTACACCAGAAGACGGCCACAACAACTTGACCCCAACAACCCCGTCTCTCCCGCCCAGTCTCCAACCCACCGACATCCAAGAAAGCTCCCCGCCCTGCCTGCCGCCCCGCGTCCCGTCCGGAACGGGCCCCCACCATATTCCCTGCAACATCCCACAACGCCTCCCCCCCCCGATATTAAACACCTTAAAAGAAGGTCCATCTCAGCCCGCCCCCGCGAGCCGGTAGGGTTTTAATATAGACCCGGGTCACGGGGCTTCTCTGGAAGCAGTATGGAAAAAAAGGGGCCCGCGGCTCGGAGCAGCGATAGAGTGCGGGATAGCAGCATTGTCTCTTTTGTGTTTGGTGGAACCAGGCCCGCGGCTAGTCGAGACACGGGCATCGGGGGAGTTAACCTGCTCCCATGTGGCCGTGTGTAGTGGATGTGGTTGTGTCCCGAGTGGTAGATTCATTTGGCTAACCGCCCCGGATCCAGTTCGATCCCGCCTGTCTGGGATCGTGGCAGGGGCGAGGTCTGGGATACCGGCTTACCGGTTGCTCGTTAGCGCCGGGGAGCCGATATGAGGCTGCTGGGACGAGATTGCGGACGTCATCGCTCATCTGCCGGGGCCGGAGGGTGATATCCCGCCCACGCATTCGAGCTGCCACGGCCCCGAGTACAAGTCTCAAGCTGGTCGCCGAGTGCAATGCCGCACATGCTTCTCGGTGAGTTGTCCCCGGAGACTCGGTCACGCCCAACGTCATTATAACTCCCAGTAAGGGCCATTGATATAAGCCCCAGGTATGGCCCAAGTCCCAAGGCAGGACCAAAAGCTCCCAGAGAACCCGAAGGCCTCCTTACCCGCGGGCTGGATATTAAACCCAATACCCAAGCGAGCCACCCTCCCATGCGGACGATCAGCACCATCCCGCCGGGAAACTCCCTCGCCTCTTACCACCCTCACCGAATACATCACCAACCGACCCCGTCCAAGAAACTCCCCATGGGGGCCGCCTCTCACTCTCCCACGTAGCCTCGGCTGGAGTAATCCCGCCGAGTCCAGACGGCCCTCATGACCTCTGCTCAGCGAGGCTCATTTATCGTAGAGTGGCCCCCCTACTTTAGCGTCATATACCCGTAATAGCCACTGGCGAATGGGGGCCCGGCGCCGGTAGTGCTCGCGCCGCCGGGCGGAATTGGGCGCTGACGGGAGCATTGATGAACTTTGCCACTGCCATGAAGAGTCGAGACGTGGTCAGCTTCCCAGCTATATTCCCGTCTCCGGCGCTGGAGCTCCGGGAGCGCCGGGGCCCCAGCAGCCAGCGAACCGGCGCCGGCCCCGACCCATGGACACACACCTACTCAGGGCCACCCTCTCCGTGGCCCCAGACCGAGATACCGCACACACCAGCATTAGAAATCCGCTCCCCCATCAAGACACCCGCCGCTTATCCGCCCTCCCCAGCCGAATCCAACCATCCCTCCGCACCCTGCCCTCGGAGCTTTACCCCAACGCGGGAAAAGCAACACCACCCGCCCCAAAACCGCGGGGGGAGATCATCTAACCTGCACCAGCTCAAGCTCCAACATCACACCTCCCTCCGAAGTATCCCACAGTGCCCACGCCAAGTTGGGGAAACCGGGACCCCAACTTTCCAACCCTCGCTGCCCCCCCCTCTGGGGTCCGGGGTTTCTTGCAGGGGTCCGTCCCCTTCACCAAACCCCATGTGGCTCCCGCTCCGCCCCCCGGAGGCGAACGAGATGGTGGTGTGGGGCGCGCGCGACTCGGCAGCCGAGAACAGGGTACAGCGCGGATCCCCGAGTGCTCCCGACTGTGGGGGAGGAACGGACCCAGAACCTGCCCCATGAGTCGTTGCTTCGTAACGTTCGTCCTCCCACCGGGGACGGAGGCGAGCTCAGCGTTGTGGGTGCTCTCATTTCGCGAACCGAAGTTTCCTGCAGGGGAAAGGGCCCTGAAGCAATGGAGCCGGCCCCCTTGCCCCGTAACGCGTGTTCCGCGAGCCGGAGGCCCCCATCCGGGAGACGGGGAGATTAACGGGCCCCGGCCTCGCTCGCACATCGTCCCCAAAGCGGAAGCCGCATGCAATCTCACGGCGCGTTAGCACCATCGCCCACGACCCATAATCCAGCCCACGGACCCCCGGGAAAACTGGGGGCAAAAACCTGGCAGTGCTCGGTACATGATCCCTGGATCCTCCCTTTCCCCATAAAAAGTTACGAGGGAGCTCTCGCCGCTCGAGAAGCTTCACTTTACCAAAAGGGGCTGGGAGTGGCTTGACGATCCTCCCCCTTTCGCGGGCCTTAGCGTGGGGACTCGCCACCGTGCGAGGCGCCTTCTCGTCTCCGCTATTTTTGGGCCCAGACGAAGAGGCGGTCCCCTGAAACTGCCCGAGGCAATGTGGCGTCGGCTAGGAGGGCGGGCATAACCAACCTCGCGGTTCGGGGGAGCTCAGGCGAAGGTGGCACTGTGCAGGCAATGCGAGGTAGCAGAGCAGGTGGTGGAGAATGTGATGGGATGTCGGGCTTGCGCCTTCCCGCTGCATGCATGACGGGGAGGTGGGAGGCGCTTCCAAGTCTGGGCCGGGGGACATGTCGCTGCGAGCTTGGTTGGTGGGCGGCCCTCGGTAGCCACCGGCAACGACCGCTGGGAAAGCCGAAGTTCGCCATCTCGTCCGCTCCCGACACAGTACTGGTACGGGGGACTGGAGCCATGACGGCCTTCTCCGGTCGACTGGGGTCGGAGCGGAGGAGATGGCTGGGCCTCCGGACCACCATCGCGGGAATAAAATGGGACGGTGGCTGCTGCATCATGCTGTGGTACCTCGTACTCTGGCAAGTCACCCTCATGCACCAGACCATTTCCGTTCCCGCCAAACTCCGTCACGGGAGCATTCCTACTCCTTTGCCCGAGTCGCACCTTGACGTTTTGGGAAGGCCGGCTCAATGGTTTCGCCCCGGGCAAGGACCAAGGCCCAAGGAGCTGAGCGCTAGGCCATACGCTATGGCATGTTAGCGCGCCGTGGCAATAAGATCAACCCCCATAGTTGGGGAAAGCTGGGGAGTTAATGGGGGCCGGACGGATTAATCTTCGTCTCAATGGCGGATCGCCCTCTCGGGATGTCGGGGTTTATGGGCATCTTCATCAGCGCCCTTATGCCGAGAGTTTCTCCCGCCCTTCGCGGGCCGTTCTGTCGAATTGCCCTGCTTCCCCGGTGGATGGTCATGTACCGAGCAATATCCAGTAATCATCGCCAACTTGACTCGCTGCGGGAGCTTTCGACCCAACCGCATGATTGGCCGCCAGGGAGGTGTGCAACCCAATGCGAGCTGTCGGGAGGAGCACGGGGCAAGCACCTTGCAGCATGCCCTGTTCCGTGCATCGGACGCACGGGAGGCTTCGGGGGGAGCAGGTCCGGCTCCGCATCTGAACCAGTGCTGTCTGTCAGCCCAGCGTCACGATGATGGTAATAACAGACGACCCCAAGAATAGAGGCGCCTTCACCCGGTGAAGAAAGGATGATCTCTGGCCGGGACCGTCGGCCTGACCTTGAAGAGTTTCACTTTCCAAGCGTTCGGCTCGTTCTGGGCAATATTAGCGACGGGAGCCGGCATCGTTCCGCTTTCGATGACGGGGAGACCCCTGCTGGCATCGACGGCTGGTCTGTTTCAAGATGCACCTCCTGCTCCCCGGGCGGTATAATTGTCCTCGAAAGAGCCGATATATCGGCTGCCGCCATCGAATGATTCGATATCCGCTGCCAGATATTATCCCCAGGCCAAGACCGGCCTTCCTTGCAAGCCGTTTCAAGCTGGATATAAGGACAGAAGGTTACCACCATCTCCGCCTCATGTTAGTTATCCCTCGTATGCCCGCACCTTGTCAGCATCCACTTCCCCCCTTCTCCGTAAACTTGGCACTGCTCGAAATTGTAACCACGGCCCGCCTGAAGTCGCGTCCGCTAATATCGAGGGCCCTGTTCCTGAAAGTTTGCAATCCCGCTTACGCCTAGCCATATGACGACGCTTATATTATGCAATATAAGCATGCGAGAGCCTCCCTCGCGACGCCCTTGGGATGTCTTGGCTGGGAGCATGCCAAGGACCGGACCGGATCGGACGGTGGTTGGAGCCTCGGCGTCGCGGACGACTTGTAAGCGCGACGACGGGCCCAGGCCGTGCCACTGGCGAATACCGATGGTGAGAGGTGCATCGGCCCGCAGTGTTAACGACGGGATGTAGATGCCTTGTTTCTAGAGGGGCCGTGATTTCGTCCCAGCTTCGCCGGTCTGGCCTTCATGGATAGATCCCCGAGTGAAGGCACAAGGACGCTAGGCGGTCTTGCACCCATATGCCGCGTGGCACCTCCCACGAGGCCCTCGCTTCGACACCATCTGGCCTCCCTTTCCTCTGGAATCCCACGCCAAGAACCAAACGGACTTGATCGTGCCAGCTCCAACACACCCTTCGGGGCCCTCCTGCATTCCCTGGACCCAGAATGTAACAGTCCCCCTTCCAGCAGCAACACGAGCGTTACCCGCCCCGGTGGACCTCTTCTCCCTCCCCAGGCCCTCGTATCCCCAACCGAAGCCCTTATCTAATCTCTGTCCCGCCACGTTGCCCCGCGATGATACAATGCACCCACGTCCACGTCAAAAGAAAAAAATCTGCGTCCCGCGCCCGCCAGCCAACCACTCGTCTCAAAGCTCTCTCCAACGAGCGAATGCCCCAGAACAATGGAAGCTCCATGGAAGGGCGCCAACTGGCGCCTGCCGATCACCTGTGTACCTGTACTGAGCCATCGCTCCGATCCACCCGTTGGCTCGTTTGCCCGCTTTCTTGCGTCTGCGACATTGGTCCTCCTGCCCACGCAGCCAATGGGCGCCCGGGCTTCTTCTCCTTTTGTCACCGCTCGCATCACGCTAAGGAGTACTTTTTGGCCCTGTAGAGGAAAATGCGCTGCGCAACATTGGAGCATACACACGTACCGAGCAGCTCCGTCTCTTGCCGTGGATACCCTGCAGCTTGCGAGGTGTTGGCTGGATGTGTCATTTTTGCCCCTCGGTGGGGCAATTTTCTCCGTAACTGGCCTGTCCAAGCTCCCTTTCGCGGGATGGAAGGGAGCCTTGCGCGGCCGGTAACATGGCTGTCGTCTTCCATTGGGCAGCATTGCGAGCTGTCAGTCGTTTCAACCTGAGAGAGTCTCAGAGTTCGTAGGTACCAACTCTGAGCTCCAGGTATCGCCCGGTAGACCCGGAGTCTCTCCGCCAGCTCTCCTGGATCTCCCAACAGTCATCAGCCTTTGCGTTCTGCCCTGATCTGATGGTGCTTCTCCTTCTCAACATTCTAATCAATCGCTGAGACTCGCGAAGAGCTGCCGCCAGGTCCTAGTGTCATACGTAGTATGGGTGGGGGTCATCCTGCGCGTCACGAAAGGGTCCGCGACCAGCCAATCCCGCGGGAGCAGCTTACGTTCCGATATAGAAGTTGGCACGACAAATACAAGTAGTCCCTTCGGCTTGGAGCGCTCCTCTGGTCTCTGGCTGTGGCAAGACGCTAGTTGATTCGCCCGTCCAGCCCACCCTCTCCCGCCAAGACGCGATGGTCGCCCGACCCGCATGCTTCGAGCCTGGGTAGGGCTCCGCACGGAGCCAACTTGACGAGGACTCCCCTTCGAAGGACGAACCAGAGAGCCTTGGCCGATCCGCCGAGGAAGCCCCAGCCGCTGTCATTTTATCGCGGGTTTATGGAGCAGGCAAGCCTGCGCTACTCGGTAGCTGCTTCATCGAACCCTCTCGGGGCAAGGCGCTCCGAGCGTCGTGGGGCACGCGTGTCCGAGATCGCAGCGCCCGAGGCACCACCAACCATGTGCCATATTTAGACGGCTGGCCCTCCCTGTAATACCTATTGGTAAGCATGAGAGATCTTCCGAGGGCAGAAACGCATCACGGCCGCACATCCCGCCCTTGATAAACGGGTCCTTGGAGATCACACGAGACTGCCCCGATTGAAACGGGCCGTGCCAGACCCCGTTCAGGTCCATAGGCCAGAAGACCGTCATCGTTGAAGTGGGCGCCGGGTTCTGGATCCGCGGGGATTTTCGCCGCCCGATCTGATCGACGAGCTCCCGCACGTGTCGCCGCTGTACATGTGCGTATACCCTACCTTCGTATCGCATTCGGCAGTTCCTGAGCGTCTCCGTGGATGGCGAGAAGACGGCCACACTCTCATCAGAAGTCACGCATTTCGGTGTGAGCCAACTCGGGGAGCTCGGGGAGCTCCTAACACGGGAAGCTCTGATTTAAGGTTGAGCGAGAACCAACTGTCCCGTCCTGCTTACTGTAGAGTCTGGGCCGCCTTCGCAGAGTTGCCCGGGCGTTGGCCCAAGCCGATGTCGCCGCCACGTCAAGCAAAGTACCTCTGCGTGTCTTACCTGTACAGCCACTCCATGCTTGTATCTAGGTGGTGGCGACGGAGGGGCTCTGTCGGAGCTCGAGCCGCCTGGGAGCTTCGCCAGCGGTAGCCCTACAATGCACGACACTGGCCACCTCGCACGGGTGCGCTGCGAATGAAAAGCCGCCCCCAGTTCGGTGTGATATCATAGGCCTCGCCCGGGCGAGGTACCCTTCGGGAAAACTCACCAAGGAGTTTCTGGATTTTGGGAATGACGCCGCCTCGCGCCACGCTCGCACCTTTTTCCCAATAGTGTTAGTGTACGGCTTATCTCAACTGGTGAGCGGCGCCACCTGGTGAAATGTGGAAATGACGGGACTCCAGAAGGGTCCATGGCCTCCCTTAGCTGTGCTAGCGGGTGGCTTCTCGTAGGGCCGCCCACCGCGCCGGGTGAGCGACCTCGGGCGAGCACAGAGCGCTCGTACATCGTACCAGCCAGTATGAGAACGCAACGTTCTTGTTTCGAGACACCCACTCACGTCGGAACCTCGTGGCTGCGGCGGGATCTTTACCGCATACGTCAGGGAGTCTTGCCAGGTTCCAGGCGCGGAGCTCACCTTAATAGCGGCTTGCAGCAAGCACACACAGTGTCTTGCATATTGACAGGGGATGCGAAAGTACCGCGTGCTGCGGGTACGAAGGCCACCACACCACCCCATAATATGAGGTTGATTTCCGAGATGCGGTTTCGTCCTGGTGCGGTCGCGCAGATGCGACGCTGATCCATTGCCTGTCCGCCGCGGTGCAGAGAGGCGTTTCATCAGGCAATCCAAGCACACGGCTGCGAACGACGTTGCAGCGTGGATGGGCCATCACCCGACCAAGGCTCGAGAACGAACCCGACCGAGCCCGGCCTTGGCAAAACGGAGTATCGTCGCATCCGGCCTGTTTCGCCATTCGCGGGGGGTCGCGGCGGGCTTGGATGGTGGACGTATCGCAGCTGGATATTGAGTGAGATCTTTCCGCTCCTGTTTTAGCCGTCTCGTTAGGGCGACTTGCGAGTATTAGGGCAATTTCGTCAAATGGCTGCCATTCGCGCTTTGCACGTGAACGGGCCTGCCCCTGGAGCCACAACGGATGGAACCCATTTGGTCTGTGATGCGTCCATGGAAGGCGCCAGTCGCCGTACAGTGAGGGCTTCACCAGGCACGGTACTGGGTACATCATGCAGGCCCCGCGCTCTCATTGGTCACTCTCCGGGCGCCGAGTGACTTTTGGAGCAAGCAGAACCGCTCCTGCACTGTTCAATCAGATCACTTCCTTCCTTGGTGCTGCAAGGACCAACGGCGGAGCACGGACAATCGAGTCATACCTCTGGCCACGACCCTGGCGAGGCAGCCGCGAAGGAACCCGCTTGGGGCAAGATAACAGTGTTCGGCCGTATGGAGCGTGATTATTACGGATCTTGGATGATCCCGATGAACAGCCCTCTACCCATGCGTAATAATAGCATGGCGACTGCCGTACTGTAAAGGACTGAAATGCGAGGAAGGATGGAGCCTTGGAGTCGTGCGGGCTTTCCGAGGAGCTGTTGGCATTGCCTCTTCTGGCGCGGAGCCCAATGCCCTCGAATGGCCGCCTGCATAGCGGCATAAAGGGAGTTTTACGAATCTCGCCCGTGGCCTGTGCTTAGCGGCATGAATTCCACCCCATTGCTCGATGTGGACGAGCGAATTCCCTCGCGTCGGCGCAGGTATGCAGACTGGAAGCTCTTCGAGCAGAGACCTGCGCGATGGGAGCGGGGAGCTCTGGCAGTGCCCCGCCACCACTGCGACCCTTGGCGTCCGGCCGAACCCGCAGCCATTCTGCGTCGTCAGGCCTGCATTCTCTCAGGCGTGGAATGGGAGCGAGCCCTTGATTGAGCCTCCCGCCCCGGATCTTTTTTTCCAATCCATGCCGTGCAGATACGTGTTTGAAGCCCGTTTAGCCAGGGCCGAGAAAGGCGGCTTTAAATCCCAATAGAATGTCGCCCATTAAGCCATGCATAAGCAGCTATCGTGACATATGTTGTCTGTCGGCAGCCCAGGCTTCGAGCCCTGTGTCTGAGCTGCTGTATGCTTTGTGCACAGACAGAAGGTGACTTCAGGTCTGGTGGTCGTCAAGGTTTGTTTATAAACGCCTATCGACACGACGAGTGAAGCCTGACAGATTGATGTGTTGTTCTTGAGCAGCCAGGCCTGAGGCCAACTGGGCGTGGATTATTATATGTACAGGCCAGGACGGCTGGGCCTCTCCAGCAATGGGACTTTCCTCACCTTCCTCTCTTCACTCTCTGTTGGTCTTTCCCGTCACATCAGCGCCCCTCATGGCTCAGAGGTTTAATACTTGCGTTTACACACCAGTGTTTACTTGTATATCTTTCAAGACCGAGTATCGCAATCTTCAACTGCCAGCGTCTGCTTGTGAATCGCCATCTCCTGCCGGCGCTGCATGGGTCCTGGCGCTTCCGCCTCCGGCCCACACTGTGTGTTTTTCTAATATTTCACAGTCAGCTACCGTTCCGGTCCCCCAGCAGCAACGCCAGCATCGTCAGGGTCACTACACCAAAGGGTACATGGGCGCCACCGGTGCCATCGACACTGGATAGGTACCTCTACTTTACGGGCTCGCGGTTCGGGGCTTCAATCTCCCGTACCAAGTACCGGTGCCCCGGCAGGTGCAGCCCCTGTGGTTTCCCTGGGCGGCCTCGGCAGGTCCCACTCCACTGCTGCTGCCTCCGTACGAGCGCTTGGAAACCAGACAGGAAGCCGCAGCCCTCGACCTGAGTACAAAGTGTACTAAGCCGGCTCCTGGAGGTACATGCCTCGCTGCAGCCAGCGCTGCCACACCCGCCCGTCGGCCACACCACCTTCCAGCGTCGCCGCCCGCCAGACAATCCAACCCTCTCTTCCTCCTCTTCACCTCTCCTTCGACCAAGCAATTGTTAGGACGAGTGGGAAATAGTTCGTTTCGCACCCAGGCCGCAGTCATCGTTAATTCCCTGCTCCTCGTCGGTCGAGTAGCATGCCTGTCGCGGCCACGGAACACTCCCTCTCCCTCTTGTCCTCTCTTTACCCCTAAACCCTCGCCAACCCTTTTCGACCCCTCCTCCGCCGCCCGCATTTGCCTGGTGTGGCTCCGACCAACGACGACTCCCACGAACACAGCAACGCAGATCCACGCCGCCCGCCCGCCTTGTCGTCGCTCTCCCCTCCGAGGCAATCTCTCGACTGTATAATTTGCCCGTCATGACTATGAACGACAGCGGCGTCAGCGTTGAGAAGACTCCCACTATGCCCTCGTCCAGCTCGCCCAATGGTTCGTCGGGGAGCCCCGTAACCCCTCCTACTGCCAACACCACCACCACCACCACCGCTCCTGGCGCCGCCGGGGAGACCGGTATGAGACATTGATTTGTTTTCTGCCCCTCTACAGCTCGCTTTCCTTGGACTCGTCTTTTTTCCATTTGTCCCGACTCTGTTTTTGGACCGTGAGCTGACTGTCGCGTCCCATAGCCTCCTCAATTACTGTGAGCACGGCCAAGGCAGCTGCCGGTGCCGGTGCCAACTTCCCTCCCCCGAAGACCGACAAGCCTCGCCCCCATGTCTGTGCGACATGCCAGCGGTCCTTCGCTCGCCTGGAGCACCTGAAGCGTCACGAGCGGTCGCACACCAAGGAGAAGCCGTTCGCTTGCCCCGAGTGTTCGCGATGCTTTGCCCGTCGTGACCTTCTCCTGCGTCACCAGCAGAAGCTGCACCAGACGAGCACGCCGTCTTCGCGCCCCCGCAACCGACGCGAGAGCACGGCCAGTGCCGCTCCTCCCCAGAGCCGCGCCAGGAAGAATAGCATTGCGGGCACCAATGCGGCCGCCGCGGCCGCGGCGAACGCCTCGATGAGGCCGAGGGCGAACACGATCAGCCACGTTGATGTCCAGATGCTCGCCGCCGCCAACGTGCCCGTGGCGAGGGGCATGGGCGGACACGGCCAGGGGCACAGCCGGCACCCCAGTCTCGCTAACCTTCCCATGCATCACAACATGGATCACGTCTTCGGCGGCATGTCGACGGCCATGGGGCAGCGGGGCGTCAACCATGGGCTGCCCAAGCTGGAGACCAATTCCATCAACGGAATGGACTTCAACAACAGCGGCCTCCGCACCGCACCGCCCATGCCGTTTGCCAACGAGTTTGACTTTGAGGGGATGCTGTTCGGCACGCCCGGCTCGACCATCAACCCCAACGCCCTCCATTTCAACGACTCCCCGCAGTCGATGGCGCTGGACCCGACTTCCCCCTTCCCGCACGGGATGCCGGACCTGTCGGCGCACCAGCTGGACGATACGATCGACTGGCTGAGTGGCTTCGACCATCAGATGTCGTTCCACACTAACGAGAACGCTGTGGACGGGTCTAGCCCCTCCGCGATCAGCACCACGAGCCAGAGCGGCATCAGCGACGTGATGCTGGATGGCTCCAACCACGCCCCGCCCGTCGGGACGAGTTCCATGTGGCAGCCGTCGTCCATGGGGCCGCCCCAGATGGGCAATCCGTTTTCTCTTGACGTGAACAGCCAGGTTTTTCCAGATCTCATGAACGGCTCGCCAATGTCCCCCCAGCCCGGGCATCAGAAGCTCAATGACGCCTACTTCTCGACACCACCCTCGTCCCTGACCTCGCTGAGCCCGACGCTCGTCAACGGCATGGCCGCCCCCCCGAACAACATCAACCAGGCCTTGTCCTTCGGCACCGCTCCCGACACCCCAACCAACGGGAACCAGCGTTCGTCGCCGGCGCCCAACATCACCGACGCCACGCGCAACTCGATCGGCAACGCTCTCAACCAGCGGCCGGGCTTCGGGCGCAAGTACTCTATGCAGGGCTCGGGATCTCCCCTCTCTCCACAGCAGTTCCAGACCTCGCCGGTGAATGCTCCTGACCAGGCAAAGAATCTCCCGAGCACTCAGGATCTTCAGCGGTATGTCGGTGCCTACCTCCGTTACTTCCACCCTCACTTCCCATTCCTTCACATCCCGACGTTGTCGTTCGACGTGTCTTCCCCGTCCCCCGCAAACGGGCGACCCGCCGGAGTTGCCGGCATCGGGTGTCTCATCCTCTCGATGAGCGCCATCGGGGCGCTGTACGAACTGGACCACGGCCAGTCCAGAGAGCTGTTCGAGATGGCCAAGAAGATGGTGCAGCAGTATCTGGAGGAGCGACGAAAGGCCGACGTGAGGAAGGCTGACTGCCTCCGAACTCCGGGATCCGACGTAAACTCCCAGCCTCAAGCTCAAGAGGTCTCCACGCATACTCCGGTCTGGCTCGTGCAGGCGATGCTCCTCAACGTGGTCTACGGGCACAACTCTGGCGATAAGACGGCGAGCGACATCGCTTCGACTCACTGCGCTGCACTTGTTAGTCTTGCCCAGGGTGCTGACCTCCTCCGACAGACCAGAGCAGTAGAAGGCCAGAATCCCGACACCCCGACGGGCGACGACGCCTCGTGGAATGCCGCCATCAAGACAGAATCCGACGACCAGATCGAGTGGGTGAGGTGGAAGACCGTGGAGGAGAGGAAGCGCACGTTGTTCTGCGTGTTCGTTCTCTCGAGCCTTCTCGTCACGGGCTACAACCACCCGCCAGCCCTCACCAACTCGGAGATCCTGCTGGACCTCCCCTGCGACGAGAAGTTCTTCTCCGCCGAGAGCGCCAGCGTCTTCCACGCCCTAGGCGGCGCGCAGGCCGCCAGCTACAACAGGGTTTCTTTCCACGACGCGCTCGGGGACTTGCTCCGCACGAGCGAGAAGCAGAAGCAGGGCATCCTGAACGGCACTATAACTGGCGACCTGGACGATCTTCCCCCGAGCGAGCTCAACCCGAGCACGTTCGGATGCCTCGTCCTGATCAATGCACTCCACAACTACATCTGGGAGACCCGGCAGCGGCATCACAACAAGGTCTGGACGAGCGAGGAGATGGAGACCATGCACCGGCACCTCGAGCCGGCGCTCAAGGCGTGGCAGGCGGCGTGGGCCAAGAGTTCCAATTACACCGGCGATCTCTCGTCTGGGCTTGACCGCCTACCTTCCGACTGCGTGCCGCTTCTCGAGATGGCCCAGCTTCGTCTCTTTGTCAACTTTTCTCGCTCCAAGGACAAGTTCTGGAACCGAGACTGGGAAGGCGTCGCTGAAGAACTGTCTCGGGGCGAGGAGTTCGGTCAACACCCGGAGTACACGCCCGAGCCCAACACCGAGTTGAACGGCGACTCGTCAGACATGCACATGGGCGGGACCGGGAGCATGGACTCCCCTACGACGCAAATCCCATTCTCTCACGACTTCTCGCTTTCCAAGATGTCGCCGGCGACCCAGAATAGCACCACGCAGTCTTCAAACTCGTCTCCTCCCCGGCGCGAAAAGTATCTCAGACGCGCGGCATTCTACGCAGCCGAGTCCCTCTGCGTGACCGCTAAGCAGGGCGCGTCAACCGATCTCATCGCTCACAGGTTCTCCATCCAGCTGGCCATGTGCACGTTTGAGTGCGCGCAGGTGCTGTCAGAGTGGGTGGCTACGCTGCAAGACCGCGTCGGGCCGTACCTCGGGATTCTCGGGCAGGACGAAGTGGACCTCGCACAGGTCCCCGCCATCATGCTATTGGAAGACGAGGATGTGAGGCTGCTCGGCAAGGTCCAGGAGTTCCTGGGTTCCATGGAGTCGAGGGTGAACGGGGACATGGGGGGCGGTGCGGACGCTAGGTTCCGGGTCAACGAGTACACGGGCTACGCGACCAGGATTCTACAGCTGACGGCTAGCGTGCTTACGAAGGCGGGAGTTTGGCCCGTCATGCACGTCATGGCCGAGTGCGTGGAGACGCACGCCAAATGCATGCGATCGCGGGCAGAGAAGTCTATTCGGGCATGCGAGTGATGGACCTTGCCGAGTGGGGAGGCAGGCGGGCGTGGCCTTTCGATCTCGAAACTTTGAAATAATCTCTGGGTTTGAGTCGCTTGCGGACTTGGACGAGACCGATGGGCTCGGTACAGCCCCAACGTTCGCCTCCGCCGCACGACGATGGCCACCACAGCCGCTTGAAACAGACGTTGGAACTACGGCAAAACAGCGGCGCTCTTCACTATAGACAGGATTTGACGATTTATCGGATACCCCTTTTTCGATTTTGGCATGGCATGGGCTGCAAGGCGGCTTTGATCGTCAGAAGCAGGCCAAGGGAGACGACACCCCTGCCTTGACGGCGTTCGGAGCCGATTGGATTCCGCGACCAGTGGCCCGGCCGGGGCTACGCAAGGCCTTTGCTCTTATGGTTCTTTTCCTCAACGGCAACTTGAATACGTTTTATGTTTCGGACACTCGCGTCCGATTGATCCTCCTTTACGAATGTTACGCGCCAAACGACAGTCGCAAACACCAACCCGTGGCGGACTCGCGCAGATAGAAAGCTTCCAGCGGGCACGGAGCCCGGCGCGGCGCCACGACACGCTCGCTATCCGTCGACGGCTGTCTTCATTTCGAGCATTATTCCAGAGTTTGGCGAATCCGGGGTTGTAATGCAGGTTTCGGGGAGTTTTCTGGCCTTCAGATGGCGGTTTTGGTTTCCCTGCGGCATCTCTTATGTTATCACACTCAGCATGGCCCGGTTGCCTTTCGTCGGCCGAGAAGTCCCTTGCGGTACGCGGATGCGGCGGTGGTTGGCCAGCATCACATACGGACACCGCACCGAAGGCTTCCGACGACATGGGAGGCGTCGGTGTCTTCACAATCTACTCAATTGGCCTCGGCCGACATACATGTTTGAAATCACGGACTTATGAGGCGTTGGGAATGCGCTAGGGGGAGTTGGAGCTGAGAGATATTCTCGGCCGGGGGCAGGCAGCAGCTTGTAGGGCCGTGGCTAGTTACGCCGAATGGAAAGTTCGTTCCTGGTGACGAGGCGGTGTTGGGAGGCTTGCCCCCCTTTTCCTTACTCTCGGTGTGGTGTTCACAGTGAGGGCTGGGTGCTTCCGTGTGTTTCGTTTCTCATCCCCTTTTGCAGTCGGTGCTTTTGAAGTATCGGTGGACTTTGCGGAGACGAGGTGTGGGCGGAGGAGGACACTTGTTCACTTCTTTACCTGACGTTCCCCCAAAACGGCGAATGAAAAAAAGTCACGAAAGAGATCTTGTCGGGGGTTTGGATGGAAGGGGAGGAACCCCAACGGTGTGAGGAGGATTAAGGGAGGAGGAGGGCCTTTTAAGGGGGCATGTTTTGATGGATCTTCTGAGGTCGGACACCCGAGAGCTTTTAGCAGGGGGAGAGAATAAGTCGGATGAGCACCAAGCGAAATACAAATAAATAAAAAGAAATATTTCAACATCATGTTCGTTGTTTTGTTGTCTACCAAGTAGAGAAGTGCTTGTAGTGTGAGTGAGTCATGGTCTGGGGTGGGCGACAGGAAGTGAGGCTGCGGGTCGACGTCAATTGGTGAGGTGCCGAGTAGGAGGGTTGTTCGGGACGTGGAGCGAGGTCAGGTGGTGGATGACGCGCTGTGCTCTGCTGGGCCTCGATCTCGGCGAGGGCGTCATGGCTCGTGGCAGGGCGGCAACAGCTTAGCGGGCGCGCTGTCAGCTTGCGGCTCGGCCGTGGCTGCTCTGGCCAGTTGAGCTCTGACGAAGGCGGGGCACGACCCCGCGAATGCCCACGACCCCGCTGAAGACGTGGCGCGGTCAGGGGCTGGATGGCCCGTGCTCCCCGCCCCAACAGCTGTGCTCAGCCATCAGCCGCCAGCACCACGGGATTGAACCAGTCACACATCGAGCTCCCTCCTCCGAGCATTGCCTCCTTGCGACTGTCGAGTCACTCCACTCCTGCCCTCGATCCCGGCCTGTGACTCTTTTGGAGCCTCCCCCCCCCGCGTCCTCGTCTCCACCGAGCCTTTCGAGATTCCTCTGCGACGGAGCTAGGCAACGAGCTTGCCTCCGCGACATATAGACCCGGCGACCGAACCCACGTCTTGCTCCTTTGCCTCCTCGACCATCCATCCCTCTTTGTTCCTTTTCGAGCTACACAGATACAGCACGCCCGCCGGTCTTCTTAGATGCACCTCACCCGGACCATCTGGCGCTACTTCATAGGCACGATGATATTACGCTTATCCCGGACCTAGAGACTGAAACTGCGAAGATAACTTTACCCGACTACACCTTTTCGTGCATAATCTGGAACGGCGAGAACCGGCGTGTTGACCATGTCGAAATACATCCCGCATGACAAGCGGAAGAACGAGGCGGTATGAAGCCCACCACCTCGCCGGCCCTCCCTCCCCAACACAGCTCCTAACAACCACCCCCCACAGGCCCTCAGCGACTTCGCCGACTATGCCGCCAAGCAGGAGCGCGGCATCCGCTACGGCGCCGCCACCGCCGGCCCCTCGGAGCCCGTCACGCCCGCCACCACCGTCACCACCCACGACGAGCTCGACGACCTGGCCGAGTGGGCCGACTTCGGCGGCGCCCCGGCCGCCAAGATGTCCCTCAAGGACATGCTCCTGGGCGAGGACGAGGACGCCTCGGCCCCGCTGCTCGAGGACATGGTGCGCCGCCGCATGGAGGAGGGCGCCGGCGAGACCGTCTTCCACCTCGGCTTCGAGAGCAACGCCGACTCGATGGCGCTGAGCCTTGACGACTGGAAGGTCGCGTACACGCGGCTCGAGCGCGCGGCGGGCGCGGCGGGCGCTGCCTGCAGGCTGCTGTACACGAAGAACGTTGGGGGGGACGAGGAGGTGGGCGGCGAGAAGAAGGAGAAAGACAAGGACTGCAGCGGCAAGGTGCTGATCCGGAGGGTGCCGGCCACGGCGGACGAGAACATTGAGACACGTGTTGTCGTCGTCGGGAATGGTGCGTAGCCCTCCCCTTTTCCATTTCTGCGCTGGCGTGCGAGACCCGGCTAACCGGAGCAGTCGACGCCGGCAAGTCGTCCATGCTGGGCGTGCTCGTAAAGGGCGACCTGGACGACGGCCGCGGCAGCGCGCGCGTCAACCTCTTCCGCCACAAGCACGAGATGGAGACGGGGCGGACGAGCTCCGTGGGCATGGAGATCCTGGGCTTCGACGCCTCGGGCGACATCGTGGCCTCCGACACGCCCGGCCGCAAGCTGTCGTGGGAGGAGGTGGGCAAGCGCAGCGCCAAGGTCATCACCTTCTCCGACCTGGCGGGCCACGAGCGCTACCTCCGGACCACGGTCTTCGGCATGCTCTCGGGCAGCCCGGACTACTGCCTCCTGATGGTGGCGGCCAACAACGGGCTCATCGGCATGAGCAAGGAGCACCTGGGCATCGCGGTGGCGCTCAACGTGCCCGTCATCGTGGTCATCACCAAGACGGACATCTGCCCGCCGCAGATCCTGCAGGAGACGCTCTCGCAGCTGGCCAAGATTTTGAAGTCGCCCGGCGCGCGCAAGATCCCCGTCTTTATCAAGAATAAAGAGGACTGCGTCAACACGGCGACGCAGATGGTCAGCCCGCGCATCTGCCCCATCTTCCAGGTGTCCAACGTGACGGGCGAGAACCTCGACCTGGTGCGCGCCTTCCTCAACGTGCTCCCGCGCCACGGCTACTACAACGCGGGCGCGCCCTTCGAGTTCACGGTCAACGACACGTTCTCGGTGCCGTTCGTGGGGACGGTGGTGGCGGGGATCGTGCAGTCCGGGGTGGTGCACACGGGGGACGCGGTGCTGGTGGGGCCCGACTCGCTGGGCCAGTTCGCGGCGACGAGCGTGCGGTCGATCGAGAGGAAGCGGATCCCCGTGCACGCGGCGGAGGCGGGGCAGTCGGCTAGCCTGGCGCTGAAGAGGATGCGGAGGAAGGACGTGAGGAAGGGGATGGTTGTCATGCCCAAGATTGAGGGGCAGGCGCCGCCCAAGGTGTACAGGGAGTTTGTGGCCGAGGGTGTGTCTCCCCCCCCTTCCCTCCCCAAAAGAAGGGGAAAAAAGGAAAGCTAACACAAGTGCGGCAGTCCTCGTCCTCTCCCACGCGACGACCATCAAGGCGCGCTACCAGGCGATGCTCCACGTGGGCTCCATCTCGCAGACGTGCGCCATCATCGCCGTCGACAGGCCCTTCATCCGCACGGGCGACAAGGCGACCGTCGCGTTCCGCTTCGTGCAGCGGCCCGAGTTCGTGCGGGCGGGCGAGAGGATCCTCATAAGGGAGGGGCGCACGAAGGGGTTGGGGATCATCAAGGGGGTGGGGTATGACCCTGGGGATCCGAGGTGGGAGGTTAAGGCGGAGGAGTGAGTGGGGAGTTAAGGGATGGGAGTTGGTCTGTTTAAAGGGATTTGTCTTGCCAGCGGGTGGGGATACATGGGTTTTGCTCGGCGTTTAGATGGTAGATTCAATGGACCTTGACCTCCACATTGACGCGTTTACGACTCTTGCGCCGACGGGGCTTGGGAGCCCTCATGTGAAGACGAGGGCTGCGTTTCTACTGACAGGTAACGCACGCAGCGCACGCGACACAGGCAATGGGGGCAACGCAGGCAGTGGAAAGAAAATGGGAAGGAAAATGGTTCAGATTCCGAGATTGAAATGCTAGCCAAACGCCGCGCGCTCTACAATGCGCAATCTATACTGGTATATCATGGTATGTCCGCCTCCGTCTCCCCTTAACCGTTATCAGTCATCCCTCACAACTTCACCCCCTCTCGACCCCCTACCAAGGCCCCAACACACACCAACGCCCGCTCACCTTCTCCCCGCCGGCGGCTCGCTCAGCTCAAACGGCCTCGAAATCTCCAGGCTCCGGCTCGGCACCCGGCCCCCGCCCGGCGTGCGCGGGTTCACGACGTTCACCCTCCCCGTCCTCTCCGTCAGCCTCTTCCTGTTCGGCACAACACCCACCCGCCCCAGCGTGGTATCCCCATCCGAGTCCGTCTCCTCCTCCTCCTCCTCTTCCTCACCCGGCGCCTCGTCCTCGTCCTCAACCGCCACGTCGGACTCCTGGATGGTCTCCTCGTCGGTGGCGCCGTGCCGCGCCGAGTACCGCGCAAAGTAGTCCGCGTACCCGTCCACGCTCGGCGTGCCGACGATGGCGTCGTACCGCGGCGGCGGCGTGAGGATCGACGCGGCGTCCAGCTCCTGCTCGGCCGGCGGCGGCGGCTCCTCCGCGTCGAACGCCGGCGGGTTGAACGACGGCCGCCGGATCAGGTGGATCGGCCGCTCGTGGCCCATCGGCTCGACCGCCGAGAACGGCCTCTGCCTGCGCCCGGCCGCGTGGGCGGGCGGCGGGTCCTGCGGCAGGAAGCCGCGCTGGATGGTGCTCAGGGTCGACTCGTCGCGCGACGAGAGCGACGCCGCGTCGGGGCACCCACACACGCGCTGCACGTTGTGGCGCGGGCGGTCGAGCCCGGAGTACTCCGGGAGGCTGGTGTTCGCCTGCGTGGCGCGGCAGTCGAGCAGCGTGATGGGCGAGTCGATGCTGATCTCAAAGTGGCGGCGCTTCCGCCCGCTGGGGTCCTCCGGATCGGGGCGCGATACCCGCATGACGATCTTTGCACTTGTTAGCCACTCCCACTCAGGACCTCACGGGGCTGACAAGACTCACCTTCACCCAGTGATCAACAGTGACGTTCTTCCAGCTCGAGTCCGCGTGCAGCGACGACTCCTTATTCCGCCTCATCATCTCGCACGTCGGTATCTGCACGTTGGCCTCGATCTCCGTCGGCCCCCAGAAGCTCTCAACCCCCGTGTCGAGGTCTCCCAGCAGGTTCTCGCGCCCGCGCTCCCGCCTGGACGACTCCCCTTGCAGCGAGCCCTCGCCTGCGCCCCGCCGCTCGTGCGTCATCTCCCCGCCGCTCGTCGTCCGCAGCTCTGCCCCGAAATTCGGGTCCATGGGCTTCCCAGCCGTCTTCTCCATCAGAAGTAGCTTCCTCCCGGGCTCGCGGCGGTGCACCTGCCGGTCGTTTGTAAAGTACTCGATCGACTCGGCCACGAACACGCGGATCTTGTACACCTGCACCTTGGCGAGCGGCGTGAACTTGAACGCGACAGGGATCTTGGAGCCGATCGGGAACGACTTCCCCGAGACGACAATGTCGTAGTGCAGCTGGTCGTCCCAGTGCCGGCTTATCGAGATGGGCTCCGTCGCCTCCAGCGAGAGCTGGTCGGGCAGCCGGACGATCGACAGCTCCCTCGACCCGTGGAGGTTGGGCCGGAACGCACCGGCGCGCTCGACCGTGGCCTGAAGCTCCCACTTCACGCTGCCGAACGGTAGCGTCGTCGTCTCGACCTGGTGGTGGTCGATGGGCAGCTCGAACGAGTACTCGTACTTGCCGGGCCTGAATATTTTGTAGCCCTTGTTCGGGGCTGCGTGATCGGGAGACTCCTCGCCCTGTCCGAAGCTGCGGGCCCGCACAGATCTCAGACCCAGCCTCTTGAGCTCCTTCGAGGTCGTCTTGCTCCTCCGGATGCTGCCGCTACTCGGGGGTGGCGAGTCGAATCCGGTGGTGAATGCGCGGAGGGAAACTTCGGAGGGCGGTGGATTTCTGTCCTCCGCGAGCGAGATCGAGCATTGGTTGCCGTACTCGGTCTCAAAGGTACCGTAGGTGGCGTTGAAGAATGTTATTACCTGCGTCCGAAGGGAATCCTCCTCCCACTCCTGCATGCGTATGGGCGGGATCCCCTCAGGCCATTCAGTCCTCGTCCTGCCCACCAGCTTGAGCTGCAGGGCTTTTATCTTGACATTCTTCGAGACAACCAGCTGCAGCTTGCCTCTCAGGAGTGCCGTGCCGGAGGGTTCGTTGTTCCGCCGGGAGCGGCTGTCGTGGTCGAATCCGCTGAGGTACACGTTGGGCTCGGCGAGGAGGATGGAGCACGTTATCCCGCCGCTCGACGCGACGGGCTTCTGGAGGGGGGTGACCTGGGTCGTCGGGACGGTAAGTTTCGGCGCCCGGCCGTACACCCGACGGGGCTTGTCAACCTCGTTCCCGTTGAGAGGGAGGGGGGGCCGCATAGCGACCATGGACACGGGTCGTGTCATCTGGGCGTCATCCAATCGGCTCTTCTCTTCGATCCAGTTGGTGGCGAGGGTCCTCGCTGCGTCCACAAAGGACGGTCGTCGTCGGGACGGGGCGGGGGACTCTTCCCTCGTTCGGTAGCGCCTCCGTGCGGAAGGGTCGCGGTCGTCGGCCGGGTGGCGGGATCGGGTCCGGGACGAGCTCGCACTCCGCTGGCTAGAGGGAGCCCTGTAGCGGTGGCGGCTCCGTCTTGGGACTCGCGGGTGGCCTAGCTGTGAGTTTCGTATGTACTCGGAGCGGAGGCGCGCAACGCGGACGGTCCGGCGGCGGCGCGGGCGAGAGCGAATATGCGGTGAAGGGAGGTTGGGGTGGGTCCCGTCGGGGGATCTGTTCCGGCGGTAGAAGACGGTCGGGTCTCTGCTCGACGACGCCCACGAGCGCGGTGGTCGCGGGTGAGAGTCTGCCATGATGTTATTCACCGCTCCGGTAAGGTGAAAACAATACACACAAGGTATGTGGGGGGCGGGCGGAGGCCAAAGCAGGATCAGGGATCAGGTGCAGAAACGGTAATGTGAAGCGTGGAGCAGAAGCCCCGGCAGAGAAATGCATCTCAGGACAACATGACCGACCAAGGGCAGATGGCAGTGCAGGGTCTGAGTGTTGATGTTTTGGTGGAAAAACGACTTATACGGTGGGATCAAAGTCGAGGTTGAAATGCGGTGAGGGACAGTGCGGCAAGGCGGGTTCGGGCAACGGGGTTGAGACCAGGGTCTGCGGAGACGTGGTGGCCGAGGCAACAGAAACAAGAACGGGGGGGAGAGATAAGGGAATCGAGACCCAGCATGAGTCAAAAAGCAAGGCAAGCCGGTTGGGTGCCGCAGGAGGCTATTCACTTACAGTCGGATCGTCAGGTGGGCCGGAGCAACGCTGTCGGTCGAATCACCACGCGGCGGATGAGGAATCGAGGGCGCAGCCACAGGCCGATTGGCAGTGAAAGAGTTGCCTGGGACCCAGACGCAAGGCCAAGTGGGTATATGCTGCAGCTGGGCACGAACGACTTGGCTGGGAGGCGGGGAGATCAGGCCCAACTGGCGAGGTGGATCTCTCAAAGGTCTGAGGGAGATCTGTGGGCGTATGGCGAGAGGAGAAAAGCCAGAGTGGGAACGGTCCGGCTTAATACGTTGGGGGACCCAGATTTCGGATACGCGATCGGAGGCGGGATTTCCGGTGGCGTCTGAGCCCAAGGGAGCCCGAGCCCTGCTTGTCGGCGTGGTTCCTGAGCTGGGCCAGCGGACGTTTCTGTCGGCGCGGGCGGCTCGGATTGGCGGGTCCGGCACGTGGTGGCGTTGTGTGCGCCGAAAGCCTCCGCCGCGGTTGAAAGCCTCCGCCGCGGTTGAAAGCCTCTTCTCTGGCAACGAACGACTCCGGGGGATCCGCGGGAAGAAGCCTTCTCGCAGTGCTGACGTCGGCTCCCGATGCGAGCTCCCGTAAGCGCCCGTGTTGGAGGCGGAGGGCGCTGTTAGAAAAGAGGGGACGCGGCTCGCGGGGCGAACGGACGTTCAGCGTTTGATGTGCCCTGCCGGTAATTCAAAAAACGAAGGGCGGTAACAAGGCAGGCAGCGCAACGTAGATGGGATGAAACGGGATGAGAAGGGAGGAAGAAGAAATATGAGCTGTCGCGCAGGCGGGAGAAAATGGCGCGCCACGGGAAACTAGTACTTTGGAAAATAAAGAGTGGGCGAGATCCTATTATGCGCGCCAGCCCCGAGTGACCGGTTTCTCAGTAGCACTTCATGCCGCCGTGGCGAGCTGTCAACTGTTGCGGCTGCAGATTGCAGATCTGTCGGTTTCCGGATCCTGGGAGTCCCGACTCTTCGCGCCGACATGCTGGTAATTACGGGTCGAGCGGCAAGGCGAAGGCTCCGATTTCTAGAACGTGATCCCGAATGCCGTGCCTGTCGGCCGACCGAGCGAGCCAGGACGGGGCGAATTCCGATGACGACGGATGACGGGTGGGTGCTCTTGCCGTGGGGCCTGGCGGAGCTTCAGCTTCAGGTGTTGTGGTGGTGGAGCAGAACGGCCCCAATTATGCTGGCGACGTCACCAATCTCTGCAAGCGGGGGCGCAAGGGAAAAAAGACTGGCGCCCCCTCGATATGTTATACGCGGCGAGCCTCCGCTAGTCTTTGGTGGGACCTTGGGGTGCCATCGGCTGGAGGGCAGAGTACAACATTGAACCTGTCCGTGTGCGCCTGTTGACTGCGGGGAATGGCAATGTGACGGTGGGAGGCCAATCCGGGGAATAATAGGCAAGAGCGCTCGCGGGGTTGTGGTCTTGGTCCTGCGCTTTGCCACAAGGTCCGTGGTTCATGTGACGGCGCAAGCGCTGGGCAGGAGCAACCGCCCAAGCGTTCAAGACCCCGCCTCGAAACGGTGAGAGGCCCACGTCTGCGCGTCTTCCGGGTCGCGACTTCCTCGGCCTCCTTCTTGAGATCTACACGAGGAAAGAGCGCCGGCTCTCTCGGAGCTTTTGGTCCTCTGCGCCTTGTACAAGTAACACGAAAAGGATCTCCCGGAGCTTTATCACGGCCATCTCATTCGCGCATGCAGCGCCAGTGACGTCCCCCAGCCCGCACATGCATGTCGATTTTGGTCTCCAACTATGCCCGATTTGGGGTTGTCGCCTGTGCACCAAACCGGCTAGCGACGAAGATCTTGCCGACCAGGTCAAGCCCACGGTCTAAACATTCGCCTCGCAAACCTCCTAGTCTCGTCAGAGCCTGATCACGTCGAGCATTCCCAGCGGTCTCACCCGGAACCACATTGATGAGGTTGACGGAGAGGGCCGGCGCTTGCGAACTCAAAAGGCTCGGGACCAGGGTTTGCGCCTTAGCCGTGCACAAGGGGAATGGATGAACCACGGCTACAAGGTTTAGGGGTTGAGCGATCCCTGTCCTCGCACCCTGGTGGGCACGTGGCGCTCATGTTTTAAGCGCTGGAACCCTTGCGTTGTATTCAATGTGTACGAGGTATGCGCCCTGACGTCTCGCTCACCGCCAGCTTTCTGCTGCTTGCTGCCACCCATCGACTGCGCGGTCTACCATCCTTTGGTTAAATATGGAAGGCGAAGAACCTACCGAGAGCTGGAAACGGGCTTTTCGCCGGACCTCTAAGCCATTGTCGCCACGGCTCGGGAACGGACGAAATGTCCGAGATCCGTCCCGTATCCGGGACATCGCCCTGAAACAGAGGCAGCACGTCCCTCTGGGCTGCAGAGAAACATGACCTCGCAACGGGATTCCCAGCGCCCGCTTTGCCGACAGGCGCCTGATCAATCATTAACGGGGATGACATCCCTTATGCCCGTCCCTGTGGCGTCTGCCACTCACACCTAACCGCCCATCGGAAGTTGATGACCGGCCAGCCACGCCAGGCACACGTCACACGACTCATACGTGGACGGAGCGCAAGAGTGTGCCGAGTCAGGTATGCAGGTTTCATCGGCGGACAGCTCCTCGATGCGCCAGGGCCCCTGATCATCGGGCCCGTTTTGCATCACCTGTCCTCCCCCCCAGACCTTTCTATTCTCAACCGCATTCGCAGGGGTAACTACTCTCTCCCTAAAACAAACGCGTAGTCTATCCACAACATGAGTGCCGCCTTCGTGCTACCCCGGACCCGAGACGCCGGTTATCCCGTTTCGGCCCGCGCGCGAGACGTTAATTTCCGAGAGCGTGACATGGAGTTTATATTGACGTTCCTGCCAGCACCCGTATCTGTTCGGACTTGGGTGTGTTGTGCTTATGGAGACTTGAGCCGCCTATTTTGTCACGCTGGAGGGGATGTACGCTGCGGCTAGATCGTGATAGTGCTGCGGGGATCTGCGCTCGATCGCTACCGGTGCCAATCGAGGACAACCCAGTCCAGCGCCCCCATTGCGATGTGCCTACCCGGCCTCTCGAGAAACGAACTGCCCCAGCCATCGATGCCTTCTTATTATGTCCTTCACCCTCTAGTTCTTCGTTAACTATTCATCTTTCTTCTCCACCGTCTCTCCCTCCCTCTCCCTCCTCTCCCTCCTCAACCGAAACCCATCCAGCACAAGCCCCCTCGTCTGCCAAGTCGCCATCGGCATCGCCTTCCCTCCACTCAACCCCATCCTCACCTCCTCCTCGCTAGCCCACACATAGTCCGAGTGCTCCTCCGGGTCGAGCACCACCGGCCCAAGCCCCTCCACCCCCATCTCGAACGCGACCCTCGCCAGCAGCTTGCTCCCGTCCCTGTTCGTAAACGGCGACCACAGCGGCCTCCCGGGCGTCGCCTCCCCCTCCGCCACCACCCCCAGCACGCTCACCGCCCGCAGCCCCGCCTCCTCCCGCAGCTCGCGCGCCGCGGCGTCCACCAGCGTCGGGTCCTCGGGGTCTACCCCGCCGCCGGGGCACTCCCACAGGTTGGGCATCGAGTCGCCCGGGGCGCGCCTGACGAGCAGGATGCGGTCCGCGTCGTCGAAGACGAGGACGGTGGTCCCGAGGCCGAAGAGCCGGGAGCTGTTGGCCGTCTTGTGGTAGTCGGCGAGCCATTCGGCGGAGGTGCGGAGGAAGGGGAGGAGGGTGGATCTGGGCAGGGTGGTCTTGAGGTTGAAAGAAGCGTTTAGGGCTATGGAAGCGGAGCTGGTGGTCTTGTCGTCGCTCGGCGCAGTTGGGGCGTCCGCCTCCCGGTGGCATGTCCAGACACCCTGCGGGTCCGTCATGATTTAAGATTTTGGTGAGACCTTGGTTGGTGGTGGGGCTGAATGGTGATGTGTTGATGGGAGCTCTCTGGCGGTTGGCGGTTGTGGTGGTTCTTATAAATTTTTGATTTTGCGGCGTTGGGCGGGGATTTTGCGCCGCTAAGCACCCGCTCGAGATGTTCTCGTCCAGACCCGGGCTGTATGTAATCGCCAGGCAGCAACCATCGCCCACTCTAATGTTAGTTGCCTGGATGAAGGGGGAAGTTGAAGCCAAAACCGGGAGCACACCGAGTTTCACGCAGCCCTCCGTCGGTATTGACAGCGAAACACGGGGCGAGCGAACAGGCAACAGCATAAGAAATCACCAGGCATGCCACATTCCACCGCAACAGCACGGGAGACGGACGCTGGATCGTCTTCGATTGATATACGTAGAGAGACCGTAAAGCTACCGAGAGAGGTCCAAAAGTAGGTTTCTACCTGGGTGGCCGTTCTCTCCGCCCGCGTGCCCGCCGTCGAACGCCAACTCCTCGCAAGGGATCCCACCACACTCTATTTTAGCGATTCGGGCTCCGGCTTCCGCAACGGGGCTCGCGCTCGCAGCTAGTCCCTCTAATCATCCTGCGTCCCGGCCGTGGGCGTGCGCCGCTATGACGCGCCCGACGGCGAGATGAGGACCACGCTGTCACCTGCGACACCATCAGCACACGAACGGCTCACCGAGTTTCGGGATAAGATACCTCTGACGAATAGCATCTCCGCCTTTCGACTCACAGTCTAGAGACGTCAGTTACGGCCCGCATCCGAGGGGCGCTAAGCACGTGGATCTCACCTTCGGCTCACCCTCCTCCTCGTCCTCATCCACCACGTAGATCGTCTCCTCCACGTCGCCCAGCACAATGTTGCAGTGGCTGTCGTATCCCTGCAGCCCCCATCAGCACGCACACCAAGAAGCACACCCGGGGCGAGGCCCACTCACGTATAGCTTGCCCTTCAGCTCGCGGTCACCCCTCAGCTTGACGAAGACGGCCTCGTCGAGCAGCAGCCGCACGAGGTCGAGGGGCTCCGAGACGTGCGTCGGCTCATCACCGGCGTCCGCCATTGTGGAAGCGGTGGGGTTGGTGATGGTGCGGGTGGTGGTGGCGCGATATCTTGCCGATGTGGTGAGAGGCCGTTGTTTCTCAGAATCAGTTCGGCGGCGGATCGCGGGCACCTCGACACGCCCGTATGCACTGGGCGGTAGTTTATGCATCGTAGGGATATACCGGGGCACCAGCTGTCACGCTGAGTCATTACTCCGAGAAGGTGATGAGTCATCACGTCGAGACCATGTCCCTCATTCCACCTGTCACGTGCTGAAGCTTGAACCACCGGAATCCGGGGAAGTCTGGGGGCGGGGACGCTAAGCACTGGGCCCTGTGTCTAGCACCATAATAGACTCCCCGCCAGGCCCATGACAACGCCATATCCACGTCAATTGCCCGCGGAGGAGGAAGGGCAACCATCCACAGATCATGATATCGGCCATCCCCGGCTCCCGAGCCCTCGGGGCCGGGTTCCTCTACCTGGCGCCGCCGAGCGCCACGCGTCGAGCCATCGCCGCCCGCTCGCGCCGCCGGTGGGGCAGCCAGAGACCGAGGACAGCGCGGCCGTACGCGACAGTCAGAGACGCGGCCTTCGACAGGGACGTGGAGCAGGAGGTGTTCCAGCAGGAGGTCTACGAGGACGAGATACAGGTCGTGAGCGACTACATGGGCGAGCTCGCCGGCAGATCCCCCGACGACGGGGAAGACGTCGAGGCGCACGCGTGGGGCGACACGTCCGGAAACCCTCTTCTGAGGGAGATCAGAAGCCTTAGGCACATGATGTTCCGGAAGTACGAAGCCCACGAGGTGCCTCCGACGGTCGACTTCGTCGGCTGGCTGATGCAAGCGGTGCGGGCCGGCGACCCGTGGCGGGCGTACATGCTCCTCATGGACGTCGCCTGGGAGAACGACCTGATACGGCTGTACGAGATGCCGCCGACCCAGCTCGGCGAGCTCTTCGAGTGCCTCGACCCCCTGCGCGTGCACGAGCGCGTCGACGTGCTCGCGAACCTCCGCTTCTCGCCCGCCATGCGGGGCTACGGCTTCGCGGACCACCTGATCGACAAGTACGGCGTGCGCCGCATCTACGGCACCATCCTCGACGTCCTGGGCCCCATAATCGAGGACCGCGTGAGGGCCGGCCAGTTGATCACGCCCCCCGCCGTCTTCTCGACCCTCTTCCGGCTCGCCGGCGCCGCGTCGTTGCCCCGGCACGCCTACACCATCCGCGAGCTCGCGGGCGAGGCCTCGGAGCTCTGGACCGACAAGCGGCTCGACGCCTTCACCAGCGGCGACATCATGCTCGACTACCTCCGCACCATGTTCCTCACCGAGTCCGTCTACTACCAGCACGACAAGACGCGCGTGCGGCTCCGCCCGCGCAACATCCCCCACGAGGTCTCGAGGCTCCGGTACCGGCAGCGCCACCGGCTCGAGGCGGTGAACATGCACACCCGCCAGAACATGGCCCACTCCTTCGGCATGGACCCGGACGACGAGTTCCGCGACCTGCAGCGGTGGATCGGCGTCCACAAGCGGATGGCGCTGTCCATGCCCGTCTCGAGGCTGCTCGTGTGCGGGCCGTCCGAGGACATCGCCTGCGCCGCGCTCGTGGCCAGCGCCGCCTCGGGCACCAGCGACACCGTCAAGAGGCTCCTCTTCATGTTCTGGGGCGTCAGGGTGACCCAGAGCGGCGTCAAGGACGGCGAGGACGTACACCCGAGCTCGCCCATGCGCCCCACGGCCAAGGTCCTAAAGGCGGTGGCGCGCGCCCTCGGCGGCAGCAACGAGATCAGGGTGGCGCTGCAGGTCATCTCCCACATGTCCTCCCACTTCAGGATCCCCGTGCCGCCGGAGGTGTGGTCGGAGCTCCTGGAGTTCGCCCACGTCCACGGCGCCCACCCCGCGTCGCAGGAGTGGTACTACGTGGACGACCCGCGGCGCGTCGACACCAAGGAGGAGATCCCCGCCATCATGGACGTGCTCCAGAAGAAGCACGGCTTCGTGCCCGGGTTCCGGGACCACGTCGTCCTCGCGACCAACCTCATCGGGGCGCACCGGCTCCGGGACGCGCTGGAGCCGCTGCGCCACGCCAAGGCGCACTTCGAGGAGCTCGCCGTGCGGACCGAGACGGCGGCCGTGGCGGCGGCGGCGGCGCAGGCGCAGCACGTGGCCATGCCGTCCTACGTGAGCCGCGACATGGCCTTCCGGCACCTGGCCATGGAGCGCGAGGTGAAGCGGCACGAGCTGACGACGGCCTGCCGCGAATGGCTCAAACTCGCGGGCCGGGTTTCGCGCTACAAGCAGGACCGGGGGGGCCGGCTCTTCGAGGAGATGGTCCCGGGCTTCGTGGGCGAGTTCTTCGACGTGCTGCCGCAGCGCATCCTCTACGACACGCCGACGGGGACGATCCTGTTCCACCACCCGGTGCAGCGGGTCCTGCTTCGCAAGAAGTGGGTGACGGCGCCGGACGTGGAGAGGCAGGAGGCGTCGAGGGTCCTCCTCCACGACCGCGACGCGGAGGACTACCGCGAGTACCACGGGGTGAAAGAAGATAAAAGAGATAGGAATGATGAAAGCGATTGGGCAGAGGAAGAGGCGGGGGCGTCAGCTGGGGAGAGGGGGGACGCGGTGACGAGCGCCGAGGACGCGGCCCCCAGGGAGGGGAGGACGGGGGCCGAGGGCGCCGGGGATGCGGAGCCCCTGTCGGACGGGGAGATGGACGATGTGATTGCGCGCATCATGGGCACTAAAGCACGGGAGGCGAGAGACGAGAGGAGTGCTAAGGACGCGGCTCCAGAGGACACCCAGGCAAACAGCGACATGGATGACGTGATTGCGCGCATCACGGGCACTGACGCCCGGGAGGCGAGAGACAACACGAGCGCCGAGGACACGCCTATGGACAAGGACGCCCAGGCAAACGACGATATGGATGACGTGATTGCGCGCATCACGGGCTCAGACGCCCGGGAGGCAAGCGACGAGACGAGCGCTGAGGGCGCCGCCGCGGACGAGGACGCCCGGGCAAATCAGGATGCGGAGGACGTCGTTGCGCGCATTACGGGCACTGACCCCCGGGAGGCGAGAGACCAAACAAGCACCAAGGGCGCCACCAGGAACAAGGAAGACTGGACAAATGTGGATGCGGACGACGTGGTTGCGCGCATTACAGGCACTGACCCCCGTCGAGCGCGAGATGGGATGAGCGCCGAGGACACCGCTACCGCAGACACGGGGAACGCAGGGGCCGAAAGCACCCGTGCCCCGGAGCGGACGAGGGAGCAGACCTCCGTCGACAGGCTAGTCGCCCGGAGGGCGGGCGTCGACGCGGCGGACATGGACCGTCTCCTCGCGCAGAACATGGGCGGCGACAGGCCCGGCGCGGCGGACATGGACCGCCTCCTCGCGCAGAACATGCGCGGCGGCGAGGCCGGCGACCCCGGGACGGACGCCGAGGGCCGGCGGGACGACCCCAGAACGGACGCCCGGAGCGCGGAGCGCCACCTGACGGACGAGGAGAGGGCGGAGGAGGCGTACCAGGAGGCGATGAACGAGGGCCGCGGCAAGGACTGGGAGTGGGACACGGAGAACGTGGTGGTGCGGGCCAAGGTGCAGATCAACGTGCGCAGGCGGGCGCCGCGGCCGCGGCTCGGGCCCGACATGTGGGAGAAGTGGGAGATGGACGCCGGGGCGGTGTTCGTGTGGGACGGCGCGGTGCGGTTCGAGGCCCCCGGGGCCGTGCCCGAGGAGGAGGAGGAGCCCGAGCCGACCGAGGAGTCGGACGAGTGGGCGGAGTTCGAGAGGGGGACGCGCGAGGGGGAGGATGGCATTATAGATTCTACGGACGAGTCCGACGGGTTCCGCTCATCATAGACTGCCCTGGTGTCAAGCACGGGGCGTGATTTATATATACATATGCATAGCCAATCCCTTTCCGCCGCCCTGCTATGTCTTGTGAAGCCTAGGTATATACAAGGCGGGGCCTACCGCGGCTTCTCCAGCTTGAGGTCGTTCATGACCATGTACCGACTAAACACGATCCACAGCCACCTAAACCACACCATCTGGCTCTTATGCGCCCCCACCATCGCCCCCCACGCCGCCCCCAGCGCGCCCTCCCCCACCAGCTGGTTCACAAACAGCAGGCTCCCCGGATGCTCCCTCCCCTTCTTCCCTCTCCCCCCGCCGATGCCGCGCAGCACGGCGCTGGCCATGGTGAGCGGCATGTCCGCGAGCGACAGGTACTTGCGCGCGACGGAGACGGTGGTGAGGGTGTACAGGTCGACGGGCGGGGCGTAGGCGGCCTTGCCCCTGGCGAGGTCGGCCAGGAAGGCGAGGGCGCCGGCGTGGAGGGCGGTGTGGTTGGGGTGGGAGGAGACGCCGCGGGCGTCGAAGGTGACGAGGACGTCGATGGCGGCGGTGGGGGCGGCGCCCTGGGCGCGGAGGTGCGGCGGGGAGAAGGCCTGCGAGAGGAGGGTGGCGATCTTGGTGGGGTCCCAGGGGGTTGTCATCGAGTCGGGGAAGTCGTCTCTGGGGGTTGGTTGGTTAGCCTTTTGGCTTTAGGAGGGGGGAGGGGGGACATACGGTCTGTCGACGACCCAGATGTCGGACTCGGAGCGCACGCCTAGCGCCAGGGCGCTCTTGACGAGCTCCTTCTTGCGCGTCTCGCCCAGGCCCTCCGCGTCACCTACGCATACACGTTAGCCCCAATTCACAATGCCCAATGCCTTTCAGAACCTTCCACAAGGCTCTCAGAAGCCCTCCCCCACCAACCGAACCTATAGCGAACAGGGCGGCCTACCTGAGCTAAGACACAGTATCTTGACGTGGTTCCCCGTCTCGGGCCGGGTCAGGCTCAGCAGCGTCGGCGCGAAGAACATGGCCTCGTCGTCCGGGTGGGCGATCAGCAGGCAGATGCGCTTGTTGGCCAGGCGCGGCAGGCGCATCTGGATCGTGGCCGCCGCGTACGTGTACAGCGCGGGCACGAGCACGAGCAGCGCGGCGGCGTAGAGGAGGGGCCCCATGGCTGCGGCGTCAAGATTCCCCCTTTTTCAACGGTGTTGCTGGTGGCCCCGGTTTTGTCGAAGGTGTGGGTTGTCGAGATGCAGTGGTGGTTGCTGCAGAGGTTCGTAACACGTGTCGAGGAGGAAAGAGTGTAAAGTGGAGGGCCGCTTCCAATTTCGGGAGGGCCCGCGAAATGCCACCTTGGCCAAAGGGAGGGGTCCTTTCTTCTGAGCTGAGCTGGAAAACCCCCCGGCTCGCTCTCCACCAAATTGAGATGTGTCGGTCCGGGGAAATGAAAGGGTCCGTCCTTCGGAGACCGGGAGAGGCTCGTGACGTGACGCGAGCTCGGGCCAGGCTGCGCGGGTGTGCCTTCGATTGGCTGGAGCGACTTGTGCGGTGTGCTGGGTTGATGTCATCGTGCTTGTGGCATGGGGGTGCATAGCTGCATAGCTGCATAACCCGTTATTATCCCTATCCTTATCCTTATGCTTGTGCGGGGCCGCAACGCGCAAAGCTAGCTCCAGCTCTCAGACCACCCATCAAGCTCCCTCCAACTCCACCAAAAAACGCCCACCCAAATACCTCAAAGGCCACGCGACGACCCTCACCCCTCCCACACCCCCACCGAAAGAAAACAAAGATGCCCCGGCGCAAGGACCCCAAGGGCATCAAGCTCTCGCAGCCGGACCGCTCCGGCCCCACCGAGCAGACCCTCCTGCAGTGGGCCGAGGAGCGCGAGCTGCTCGCCCAGGCCCAGGCGCGCGAGCGCCAGCCCAAGCCCAAGTCCAAGCAGGCAAAGGGGTCCGCGGAGGCGCGGGACGAGGATGGCGGCAAGAGTGGTGCTGACAAGAGCGAGGACGAGGAGGAGGAGGAGGAGGAGGAGGCGCTCTTCACGCCCGGGCAGGAGAGGCTTCTAGAGGCCGTCATGTGGGCCGTCACCGTCTCGACGGTGCACTTCATGCTCGACGTCCTGGTGCAGAACCAGTACGCCGCCGAGATAGATTTCTGGCACATCTCGCTCCGCGCGGGGCAGGCCTTCCTCGGTATGTCCCTCCCCCATCTCCCCCGTCTCCCCATCTTCCCTCCTAACACCCTCCCCCCTCCCATCCCAATATCCTCCCCCCAAAGCCCAAAGCTAACACCCCCCAGTCTTCCTCCTCCTCCTCTACACCCTCCACCCCCACCCCGCCGCAACGATCCCCCTCCTCCCGCCACGCTTCCACCCCTTCCTCCGCTCCGTCATCTTCTTCGCCACCAGCGCCGTGGCCGGCTGCTACCTCGTGCACACCACCAACACCTCGTCGCACATGGCCATCATGAAGCGCGCGCCCACCATCGGCTGCCTGTGGCTGTGGGCCGTGGCCGAGCTGGACCTCGACCTCAGCGTCGCGAGCGTGGGGGTTACGGCGGGGTTCCTTTTCTTTGGGGGGTATAGCATCCGGTAGGAAGGGCATGGCAACTGGTAGATATCAGCACTTATATATTCACACATACACACACTCTCTCCCTCTCTCTGTTCTATCAATTCAATGCAAAATGGACGGACGGGAAAGAGGCTAGGAAATGCCAAGGCCTGTTTCAATGGTATCTAATGATCTCGTGATGGCGTTACCTCATTAGCATCATACACAAAAAAAACGACATAAGAATACAAGGCGAATGAAACGTGAAAACAAGACGTGCGCCGGGCGGGGATCCAGGCCCTCACAGCGCGGACGCCGCCTCGGCCAGCACGCCCATCAGGCTCGCCGCCGCGCCGCCCAGCCCCGCGGCGTACAGCGCGTCGCGGCCGGACCTCTTCTTCTCCCTGCCCCCGTCCCTGCCGCCCTCTCTGTGCGAGTCCCTGTGCGAGTCCCTGTGGCCGTGCCGCCGGCGGTGCTCCCTGTCCCTGTCCCTTTCCCTCTCCCGATCATGGTCCCTGTCTCTGTCCCTGTCCCTGTCGCGGTCTCTATCATGGTCCCTATCCCGCTCCCTCTCGCGATCCCTATCATGATCCCCATCCCGCCTCCGCCGCCTCCTCCGCCTATCCCTCCCCGGCTCATCCCTCGGCGTCTCATACGGATCCGGACCAAAGTGCACCCTATTCTCGTTCTTGTTCTTCAGGATCGGCTTCGGCTTCACCGAGCTCGCCGGGCTCGTCGGCTCCTCGCCGTCGCTGGGCGGCTGCACGATGAACGGGTACGACCTCGTCCCCTTGTCCTCCACCTCGCCGCCCACCCGCACCTCCTCCCCGGGCCGTCTCGGCACGGGCGGCGGCGACTCGGACCCCGTCTCCGACTCGCTCCCGCTGGACTCCGTCTCGGACGGCTCCGCGAACCGCGGGCGCCGCCTCGCCCTCCTCACCTCCTCGCTCCGCCGCGCGAACTCCTGGATCTCCTCGCGCGAGAGCACCCCCAGCACGGCCACGAACTCGGGCCGCGCCTCGTACCGCACGCCCGCGCGGTCCAGCACCACGGGGCTCACCAGCGAGCGCCGGATGCGCGTCCACGTCGCGTCGGGCGGGATCTCCCTCCCGTTCTGGTCCGGCTGCAGCCTCGCCGCCCGCCCGCCCTCCGGCAGCGGCGGCACAAAGCGCGGCGAGGACCCCAGCGCGTGGCCGCCGTCCCTGTCCGGCGGCGGCAGGTGCTTGTCCGGCGACCCCGAGGGCACGTAGGACTGGATGGCCTGCATCACCTCGGGCGACACGTACATGCCGCTGAACTGCGTGGGGAGGTCGGCCGCGGGGGGCTCGGGCGCGAGGAGGTCGTTGGTGGTGATGAGGCTGCGGGCCGGCGAGGGCGGGGGGGAGGACGTGGAGGAGCCGCGCTTAGCGACGGCGAGGTCGTCGGCCGGGTAGGGCGGGGGCGCGGGGTACTCGGCGCCCGGGTAGAGGTCCTGGGGGCTCTCGTAGGTCGGCGGGCTGTGCGAGGGCGCGGTGATGATGGGGTGCGGGCGCTCGAGGAGGCCGCGCACGGAGGCGGGCTGGCCGTCCTCCAGGGTCTCGGCCGACTCGAGCTCGCGGATGTACGCCCTCAGCACCTCCTGCACAAAAGTTAGCCACAGACCAAGGACCAAGGATTCGGGACAACCGTACCTTGTGCTTCCACAGCACCTCAGGCGCAAATCCCTCCCTCACAAGCTCGTCCCTAAACCGCTCCCAGAGCGCATCCTCATCCTCGTCATCCCCAAGCCCCGAGTCCTTCCTCGAAAAGATCTTCTTCGCAATCGCATCAACCTTGTCCTTGATCTCGTCCAGCCTCCCCTCCTCCTCCTCCCCGCCGCCGCCAACGGAGACCCGTCTCGGCTCCCTCTCCGAGCTCTGCAGCTGCACCGTGTCAAGGAACAGCCCGACGCCGACCTTGACGCTGTCCAGCCGCCTCTCGACGGCGCCTATGACCCCTCCCCTCTCCTCGTCGCCCAGGTTCCCGCGCTCATGCTTCTCCAGCACGGCCTCGACCTGGCGCAGGGCAAAGTCGCAGTCCTCGAGCACGGGCACCAGCTGGCGCAGGTAGGCGGGCCCGCGCGGCGAGTTGAGCACCGAGTCCGGGTCGGCGGCCTCGAACTTGAGGTGCTTGAGCGCGGTGGAGAGGGCGCGGGTGGGCGGCGCCAGCGGCGGGAGCGAGGTCTTGGAGCGGGCCCATAGGCGGAGGGCTGTGGTGGTTAGGGTGGGGATCTGGGGCGTGGGGTTGGTCATGGGTGTTCGCTGTGGTCTCTCGTCTCTTGGGTCTCTTTGCCCGGGGGGGTTTTTGCTTCGCCGGGTGCGGCGTCAGACTTTGGGGCCGCGCGGAGGATGACTCGAGCGTGGTGGCTTGTGTTGTGGAGTAGCGCTGGTTGTCTTTATCGAAGCTTCGGGTGTCGTTTCGTGTCGTTCAACTGTGGATCGTGTCTATCGTCGAGGAGCTGTAGAGTCTGGAAGGCAGGTGTGAGCGAGAACAAGGAGGAGAAATAAGCGAGGCCGGCGGGAAGAGGATCGGGCAACGACAAGTTGGCCAGAGCGCGGCTCGACAAAAACAGAAAGGAAGGCGGGGCGCAATGATGTAAGGCTGGTGATCCCTCCAGCGTACCTCCCCAGCGTACCTCTCCAGCGGGCCTGCTCCCCTAAATCCACATGCACGGTCCCAGAAACCGCAGTACATACATACGAAGTGCGACCCTGATTTCCCGTATCCCCTCACAACCACTCAAATACCACACACAACACGGGCTCTGCGACGCGGTCACACCCCCGTTCCCACTGTCTCACCCGCAGGCTCACAGCCCCACTGGTCTCAGGCTCGAGTCACCCACCGCGCCAAGCTTTCACCAGCGGTCCCTCAAAATGGCTCGCGGCGGGCTGACGGTGGCAAAGGCTGCATGACACGCGCCCGTCCCGAACACGACTCGCCCGCCTGCCCCAATACTTCCGTTCCTGGGCCCGCAGCCAGCCTGTACGAGACGCCCTGCTGTGGTACATGCAGGGGGGCGCGGCCGGCTCCCACTGCAAAGGTATTTCCCGATCCGGTTTAGCAGGGACAAAGACCTTCCAGAAGCCCCGTTTCTCCCAGCTCCCGGCAAGGCCGGTTTCTGTGGGGAAGAAAACCGATAGACCCACCGCGAACAGGGGCGTGTGACCTCCCGGCCAAGACGGAACGCTGGAATCGCCATTCGCAGGAAGCCGAGGGGGGCAAAAATGGGGGTCCTGTATGTATGTAGATGGAGAGCGCTGGCCAGGCTTCGGGCTCGCCCACTGGCTGAGCGCGGAATGCGGGTCTCCGGTGGCCACCGGCAGGCAGCAGCGTCTCGATGCCCTGTGTCACCCACCCCGCCGAAAACACCGAAGCTGCGGACCCGAGAGGAAAAGGCTCCACGGCCATCAAGTACTGTACTGTTCTCGCCGAAGCCCGGCCTCGCACTCATCTCCAAGAGGAGCCTAGGCCTCGAACGCCCAGTGGAACCAGGCTGACGCGAGCCCGAGCGCGAGCCCTACCGGCTGCCTCCGATCCCGACGGTGTTCGAGTCCAGACGGAGATCTGCTAGGCGAGGTGCATGACGTCGACGCGGCACAGGCCGCCCGCCGGAGACAGGGATTGCCCATGGAGACAGCAGATCGGAACCGGCCGTCAGTGCAAAGCCACGCTGTTGATCGGCAGCCACAGCCAAGATTTTGCGCACAGGCTCCTGATTGGCTGCCCGCCCGGCTTTTGTTTCCCCCAAGCGAGTCATGGTTCTCCATCTCTTGGCGGATAAACAGCTGCCGAGCCTGGTAATGACTTTGCGAGCTGGACTACTAGATTGGGTTGTCAGGGCTGAAATGAACAAGGCGAAGGGGTGTCAAGAACTTGGTCGGCGCCCAAGATAACCTTGTTGCCTCGCGCATCGATCTGCCTCTCGCCATTCCCCCGTTCGCCCATGTCACCTTTGCTCGCGTCTCGCTCAGGCTCCTGCTCTGGGTAGGCCCGGCAGATGTCAGAGTAGTCGAGTCGGGATTTAGAACAAGCCGGAATAACTGGCGGCGCCGTCAATCCCCGGCCGAAAAGGTCCTTGAGACGGACCACATTCATGGGGAATAGCTCTAGACCTGACATACCGAGCGGATGTGTCCTGGAAGCAGGACGTCCTTCGCTCCTCCCCATCCAGGACTTCAACCCATCGAATCTAAGAGCCCTCCGATTTACAAGCCTAGTTCTAGCCCCCACCTGAACTTTCTATTCCTCCGTGATTTAAACCTGGTATTCCTGTTACGCTTCCACTCTGAACGAAGATGATTGCTCTCCCTCATCAGCGCTTTCCGCATCATTGCGCCCCCAAATTCCAGAGGTGCATCCTCTGCTCTCGACGGCCGCGATCCGTTAGATGCATATCGCGGTAACAAGAATGTGTTGGTTGACGTTCCCAACCAACACCTTCAATTGAGATGGCTCCCACGCCCCCGCCTCCTCACTGTCGCCGGAGCGGCATCAGCAGCAGAGCTAGCACTCTCCACAACACTAACCACCGAGCCCGAGCCCCACCAGCTCCACCTGCGGACACTTGCGGCCCTCACCATCTCCGTGCAACTATAGCCACCGTCATGTCGACCCTCACCCTCGACCGCTTCCTCACCAACGCCCGCAGGTGGGTGCCCTTCCTCCCGCCGAAGCCCATCTCGCCGCTCGGCGCCGCGGAGCAGCACGCGCCGCTCCTCACACGGCTCCCGCCCGAGGTGCGCTGGCTGATCTGGGACCTGTACTTCGGCGGCTATGCCGTCCACTGCTACATGGAGCACAACAGGCTTCGGGCCAAGGAGTGTTTGGCGTGGGATGCAGCCTCACGGGCCCCCCATCATGACCCGTGCGGCCGTAAGCCTGTCAGGTGCCACTACGTCCCGCTCCTAATGACCTGCAGGGAAATGTATGACCGCCTCTGCCTCTCTCTGTTTCCGCGCCGCCCCTCTAACCGGCCCTACTCGTCAGCTACTTTGAATGCATAGACACTCTTTACCGAAGGACCTCCTTCGACTTTTCGCATGGCGTCCGGTCCATCACCCTTATACCGAAGCGCCTCCCGGCGCATCACGCCGCCCTCATCTCCAAGGTCCACCTCTCCTGGGAGCTCTACCACCCCGTGTGGTTCGTGTCGAAAAAGCCCCACAAGTACAGGGTCCTCTGGGTGGAGATCTGGGAGACGCTGGCGGCCATGGGAGGGCTCGAGTGGCTGAGGTTCGAGTTGCGGCTTGCCTTGCCGCACGAGGCTCCCTTATACACCCAAGAGGAGTCGACCTTGTGGGATTGCATCAGGAAGGTGACGCGCCCCTCGCACTTTGAGCTCATCCTCCCCTTCCCCGCCGCCGAATCGACGCGAGAGGAGACCCTGCCATGTACTGTTATCCGCCGGGTAGAGGAGCCCCCTCGTCGGCAAGTGGTTTAGCGTCTGTTGTTTGGAGGCCAGGGCGGGGAGTGCTATTTGGGGGGGCATGAGAGAGTGCAGTCATGGAATGGAGGAAGGTCGAAGACGGGACCACAATAGTGATTGACACTGTTTGGAGGCCATTGGTTTGGGGATCCCATTCATGCATAGTTATATGAAACCAAGTCTTCTCTAGCACCATGAAATCAGCCTTCCCCACAGAATCCTGGGGTTCGCCGCCACATTCCACAAACTACTCCAACCAGGCCATCTCTTCTAACCGATCAACCCCCCGAACCGCCGAATCATAACAACTTCAAAACAGAGGCCGCCCCTTCAGGCTCGTGGCATTGAACTCTGAGGCTCGCCTCTCCACGGCGAAAGGCGCTGGCCCACCGCCCGCGTCCAGGACCGGCGCGCTCCTCCTCCGCGCGGCGCCGTCGCCGTCGCCGTCGCCGCCGGGGCCCTTGACAAAGGTGCCGTCCTCACGAACCATCCCACCTGTCTCTATCAGCCCAGAAATAGAAGCAAACAGGGCGAGGGTATCTGAGAATATGTGTTAGCAAGGATCTCGTACAAGTCCCAAACAGGAAGATAGGGAGAAAGGACTTACCGGCGTTGTTGTGCGGCGACTTCTTCGGGCCACGTTCGGTTGACAACTTGCGGCAGTTCTTCCACCCTGCATGCAGGAGCAGCTTTTAGCCTCTTCTTTTCCTACCCTGAAGAAGAAATAGCATACGGGGTGGGGGACATACCGTAGCCCGAAAACCCCCCAACATCGTCCTGTTCCAGGCCTCGTCGCGTATGTGCCAGCTTTCATTCATCGTCAATCATGCAATCGAAGGGCAGTCATCCGGGTATTCGGCACTAACCTCATGGATGACGGTCTTTTCAAAAAGTTGCAACGTGTCAATGGGGGTGTACAGAGCCCATTCCGTGAGCTTCTCCAGGGAAAGGAATTCGATCATTTGAGCGACTACGCTGGGCTCGAACTGGCCTATAAACCGTGCTTCCTTTTGCATTTCATAGTCGAGGAACCAAGGACATAGCTGTAGAGTGTCCGGCTTCTCATCATGGCCAGTGTTTGGCACCATTACCCAGGCTAGGGCGTGAGAGCAGTCGAACTTGGCCGAGAGGAACTCTTTAGTGACTGTAGAATTACATCAGCCCAAGAACTCGCCTGAGATACGTGAGGGGAGGGGGCGCGATCTTCTGGAGTTCTCACCTGGATCAAACATCCGTCTCTCGCCGTTGGCCAGGGCTCTTCCCTGCCGCAGACGATCGTAGCTGCAATAGACTCGCTGGCGGGCTTCGTCAGTACTCCACCCGGAAAGGATCACCTATCCACCCATCAACGGACACAGAGACTTACAACATCGGCCTCGCGAGAGCCTCCTCCCTGAGGTTCTCCTTCGACAGGTTTGGTATTCTCCGCTATGCCTTCCAGGGCCACTGTTCGAGTCGCAGTAAGCAAAAAAGAACACCACGCCTTGCCGAGTGCCGAAGGGAACTCCCGGTTCTTCTGGGCAAGGAACTTACTATCCACACTAGTTCGTGTCAAATCAACGCCCTCGGTGCCGTACAGCCACTCGAATACTTGGCTCGCGTCCGCATTGTGGCCCTCGACAGTGTTCGGCCGAGCAATATTTACGAATTTCTGAGCATGCGCGAACGCTTCGTGGATAAACTCGCGCTGAACGTCGGTACCTAGTGACATGAGCAATCCGAGGATACTGGTCAGTCGAAGGGTATTTGGTAGCTTACTATACTTTCGTTAGAAAGGGGCCACTGGTTCGTTTTACGCAGGGTAGGTCAGGTCCCAAACTAGCTTACCAGTCATTTTGAATGGCGTATCCAGCATGGCATTGCAGTGTAAAGAGAAGTGTCGAAGCAAGCAGCAGAGAAAGCTTCGACTTGAGGAAACTGAACAAAGGCATCACTCCGGAGTGTTAAAGTGGGAAGAATATTTAGGTCAGGTTGCCGTGATCAAACTTGAAGAGCTGAAATGACAAGGTTGACGAGAAGCGACATGTATATATATATGTGTATATGGCTGAAGACTTGTGGCCTGCCGCAAGGGCGCCGATATGGCTACCCGCCTCACGCAGTTGGGACTCGGTTGGATGTGCCATACACGGTGATGCTACCCTCAGGACGGACGCCACTTCCCGCCCCAGGCGGACACTTAGATACCTGTTCATAGGTAACAAATTTTGATGGGGCAATACGAGGCGCGGGGAACCTTGGAACACGTATTCCCGCAGCAGGCTGGCCCCCGAGTTTCAGTTAATCCTTCATGAAAAGAGAATTGCTCCTCGGCAACCCGTAAACCACCTGCCTTCACCGCCCTTCTCGGCCTCCTCGCCCTCCTCGCGCTCCCACTCTTTTACTCACGATGGTTCCGCCCGGCCCCGGCCTCAACGCCCCGGCCCCCATGTGTGATGGAAGGATCAAAGTCAGGCGTCCCCCCGCAGAATCAACACGGGGCCGGAGACGGGCCATAACCAACAGCAGGAACAGTACACCTGAAGCCGGTCAGGAGAGAGGGGGAGCCAAAGTTCAGACGGTGAAGGGAAACCAACACGAGGCTGCAAGGGCCAAAACGTGGCCCAGCTCCCGCGTTATCTGATGCAACCGGGTTGCAACGGCGGGGGCCGAATGATGTTGGGAATCGAGCCGCACGACTAAAATAGGTATAGCTAGATCGAGATATAGGGCAACTCCCGCTGTTGATCCAACTGAGTGTAACGGTGGGGCCGGACGGGGAGCTTGGGGGCCCAATCACAGAGCAACCAGATTTCCAGCTGCATCTCGACACAGCCCAGCTCCCGCTTCCCCTGAACCAACTGAGCGTAGTAGCATTGGGGCCAAATAGGACGATCCGGGGTTTGGGGGCTTGGGAGCCCGACCGCTCGGCAGATCCACCCGCAACACCGACTTTCGGCAGCCAGACTGGCCCTCGGAGGATTCAACGAATGCAACATAGGGGCCAAATAGACGTTTCGAACTTGGACCAACCGCTTGGCAAGTGCGGCTGCAACGACATCTCTGCTTCAAATGACCCAACTAAGTGCAACGGGGGGGCCAAATAGGACTGCCTTGCAGTTTGGGGTCCCAACAGTGTAGGAAACATGGCCAAGACGGCATCCATGGATTCGCAACTCGTATTTCGGCCGATCTACATCGCACCTGGCGTTCGTGGGACCAACATTCATAGCGACGCCATCCGGTCAAGACCTCGGTCATTTCCGTGTAAGTCATTCCTTCTCTACACTGAGAAACATAAGTATCGGTGCTGCACCATCTATATTCTCCTGGACGTCACTCGTTCTTCTGCAGAGTTGCAGACCATTCTCCATCGCACACCGGTGGGTTCCTATCACAGTCAAGCCAGAAACAGCCATGTATAGGCAAACAGCTCTTCTTTTCGGCGCCGCTCTCTTCGGCCTGGCTCATGCTCAGCAGCCTCAGGTCACAGAACCTCCGGGACCTCGGTTTACAGGGAACCCGGGGGGGGTCGCCAAGCGTCAGAACAATGAAGAGAGGGACATTGAGATCCATCGTGCCTATGGGGCCCCTATCGGCGTGGACACGAATTATCTCACCATGGAGGGCAGCACCACGAAGGTATGTTAATCTCGAACTCCCATGGCTTTAAACTCCTGGCCATTCCCCCTTTCTACTAGGCTCTTACCGTACACGGCTAACTAGAAGATGGCATAGTGGATCGGCGTCAACACGGAATACCTGACGGAAGAGACCCGTACCAGCACCGTTGATGATGTCGAGACAACGACTGTCGTCAAGGCACAGCTAGCCGTTGCCACGGCAAGCGCGGCCTCCGAAGGGGTCGACGTCGGCGATGTTACGGTGCTCATGCCCGAATCGCTCCAGGACGAGCTGGATGCCCTTATCAAAGACGCCGCTGCATCCTGCGCTGGACCGGCCAAGCTGCGGAAGCGCGATGGTAAGTCTTTTCTTCTAAAATCTGCCTTTACAAAGTGAAAGGAAATGATGGTGCTGACCACTTTCTTCTCCCAGGCATGAGCTGCATGATCGATGCGATCCGGGGGGCAGCTGAGAATGACGAGACCATGGCCCTCATCAACCCGGGAGAGTGGGACGGTTTCGCCATCGAGCTCGCAGAGAACGCGCCCGAGATCCTGGGCGCCGCCGTCCAGGTCCTCAAGACCCAGGCGCAGAAGAACAAGTTCGCCATCATGGTGGCCGCCGCGGCCACAGTCGGGGCCTGGTCCGGGGTCCAGCCCGCCGTCGAGGTCGCCCACAAGTTCGTCTTCGGGGACGGCCTGTTTGGGGGTCCGGCGGACGACTCGGACGAGGGCGAGGATGACGCGTCGCCCACGGAGCGGCCGGCGACCTCGTCGACGGGTTCGTCGTGTGATCCGTCAGCTGAAGTCGACGAGAACTCTGTATGTACTCTCCGGGGCTGTGACGATCTGTGCTTTGGTGTGGGCGGCCTTGCTGATACCCCCGAAGCCAGCCTGTGATGATGAGGACTGTAAGGGAGAGGGTGAAGTCTGCCAGGCAGAGGTAAGTCCACTCTTCTTCCCATTCATACCCTCCCTGCCGCGCGTTCACCCCTCCGGTTTGGCTTCTCATACCTGACACTCTTCAACCAGGGCGATAAGAAGGACTGCCCCTGCGTTCTGTGGACTAAACAAATGTTCGAAGGATTCTTTGACAGGGAGTGGGCCGACGAGCAGCAGAGGATCCTCAAAGACCTTCAGGACGGGCTCCCCGATATCATCCCGCCCCAGTGCTTCCGCAACACCCACGGCGACCGCTTCGACGGCGAGCCGGCGGCTGAGCCGTCCGCCTTCTGCCACTGCTCGTCGGTCGGGGGCGAGGGTCCTGCGACCAGCGGCGACTTCGCCACCATGTCCGGGGAGGGCGACGACGCTTGCACTTACACCACGATGCCGAGCGAAACGATCAGCGTTTCCATAAAGCCGAAGCAGACGGCGGTTACTTCCTGCAGGATGGAGTCAAGGTAAGCACAGCGCGCATCCCTGACCTTACCCCTGCCTCAACCCCCTCTCCCCTGTGTCGCCAGGATGAAAGACGAGAAAAGGGGACCCGCTTTATAACTGACCCGCCTGCCACAGCCATAGTCTAGGACCGTACTGCACATGCAACGACGACGCGATACACGGCGAGATCGTGACGACCATCTCCGGCACCGAGACGACCATGTGCCCCGACGCCACGGCCACTCCGACGGAGGAGGAGGACGGCGACGATGAGGATGACAATGACGAAGACGACGATGACGATGATGAGGATGACGACATCGACGAAGCGCCGTTCGAGGAGCCCTCCTGCTACCCAACCCACGGCGACAACCTAGACCGAGACCGTATAATCGGGCTCTGCTGGGCGCAAGAGTCCGACTTCGCCAAGGTCTGCCGCTCAGAGCCCGAAGAGAACGGCATCGACGTCGCCTGCCCCGGCCACACAGGCGGGAACACCCTCCCCATCGCCAACAACAACTACGACGCCTGGTTCGACAAGGCGGACGACGCGCCCGCCGAATGCGACTCCCTCTTCCAGGGCGGCTCTGACGACGACGACCAGGTGGGCGCCCGGGTCGACGCCCTCTGCGTGCCGGCGTTCATGGCCATTAGGAACAAGTGCAATTGGAACGGGGGCGAGGCGAAGAATAAGTGCGGGACGTTCAAGTACCAGTCTTGTCCGAAGGACGGGAACTGCAAGCCGGGGGATCCTTCAAAGCATGCTTGAGGAGTATGGATGGGTGTAGGAGTTGGAAGGGCTTGGGTCTCCCTCTAAGATATGGAATCCATATGCTCCGTATATAAGTGCTCCGTATATAAGTTGCTGGTGAACGTTTTATGTAGCAGGTTCTGTGAGGCGATGTTTGTGTACTAGAATCCTATAACGTGGCAATAAACGTCTTTCATACCCTCTCTATTACAGTAAGCGCTGGCCTTGCATACAAGATGTCCGCGGGCCTTTTCTCCAGGTGTTTTTAAATTGTAAACCCAGCAGCAGCTTCTAGAGTCGCGAAATATATTAATTAGAACGTGCAAGTATACGGCGGTGTTAAAATTCAGTTGTGAACCTAGAGGGTGGCTGAAACAATCTCTAATGGCTGTGCTGTCATAGGCAGACCAAACTCACCCGGAGTTAAGGCCGAGTTAGCCGCAGCTTCTCTCAAGAAAAACGAATAGTAGCAACCGTGGAGGAAACATATACCGGGTATTGAAATTGGCGACTGCTTAAACTCCATGCTGCGCTTCCCGCCGTCTCTTCGGTAATTACAGGTAATGCGACTTCCCCACTACATCTTGCTGAAGAACATTGATCACCTTAACGCCCATCATCACTAACACCCGAGCCTAGAGACGCCAACTCCGCCCAAAATCCCAAATCCCCACCCTCCGGCATAAGATAAACATTGTAACATTCCAGAGACGACACAAGGAAACCCCAAATCCCTCAATATCCCCAGAGAGCCCTATTTCAACACAGGGGGGTACCCCAGACTCTTCAGCGCTAACTTAATGGTCCACTTCATCAGCCTCTCCTCCTCCCTCGACGGCTGTTCCTCTTCATACTCCTCCAGGAAGTCCATATGCTCATAGAACACGCTCCCCAGACAGAGCGGGCACGCGAGGTCCCCCCGGCACCCTATCTGCACGAAAAGCCCGACAAAGTGCTTGAACTCGTAGTTGTGCCTGGGGCACACGAACCTGTCCCCGCTGCAAACCCCGCAGTCCCCCCCCTCCAGCCTCGCGATGACGTCCGACGCCCCGATATCCTCAAAGATGCAAGGGCGCTTCTCCCCAGCCTCGATGATGACCCGGTAGGTCGACTCCTTGGTCACGATCTTGGGGGACTCGCTCTCGTCCTCATCCTCGTCATCGTTCTCGTGCTCGTCCATCAGGAACATGTCGTCCTTCCTGCGCGAGTTGAGCACCCTCTCGTAGGAATCCATCTCGCACGTGTTGAACAAATGCCCCGCACGGCGATCCAACCTGACCTCCCTGCACTGCAGCACCTTTTCCCCCTCCGTCTCGGCGACGAGCTTGGCCTCCACAAGCACGTAGGCGTCGCCGCGGGCCATCGGCAAGATGTTGTCCCACAGCTCTAGCGGCAGGGCGAGCCCGCCCTTGCTGGTCACGCTCGTGGTGCCCCGGCCGAGCAGCCGGCCGACGTATCGCGCGCCCAGCATGCCCGCGTTGAGCATCAAGAGGTGTTCGTCCAGGAAATCCGGGTTGATCTCCTCAAACTTGACGGGCTTCATGTTTGTTGGGGATCGTGGGTTTCAACAGCTGCTGTGTTCTTGGAATTGCCTTGGCGTGGTGGTTCACTTCGGGTTGGTGGTGAAGGGTTGAAGGGGAAGACGTTGACGTACGATTCGGAGGCCTCTCGAGAGGACGCGTCTCCTGGGAAAATTACATGACTGAGCGATGCTGGACGCGTTGCAGATAGGGAAGGCACGACCGCCATCATTGCACCAGGGATCTAGGCAGCACAGCCGATGCTGAGAAGGAACGCCCGGCATCACCAAACAACTTGAAACTCCCACACTCCTAGCATGTGATGTTCCCTAGATAGAAGGAGCTCCCAGGCGATGTTAAGAAAACGTTCCTCCCGAAGAAATTTCTGCTACGCAGGGCAACCCAACTTCATTCTGTCTTGATCTAGGCAGCAGAGTTGGTGCTGGGAAGGAGCGTCCGGTATCACGTCACAACTCGAAACTCCTTACGGTCCTGACGTACGACACCCCGACATGTGTATACGGAAGGAGTTATCGGTGACACCAACCAAACGTTCCTCACGAAGGGATTCCAATGCGTAGGTCAATTCAACCTCATCTCGATCTGTGCATGGAAGACGTTCCGGTTAACTTCAAGACAATAGGATCCCAGGACTTGCACCGGGCCAAGCCCGGCATCAAACCAGACGCGAAAACCCGTAAGAACTCAGCAGCTCAGCGTCGGGGCTTGAGCGTTGCGTTCCCACTACCCTGTCACACGACATTCGCACAGCCACGCTAGCTTCACCTACCACCACCTTACTAGTCTGGGTGCATCCCGCTTCACACCAGATCCAGAGCCTTGGCTCGCCAAAGGCCGTACGCTTGTGCTTGTGTTCGTACCTCAACACAGCCACCGCCCTGCGAGACTCAATCACCCCCAAACCTTTCGTCAGACGCGCAACCACGCAAACCACACCTCACAGGAACCATCTGCAGCCCGACAGCACACATTGAATCCAATCCATTACACTACCTACAGACTCTCCACAGAATACGCCCCAACCCTCTGGCTAACAAGATGCCCAATCTCCCTCTGCGACCTCCTGGTCACCTCCCCGCCACTGACAACCTTCTCCTTCGAAACCGCCTTGCCGACCCTCAGCCCAACCGGCAGCCACCCCGCCTCCCCGTCGCCCCCCTCCGTCGCCACAACCCCCCTCTCCTCCCCGCCCCTCCTCCTCTTCCGCCCCTTCCTCGCCGACGCCGAGTACCGCACCACCTCGCTCAGCACCCCGCTCAGCCTCCCCGCCTCCTGGATCCCCTCCAGCGCCGCCGACGCCTCCAGCTTCAGCGCCTGCAGGAAGTCCGCCCCGCCCCCGACCGCCATCGCGTCGTTCAGCAGCCACCCCGCCGGGCCCACCGCGTCGATGCACCGCGACAGCAGGTTCGCGATCAGGCAGATGCTGTCGTCCGGCGGCGCCTCGGACTCCTGGCTGGGCGCCGCAAAGTCGACGTACCTCGAGGTCCACGACCCGCGCACGAGCTCGCTCCGGAGCACGAAGATGAGCGAGAAGGTCTCGTCGGCGCGCAGGTGCGCGCGGAGCGCCCGCACCACCGCCTGCGACGGGTGCGCGCTGAGTTTCGCCAGCGCCACGGTGAGCCCCTTTGCGCGCGTGGCCTTCTCCTCGCCGAGGTAGTGCTCCGTCGTCTGCAGCTGCCACTCCAGCTGGTCCAGCTCCTTCTTGATCGTCTCGTCCTCCTCGGTGCCGTTCGCGGCGTCCTGGGCCAGGAGGTTCGGCGTCTTGAAGGGGTCGCGCACGTAGTCTAGACTCCGCATGATGGCGCGGATGGCCATTAGAAGCTCCACCGGCCCGAGCTTCGTGACGAGCACGTACGTGACGAGGAGCTCCAGCGTGGGATCCACCTCCACGAGGCGGAGCACCAGGCCCTCGGCTAGAACGGCCTCGGGGACCTCGGACCCCTGCTGGGCGTCGCGGAAGGCGGCGCGGATGTTGCCGAGCGTGAGGTGGCCGGCCACCACGAGGTAGATGAAGACGTTGCTGCTGGCCAGGAGCAGCCGCACCGCCTCGTTGGCGTCCTCCGCCTCGGCGTCGAGGGCGATCACGCGGCTGATGGCGTAGAGGGCCCACCGCCGGTCGATTGTGGGGTAGTGCGAAGGGCGCGAGAGCCACTTCCAGTCCGGGAGGCTCTTGCCGTCCGGCCCCTCTTGCTCCTCCATCGAGTGATCCCATTCCTCTCGCGTTATCTGGAACTTCTCGGCCAGATGCTCCTCGAAGCTGTTGAGGTCATCCTGCGCGAGGAACTCGTCCGCACGGTCCATCTCCTGTTGGCAGTTCTCCAGGTAGTTCTCTTCTATGGACCCCGGAAGCAGCTTGGCCAGCGCAGCGGACCGCGGCCGCTTGTTCGACCTCGGCTGGAGCATCTCCCTCGGCGTCCCCTTTCCGATCGAGTCGATGAGAAGCCCGTCCCCGTGGGCCCTCTTGCCTCCGGCCTTTGGCGGCTCCACCTGGATGCCGACTAATAGGTTGTCCACCAGGCCCACGGCCAGATCGAGGCGGCGGAAGTAGGAGGAAAGCGTGTAGGCCGAGTTGGTGTCGTTGGAGCCGGGGACGAGGTTCGAGACGTGAGCGGGAACCGTCGCCTGGAGGGAGTGGAAGGTGGGGTTGTATATGCTGAGTTGCTTCGGCGAGGCCGCCAGGGTAGAGTGACCCGTTAGCCGCAGGAATGACGTCGCTTCCTGCATGCGCACGCTATGCTTCACAGTAGCAATCGCCTTGGTGATATCGTACACTCTGAGGGTGTCGCCCTGGAGCTCAAGGAGTGATCCCGACTGGAGGTGGAGCTTGTAGTCGCGGGCAGATTCGTGGTCCGCCTGCTGAGTGGGAATGGGCGCAGCGTGTACCTGTAGCATTTGCTGTACGGCCGCCTCGGGCTGCTCGTTGGGAGGGAGTATGCCCAGGACAGAGAGCTGACGCTCCTCGGCGCCGTTGCGCACCGCGTGGGATACGACGAGGATTGCATCCGGTCCGGAGTCGGCGAGGCTCGCTTGAGGGAAAGCGGCGGCAAAACTGTCGGCTCGACCGCCGAATATGCCCTCCACGACGTCGTTAGACGAGGTTACGTGTACCGACTGGATGCTGTAGCTCGAAACAGGGGTCGACGCTTCATCGCGGGAGAGCCTGCTCGCAGACTCTTTCCACCGTTGTCCGAGTTCCTCGGGGTCGAGAGCGAAGATGTCGCCGTTGGTGCACACCGCCACCAGGTTTCCAGCCAGCCGCTGAGTGGCGTCGGGTTCACCGGACGGGCCGACTGAGGGCGCGGCTCCAATGTGGCAGACCGGCGACGAGACCTTTAGGCGGCAGTTCCTGGAGGTGGACGTCGTTTTGCCGGCGCCGTCGACCACGTCCTTGAACAGCGTAACGGTCTGGGTCTTGGTGGCATCCCGGGTCGAGATGTACGTGTAGCGCGCGACGCCCTGTCCCCTCGGTAGCCGTATGCGTATCGAGACCGGGGCGCAGGTAAAGGTGTGCTGAGGCGGGATGGGGTACGAGGTTACAAGTCTTGATGCCGCGACCTAGCAAACGTTAGAGTGCGCTCGGCGCGTGAAGGCGATGGCTCATACATCGTAGATACTGGCGGCTTCTCCATCAATTCCCACAACCACCTCGGGCCTCCTCCTCCTCTTCCCCGGGCCAGACTGGCCGTAGACGTCGCCAACGGCGTAGGACGGGCCGGCGCCCGACCCCAGCGGCCGGGGGAGCTCGGCCAGCACGTAGGGCTTGTGGATCTCGTAGTTGGACGCCATGCCGACGGTTCTGGGCTTTTCAGGTCGGGTCCGTCGAGAGGGCTGGTTGCGGAATCCCAGGAAAGGCTGGGTGCAGGCGAGTCTTGTGGACCTGGATCTGGGAGGAACTGAGGCAGAGAAAAAAAATATTCACCGCGCAAGTTTACTGCCGCAGTTAGTGGAGGGGCGCTCACCGCCCACATTGGACGGACCCACATCACGCACAGACCACCTTGGTGGGGTCCGCACCCGCGCTGCAGGAAGGCGCGTGAAGTGAAAGTGATTGCGTCCAGACGCGAGTCGCGGTTGCCAGTTGCAGCTTTGAGGCACGACCGCATCCACAGGCAGGTTCGACCCTCGGCGCTTGCTCTCCAACTGGCCTCATGATCCCACCGCGAATCACGATAGGACCAAATCTTCAGCTCTTCTCTATTATATACCCGGAAATCTCCTTGTCTGCTTTTTTCCCTTCAAAAATGCCCGGATCTCCTTGAACCGTGTCCTCGACCAGCTCCCGTATCTCGTGCTGGTGAGCCTCGCTTCCCTCCGGCCTCCATTACCCACCTTGGGCGGGCTGAAAGCTAATGCTTTCTTAATAGAGGACTGCTGCCTTGCCGATGGGCTCCCTCGCGTCCCCGATTGCTCCTCACCCCATAATGGAGGAGCACCAAAACCAGCGCCTGCACCCCTTCTTCACCAGTGAAAGAGACAGGCCGCCTGCGACGCCTCACGAGCTCTGTACTCCCGTCCCGACGGAGCCACCGCCCGAACCGACTTCCAACGAGGAGCGACCTGACGCTCTTGATCGCCCCCAGAAGAGAAGGAAGACGGACTCGGGCGACGATGCGGCCGACAATGCCGAACGACGCGTTCGGCCAAAGGCCACAGAGTCCTCCGACGGCATGGCTACTGCCAAGATAAACCCAAACAACCAAGTTGAAGCTGTGTCTGGCGTCAGGTCTAGTGCGCCAGCCGCTTCCAATCTGCCGCTATCCACGAAGCCATCCCTCTCCGAGTCCGTCGCCGGGCCCTACCTGACCCCGGAAGAAACACCAACCAAGCAGCCGGACTCTAGCACGGATGCCTACAAGGCGAAAAAGTTGATAAAATTCAACCCGAAGACGGGAACTCTGGGCTCTCCGCCCAAGACAAAAGCACCAAAGAAGACGACGAAGACATCTGCGAAAGGGCGGAAGAGCTTCCTGGTGTGCATAAAGTATGGTGGCAGTGACCCAGCTGCTCGGGAGAGAATCGGAAAGCATGTCAGGGAAATCCTCGAGCCCAAGCAGGGCCAAGCAGAGCCGGGAACGCCTTTGAACGTGCCCAACCAGCCATCTACAACCACATCCAAGCCCCCTCACCCATTCTTCAAAAAGCCCAAGAAATCACCCGCCTCAGAGACAACACCCTCCGCTCCGAAAGCGGCTAGTCGCGAAAAGCCACCCAGGCAGGTCGTCTTCTCATCAACTCCATGCTCTCCCAAGCGGTCGCGGCCCGCCGCGTCGAGCAATGGGCCCCAATTCGGCGTAAAATCCACCGGGCTCAAGGTTCCGGGTGCGTCGCTACCACCGTGGCCACCCCAAGACATGGCTCATGTCCGTGGTCTCGAGCCCGGCCTCGTTAACGACCCACCGCCACACGACGAACCCAGGCCGCAGCGAAAGCTCAAGGGCCACAGCGTGGAGGTGGCGGATGAAGAGTGCATCCTGAATGCCCTGACGCGCTCAACTGACGTTGCAGCTGTCGCGGCCTCAATACAGAGCGACATTGACAATGCCAACGACATCCTCCCTCCGCCGAAGGAACTCCGGCTTCCGCAGAAGCATTTCGAGTCCGGGACAAAGGTCCAACGCCGGATGAGGTCCCGTTTAAAGACTTACCACGCGCCTCCGCAGACCTCGGACTCGAGCGAGGACGAACTGGGCCCCCGGGTCCATCCCGTCATCAAGCGGCTCTTCCGTTCACTTGGCACGTCACTTTCTTCGTACGACCGCTCGACCTGCGAAAACTCCAGTTGGGCCCATAAATACTCTCCCCAGACGACCGCCGAGATACTGCAGCCTGGGAAGGAAGGGAGCCTACTTAGGGAGTGGCTGCTGAGCCTCAAAATCAACTCGGTCGATACCGGAGCGGAACCCGCGGGAGAGATGCCGGCCGATGCGAAAGCGCGCGGCAAAAAGAAAAGGAAGAGGGCACTCGAGGGGTTCATCGTTGATAGCGACGATGAGGCGGACGAGCTCGACGAGGTATCCGGAGAGGAGGTTTGGGCGTCTCAATCGGACAAGGGGTTGTCGAGATCGGTAATCCGTCATGGGGACGTCAAGGCGAAGGCCAGGGACGGCCGCCTCACCAACGCCGTCGTCATCAGCGGGCCGCATGGGTGTGGAAAGACAGCGGCCGTGTATGCCATCGCGAAGGAGCTCGACTACGAGATCTTTGAGATCAACGCCAGTTCGCGGCGGAACGGCAAGGACGTGCTTGAGAGGGTTGGGGATATGACTCGCAACCATCTAGTGCACCACCAGGCCGACGAGGCGGAGGATCAGACGGCCGAGGAGGTCAAGTCCGGGAAGCAGGGCACAATGACGTCCTTCTTCAAGTCCAGTGCGGGCAAGGCGCAGAAAGCCAAGCCCGTGTCGCCCAGAAGTCCCAAGGCCAGCGGCACAAAAAGCCAGAAGCAGTCGCTCATCCTCCTCGAGGAGGTGGACGTCCTGTACGAAGAGGACAAGCAGTTCTGGGCCACCATCACGTCGCTCATCGCGCAGTCGAAGCGGCCCTTTGTCATGACCTGCAACGACGAGACTCTCGTGCCGTTCCAGACGCTCAACCTGCACGGCATCTTCCGGTTCAACCCGCCGCCGACGGACCTCGCTGTCGACGCCATGCTCCTAGCCGCGGCAAGCGAGGGCCACGTCCTCGAGCGCAAACCCGTCGAGGAGCTCTACGAGACGCGCGGCCGGGACCTGCGCGCGGCGCTGACGGAGCTGAACTACTGGTGCCAGATTGGCGTCGGGGATCGCCGCGGCGGGATGGACTGGTTCTATCTGCGCTGGCCAGCAGGGTCCGACCGCGACGAGAACGGCGATGTTGTGCGGGTCATCAGCGAGGGGACGTACCAGTCGGGCATGGGGTGGTTCGGGGATGCGGTGAGCAGGGGCGGGGAGGAGGAGCTCGTGCGCGAGAGCTGGGACGCGTGGGGGGTGGATTGCGACGCGCCGCTGGTGGATGGACCTCGGGGAACGGTGGCGGGCTGGGCCGACTTTATGGATGCCATGAGTGAGGCGGACGTGCTCTCGTGCGGGGCACTCGCGCAGCGTTTTGAGGTATGTGCATACGAGTGCCTTGACGAGAGTGAAGCTAACAACAGCAGGAGCGCCTCGACGCCACGCTGCCCGAGACGAGCGCCCGGGCAAGGGACGACTACACCCTCGGCCGCACGCTGCTCGACGCGCCGCAGCTGACCACCTACAGCCCCATCGCCAGCGCCGCGTCGACGGCCGTCAAGTGCCTCGCCCGCAAGCGCCTCGACCCGGCGCCTCCGCCCCTCACCGAAAAGGAGGCAATCTCCAACGTCCGCGCAGCCCTCACGGCGCCGGCGCCCCTCACGCGGCCGGACCTGTCCCTCGCCTTCGACCCCATCGCGGCCTCGGACAAGGTTAACCCCTCTGGCCACCTCGACCCGTCGGTGTTCGACCGCACGATGAGGCTGATCGTGGTGGACGTGGCGCCGTTCGTGAGGGGCGTCGTGGCGGCGGACGAGATGAGGCAGAGGGAGAGGGCCAGGGTGGGGACGCTGCTGGTGAGCGAGGGCGGCAAGAGGCGGCGGACGAGGGCGGCCATGTCGGCGGCGGAGGGCGGGGAGAGGAGGGCCACGAGGGGGGAGAGGTACTTCAGCGGGGAGGTGAACGGGTGGCTTGTCCGGAGGACGGGGGGCAGGTGGGAAGGGGCTTTGGAGGAGGCTTTGAAGGGGCAGGAGGAGGCGCTGAGGGAGGGGGGAGAGGTGGGAGGAGAGGACGGGGGTTTCGTGGAGGAGATGGAGGATGCATGATTTGGAGTTCGGTATAGAGGGTTTCACGGCAAGGCATCATGAATAAAGAGATCGCACCCCCGAGGGCGGCGCCCCTGGTCATGGTGACGGGCTTGTGCTGCTTTTATGTGCTGGTCCACCAGCTTCTAAACTAATAGCCCGTCTAGCTGTCGCCTCAATTAGGTCGCCTCCCCCTCCCTTCCTGCTCTTGCTGCTCCGCACCTCGTCTTCGGGCGACCGGGCCCTCTTGAGGCTCTGGCGGGGGTCTGCTGCTCCGCCTGCCGTGCCCCCGGGCGTCGGAGCGGCAGAGGTGTCCGGCGCCGGACTGGGTTCTAACCTGACGGGAGATCCGGCGCGATCCGCCAGCCGTGGGCCCGGGGACGGGGCCATGAGGGAGTCTTGAGTCGGGCCTGTCCGGATGTATTGACCCACGCCCCGCAGACGCAACGCCCGACGGCGGCCCACCCTCTAGGGACGCCGTCTCTGTCCACCCATGATGCATGGACCGCGTTTCTGGAAGCAGGCCGGACTCCAGCCACACTACGACGGCACCCAGCGACCACACGTCGACGGAGAACGTGTACGTCTTCTGGTCTTCGCCGTTGCGTAGAAAGTCGATCTCTGGGGCTGACCAAACCCCCGTCCCCACGGTTGTCACCAGCCCCGTCTCCCTCTCACTCTTCGCCTCCTGCTTCTCCTTGAACTCCTTGGAGAGCCCAAAGTCGGCAAACTTGACAAAGATTCCCTTACACGCTCTCCCTCACAGCAGAAAAGCAGATCAGACAGAGCAGCAAGCCGGCTAATGCCAGGTGGAAATATCAATCACATGCAGAGATCTTGGCCAATTCAACTTCGACTGAGATTGCAGATGGGGTGTGTTGGTTCTTCCTCCTTCCAGGCGCCGATGAGGTGCAGAGCCTGGATGGAACCGGGTCCTGGAATTTTGCCCGGAATCCGGGTTTAGCTGGAAAAATGAGGTGAGCAGTAGGTATTGACATACCATGCGTTAAGATGGCCGAACGTTAACCTTTTGCTGGCAAGCTTGCAGCAGGACACCCCCCATGATTGGCTTGCCTGCTGGAAAATTGTTGATCCCTCCGTTATTGTCCTGATAATTGCCCCTCGATCAACTCACCAATTTCCCCACACTTCAGCACAACCGACAACACTAACCAGGCACGAGATATGACAGCAGTAAGTTCGCCCGCTTTGTGCATCCCTTGTAGATCCCCTGGTACTCAGGGCAGGCCAAGCCACCACATATCGTCTCTTTGTAACTAACCAAGGAGAGCACCATTAAGAAACGACAGACATTCAAGTTGCACAGCTCCAACTGTCAAAGTTGGCAGCCTTTTCACCTGCTTTTTGCTACCTGATCATTTCCAACTCCATCCATACTTTACCTCCAAGGACATCTAAGACTGCAAACTGTGCAGAGGAAACGAAGCTCAAAATCCAGCAATCTTATTCCAAACCAACAAGCCAATCATGGCTGATTCCGGATGCACTGTGGTTTCCCATCTCTTCAAGCACCAGCCGCGCCGTCCAGCCACTCGTTGCGACTTCGAGATCGCCGTCATCTGCGCCCTCCCCCTCGAGGCTGACGCTGTTAACGCCCTCTTTGAACACTACTGGGATGACGACAGCCTGCCCTACGACAAAGCCTACGGCGACTCTAACGCCTACTCTACCGGCACTATCGGCCGCCATAACGTGGTCCTAGCACACATGCCCGGTATAGGAAAAGCCAACGCAGCAGCAGTCGCAGTCAACTGTCGGGCAAGCTTCCCTAACATCAAGCTTGCTATTATTGTAGGGGTCTGCGGCGCTGTTCCCTTCACCTCTGATGGTGGCGAGGTCGTGCTAGGCGATGTCATCGTTAGCGATGGTGTCATCCAGTACGATCTGGGGAGACGATTGCCTGAGTGCTTTGTGCGCAAGAACACACTGCTAGACTCTGTAGGCAGGCCTAATGCTGAGATTCGTGGCCTGCTGAAGAAGCTAAAGGGCCGTCACAGCCAGAAGATCTTGCGAGATAGGATTGCTGTGTATATGGATGTTCTTCAGGCTGAGACTGAACTAGCAGCCAGGTATCCAGGTGTTGCACACGATAAGCTGTTTGAAGCAGCATATCAGCATGTCACTGATGGAAAGTCGTGTGACGAATGCGGCTGCGCTGGACCTCTGGTGTCACGTAGACGCCTTGAGCAGGACAGTCCGAAGCCTGCTGTGCACTTCGGCTTGATCGCATCAGGTGACACAGTGATGAAATCAGGCGAAGAGCGAGATGATATCGCACGCCAGGAAGACATCGTGGGCTTTGAGATGGAAGGGGCGGGGGTATGGGATACCTTCCCAAGTGTGGTGATCAAGGGCGCGTGCGACTATGCGGACAGTCACAAGAGCAAGGCCTGGCAGCGGTACGCAGCGGCAACGGCGGCGGCATGTATGAAGGCCTTTTTGGACCACTGGGTGCCTTCGTCGAGCTCAGCTGTCGTACCTCTGACCAAAGGACAGCCTTCAAACGGTCAGTGAGGAAAATATCTGTGTCCACACATGATACTGATCCGTGACAAGCCTCTCACTTTTTCGTTCCCTTCCCCAAGAACAAGCGGTTTGTGGGCCGCGACACCGTGCTCGCACGCCTACGAGACGTGCTATTCGACGACAGCGGCCCACAGTCCATAGCGGTTGTCGGACTCGGTGGGATGGGCAAGACGCAAGTTGCGCTAGAGATGGCATACTACACCAAGAACAAGCCTGGCTGGTCCGTGTTCTGGCTGCCAGCACTGAGCATGGCCGGATTCGAGCAGGCATGCACGCAGATGGTTGGGAAGCTCTTCATCCCGACGTCCGACCAGGACGATGCAAAAGAGTTGGTGAGAAGCTACCTTGATTCAAGTCGATCCGGCCGTTGGCTTCTCATCGTCGATAACGCCGACGACGCACACACGGTATGCGGGGCAGCAGGCACAGGAGGGATCTATCATCATCTTCCGCAGAACACCAAGGGCCGCATCCTGTTCACAACGCGCTCGAGGGACGTGGCGAATGCGGTTGCAGATTATGATGAAAGAGTGGAACTCAAGGAGATGAGCGAGCCAGTGGCTAGGGACTTCCTGCATAAACTGCTCCCAAAGGAACTCCTTGCCGATGACAGAAGCGTGGTCGAACTGTTGCGCACGCTCACGTTCCTCCCGCTTGCCATTTCACAGGCAGCAGCATATATCCGTAGAAACGAGATGCCAATATCAGAGTATGTCTCGCTTCTTCAGGATTCTGACAAGGAGGCAATCAGCCTGCTGAGCTACGAATTTCCTGACCGCACGCGGTATAGCGAGTCCCGGCATGCAGTAGCAACAACCTGGCTTGTTTCGTTCAAGCAGATCCGGCGGGCTGACTGGGCTGCGTCACAGCTTCTATCGTTCATGTCACAGATCGAGCCGCGGGCGATACCAGAGGCGATGCTGCCACGGACGGGAACGGAGGTGGAGTTTAAGAGCGCAGTCGGGACGCTCCGCGCCTACGCGTTCCTTCACCGTCGTGAAGACGGCAAGACGCTAGACATGCATAGCCTGGTACACCTGGCAGCGCGAGTGTGGGTCCATCAAGAGATTGATGGGGCAAAAGTGAGGCAGGCAGCTGTGGCACATCTTGCAACTGTGTTCCAGTCTGACAATTGGGATGACCGGGAGAGATGGCGGCAATACATGCCACATGTGTTAAGGGTGATCCCGGACAGCAGAAAACCCAAGGAGTGGAGTGATGAAGATTGCCAATTAGGGTTCTGGGCTGGACGATGCTTCCGTGTTGAGGGGCAGATCCTGGAGGCTGTGGGTCAGCTGAAGCAGGTGGTGAAAGTTCGGGAGATGACGCTAGCGGAGAATCACCCTTCTCGACTTGCATCGCAACACTCTCTTGCAGCAGCATATAAGGCAAACGGCCAAGTCAAAGAGGCTATTGGCCTGCTAGAGCATGTTGTAAAAGTCTGGGGGGCAACGCTAGTAGAGAATCACCCTTCTCAACTTGCGTCGCAACATGAGCTTGCAGGAGCATATGAAGCTAACGGCCAAGTCAAAGAGGCTGTTGACCTGCTAGAGCATGTGGTAAGAGTTCGGGAGGCAACGCTGGCAGAGAATCACCCTTCTCGACTTGCATCACAGCATGAGCTTGCAGGAGTGTACGAAGCTAACGGCCAGGTCAAAGAGGCTGTTGACCTGCTAGTACATGTGGTCAGAGTTGAGGGGATAACACTAGCAGAGGATCACCCTTCTCGACTTGCATCGCAACATGCGCTCGCTGGGGCATATGAAACCAATGGCCAAGTCAAAGAGGCTGTTGACCTGCTGGAGCATGTGGTCAGAGTTAAGGGGATAACACTGGCAGAGAATCACCCTTCTCGACTTGCATCACAAGATGCGCTCGCAGGAGCGTATGAAGCCAACGGCCAAATCAAAGAGGCTGTCAACATGCTAGAGCATGTGTCCAGAGTTAGATCTTTAGTTGAGGCTCATAGTCACTCATAATGTGTTTCGGATTATCTTCTGGCTTGACTTAAGTCTGCTCTGCAACAGCCTAGCCTAGATAGAGCTAGTTGTGACTTCCACTGAGGCTATGACTTCAGAGGTGCGATGGAATCCACATGTTGCCGTTCTCATCACATGCACACGTCCCTGCCCTGAATTCTGTCCCATTCCGCAAAGCAAGCTAGAGCTCCCTCTACAATCAAGTCACATATCTCCAGGGAGGGAGAGTGAGAGGACGCAGAGGCACTTCATACGATTATGCAAGTACAGCCCGTCTCGATGATGGATACTGACGAGCAGCCTTCTTCAGCAGTTTAACAAATATCGGACACGACAGACGTGACGACGACTGGGGATGCAACTATACACTGCGCGGGTGCCCTTGACGAATTGCGACGGACACATCCAAGGAGACTGTATTGAACATCGCTGCTTGCACTTCTCAGCATTCGCAACGCTTCCCAATACGAGCAGAATGCCCTGTCGGGTATGGGACGTTCCCTATAAGCACACAACCATTAGATCGTATGAAGGGGAGTACCTCCGCTTTCAGAAAATAGCTTTAAGACAGGCGCGTTTATACGCTCTATCTTGGCAGCCTCCTCCATCCTCCTCGTTACGGCCCTACTCTGTCCTTGTGCCGCTAGAAAAGCACAGAAAGAAAGGACACCTACGTCAAGAGCGCAGTCTATTTGAGCCGGGAATACCCTGTCGTGTCAGTGGTCATCGCGCAGGGAAATCCTGTTTCGGTAGGCTGAGAGGCTGAAAACGAAGGAAAGGGGGCAGAGATATCAGGGACAGTATGTAACTTCCCAGGAAGTCATACGTGAAGGAGAGACTGGGGAAATGGAAAAGAGGGTAAGAGAAAACGAACGAGGCCTTGAAGTGAAGGCCAAGGATATGGGATACGCTTCGCTATGTTATACATTCCTGGAGGCGGTCTGGGGATGCGGTACCCGCAAGCCCTTCCGACGGTCATCGCGCGGGAAAGCCTTGATTCAGCAGGCCTGAGGAAGAAGGGTTGGCATGCCTCGATGTCGCTCGAGGCGAGCGACGCTAACGTCCGTTCATGTTATCTCTTGCAAGATACGTACTGCGCTTGCCTTGGGTGTCGCAACTCTTGTAAGTGATCGGCTAGCCCGAATCCGCGCGGATTGTGAAGAGACTGGTTGGGGGTCACTGGTCACCCGAATATACTGTTAGACCAAGATGGGGCCCTCCGAATTTGGTCATTGGGCAGAGCGGCGGTCTCATACATTCTAACATGTGCCTCGTCCCTCACCTTTTCACTTGGGGGCACAAATTCCTCTGGAATCCGACTAATGACCTCAGTTGTGTGCCAGTTCGTCTACGGCCCGTGATCGTGTCCCTCGTGCTCGTTATCCTCAGGCCAATCCGGGAAACCATCTTCGAACAGCTCTGCCAGCCTATGCAGCTTCTCCTCGAGGCCACCCTCGCCACGCATAACCCCCTCCCAGCCCGCAAACTCCTCGTCCGTCAAGAGACACTCATCCAATACCCTCTCAAGCCCCCCGACGTCCAGCTTCTCCCCGATAAACACAAGCTCCTGCCGCCGATCACCCCACTCCCCGCCGCTGCGCAGGTCGTGCCGCACCAGGGCGTCGATCTGCGGGTCGCCCGTCATGTACTCCTCCGGGGGCAGCGTGCAGAACCACGGCCTGCCGCCGCCGAGGGTGAGCATCGCGCCGGCCTGCGACCAGTCGCCCGCGCGGTGGGGCCGCGTGGCGAGGTGGAACTCGCCCTTGGACCGGAAGAGGCGGGCGAAGAGGGGGTGGGCGCGCTTGTTTGCCAGGATCGTGGCGTTCGGGGGCGTGGCCGCGTCCAACTTCGTGCTGTCTTTCCCTCCCGGCGCTTCTTTGCCGTTGGCGTCTGAGCCTGTTGACGAGGGCGCCGTGAGTGCCGAGGAACGATCCGATGCACTCTGGTGAGAAGACGACCGGTTTGAGTCGGACTGGACTTCCCTATCCTCGTCCATCGTCATCTCGGAATCATCGATCTCGTCCTCCCCCTCGTCTTCTTCATCGTCGCTATCTTCATCGGGATCTACCAGCTGGAGAATAAACTTGTCATGCAGCAAACCGAACACGCGAAGAGGATGGAAAGGGCGTCTCCTGGTGTAGACAAAGTTGCGGACGTTGTATTCCTCCGTTTCCGGCTTGGGGGTCACAACGTTCCGGCCGTTAACCTAGCCAGCATCAGTCGGGGAAGGCCCACAAGATGACAAGGGTTTTTGTTGACACCAACCTCTCGTAGAGTCATCGCATGAAGGTCCTGAAGCCAGCCGTAGCCGGTTCGCGCGTGCTCCATGTCGAACATGCCCGTGTTGACAATCTCCTTCACGTCGATCTTGCCAAAGCTTGACTCGATGAGCTTCGCGCGGTGGTTCAGCTTGATGATCAAGTCGATAATGCGAGCCTTCGTTGCCGCATCTACCTGAATCCCAAAAACGCCTTGTTAATGTCCATTCCCTCTTTTCAACTTGGCGGGGATGGACTCTCACGAACCATGTCTATCTTGTTGAGGATGATAACATCGGCGAATTCGATCTGGTCCACCATAAGATCCGACACCGTCCGCTCATCCTCGGGCGTCACGTCGTCGCGTCTTGACGAGAGCAGCTCGTCCGTGTCGAAGTCATTGAAGATCGTGAAGGCATCGATGACGGTGGCCGTCGTATCCAGACGAGCAAACTTATCAAGACCGCCCGCCCTTTTCCTATCGCGCGGAACCTGTTACTACCTCCAAAAGTTTAGGCGAATTGGGTCGCACCTAAGGGGGCACTTACACCTTCTTCAGCGCCCTCAGCATATCCTCGTCAAGCCCCATCTCCCCCTCCGTCATCGCCTCCATCTGCTCGGCAAGCCGCTGGTCAAACGTCTCGGCGACCTGCTCCGGCTCGCTGACGCCGCTGCTCTCGATGACGACGTAGTCGAACTCCCGCAGCTCCGAGAGGCGGACGAGCTCCTCCAGGAGGTCGCCGCGGAGGGTGCAGCATATGCAGCCGTTCTGCAGGGCGATGACCTTCTCCTCGGTCTTGGCGAGGCGGTGGCTCTGCTTGATCAGCGAGGCGTCGACGTTGACGCTAGGTGGATTGTCAGCACGACCCCCGTGATAAGGCAGGCGAGGGGGAAGGGAGGGCTTACGCGCCGATGTCGTTGACGATGACGGCGATTCTGAGGCCGTGGTCACTCCTGAGGATGTGCTGGAGCAAGGTGGTCTTTCCGCTTCCCTGTTCCATCACGTTAGGTACTGTGTTTGGCGACGTGGTTCCGCCCGCCATACCAGGAAACCCGAGAGGAGAGTAACTGGGAGAGACTTGACCGGCGCCTGGCGCCGGCGCGTGGCACTTTCCATCTTAGACGTCTTCTCTGCCATTTGGTCTTTCGGCTTCAAGTGATGTATAACAAGATGAAAGAACCGCGTACGGATGAAGCGGAATGGAAGGAGCACAAGTGCCATTTCAGGCCGCAGAATCATATTTATTCCCCCCCGGCATGGCTTTTATACTCGTATAGGGTCCTCTACTTACACTAGAGCCCACTGGCACGCGAGACGTTCATCAGGGTGCCTTGAGGACTTGGCCATCAAGGTGCGCATGCCAGGGGTAGCTGTAGGAACCGCACCCCAATATTACAACACGTCGCACGTCATTGGCTGGGAACACACGGTAACCTCTAGCTGTTCAAGGTCTGGACCGGAAAATATGCGTCTTGGACGAACAGAAACGCGGCAGGGGAGACTCAGTCGCTACTCAAACCGCCCTCAACTCCGCGAACTCCACCGTACAAGCCATCAGGGTACATGCTTACTCTAACTCGCCATAACGGAGCGTAACAAGAAAGATTTTAAGTCAGGAGTAGGGCTTGGGGACTCGGGGAGCCGACTTTCAGTCCTCTGAGAGGAGGACTAGGGGGATATCAAGACGCGGACCGTTGTTGGGGTGCCATAAGCCAGTTCCAGAGATAAGGTGGGCTCATAATCGGGATAGCGGGTCGTTCAGTCCTGTCCCCTGGATATGGTCAGCTCCATCGATAAGCTGAGCTAGACTGAGCCAGCTCTCCACCCCCGCAGTGTCGACGTCGTCCTTGTTGTTGAGGGTGGGCCTCGACTCGACTTGTTCTGTTGGCGGGCTTCTGACCAGCATCGATGCATGAGCCAGACACCAAACAACAACAACCGGCAGGACATGCACTTGCCAGGCCAGGGTGAGCAGGGCGCCTCTTCCTGACTCCAACGGCAGAAAAGGTGGGACAGCTTACTTGCGGGGAGACCTGAGGGAAAGAGCAGCCACTTGGCGGAGGATGGCACAGGGGAAGTCGCATTGGGACAGCACATTGAAAGGGACCAAGGAATTGTGGACCTGAAGAAAGATATCTCTTGGTTCCAGAGGCGCGACATGGAGAGTGAAGACCAGGTAATCGGCCAGTATTGGTTCGTTTGCAGTCTTGCTGCGACCTTTGCAGCCAGCCTGAGAGAACAACTGTTATATGGCAAGGACTTGTTCTCATGCGCAAAAGGACAGCATTCCACGCGCCACATGATAAGAACAAAAACAGGTGCCAAACACGGTTAGCAGGCATGTTCAATTGGGAGTGTTCGGCATTCGCAAGTCCGAAAAAGAAACCGAAAAAAGAAGAAGAAATGACAAGAAAAGCCCAAGGTACGCCCACAGAAAGACGTTTTGACGCTTGCAGACACCGCAGAACGACAACAACCAAGATGCAGGGGACCGGTTTGGGATGGAGGAATGGCGGCGCACAAACACCTGGCAGAGCAACAAGCTTCCACAACCCAGGAATGAAGATTTCCAGAGGCAACCTCGAAGCCCAAAGGAGGCGCACGATCAGTCCCAGCCCCAGCTACGATCGTGCATCTTAAACTGCAGTCTCTGTCATGCATCCAAGCGATCCTATCCTTGCTATTGATTCCCTTAGTGGCCGATCCCCAAAGAGCAGTCTTGTCCCCCCGTCAACCTTGACGTAAAACCCATTTCAACCTCGACATATAGCACCCCTCAACCATATTCACCTGCCCCAAGTCCTTGCCCGGCCATCTCTTGATCTTTTCATCGGGCTGTTTTCTTCTTTGCTGTTACCTGCCCTTGTCTTGACTCTCTCGCCACCAGCAGAGCACGTCTGTTGCTGAACCTGGCCAAGAAAACTTGGCTGCACACTCCATGCATACCCAATCCCGCGGCACGCCGGTTTCAGACCCTGGGGAACAAGATCTAGGCGTGACTGCTACCGAGCTCCTCACGTACAACCTGGACCAGCTTGTCCCTTATTTGAGACGACAAGACAAGGCGCCTCCTGGGAAAAGGGACATCCGGCCCCCTTTGCCATACATGATGCCGTTGGCCTCTGCACCGAAACCAGAGGTGCCGGCGCCGCCGTCAGTCACCCCGGACGACTGCTCGCCATCCGTAGCGCATGCGGCCTCGCCGCCGGCGCGGGAGGGCGGGAGCAGGCGGATGAGGACGGGAACAATGCGAGTTCGGGACCGACCGGAGCCGAGGGCGTCATGGCGGGAGCAGGAGTGCTTCTGCGCAAGAGTGGGCGTGTGGGCAGGGCAGGTAACCTCCAGCCTCCTTGCCCGTCCGTCGTCGCCTTGTGCGAAAACCGTCGAGCCTCTCACCGCCGACTCCAGACGCGCCGGCGCTGGCAGGAAGATCCTGCCGGGATCTTGTCAATTCGCATGCCGTGGTCGAAACTCGGAATGGCAAGAACTCGCCTGTTCGCCTCAGTCCACGTAACGAGGCAGGAATGCTTCTCCAGTGCCACCGGGGATTTGAGTAGACGTAGACCAGGTATGTAGTACAATCACGTTCCTAAGCGAGGCGTCGCACGCATAGAAGGACATGTATTTTTCGTACACCGGAATGTAGCTGTAGAAGCAACACAGGTGAGGTGGAAGCTCCTGCCCTCACATGTCAGAGGCCGCAGCCCCAGGGAAGGCGCCGCTGGGGCAGCCGCTTCTCGCGGCAGGTGCGACCCCTGGCGCCAAGACTCCCCAAGACTTTTCTCCGCCGCGACGGCGCCGCCAGGCCAAGCCTTGGCCTCCTTGGGGCTCGTGACAATTTCAGGGTCCTAATTTCCTAACCAGTCTCTTTTTCGTTCTTCTACTTCAGGGCGGAAATTTCGTTTCGCTTATTCTTGAAGTGAGAGGTGGTAATACTGAAGAGGGCTGACGAGAGGGATTGAAGGCTGGATTTTTAAGGGCAGCTTACACAGAAGAGAGCGGCCTCTGCACCGGAGACCGCCGCCGACGACGCTTCCCTCACCCAAGACGAACTGGCCTCTGCGACACGCCGGGCTTTCATCACGTCGGCTCTGGGATTCCAGCCCGCACACCCACGCACCATGACCTGAGAAGCCGCCATGTTCCCGCGCCGCAACCGCCTCCGCCTGCTCCTCGGGCTGGCCACGGCCCTCACCCTCCTCTACCTGCTCACGCCGTCCGGCCCGCCCGCCTCCGCCCCCGAAGCCGTCCGCCTGGCCTGGCACATGAACCACTGGGCCCCCAGCCCGCGCTTCAAGAAGTCCAGCTTCGACTACCGCGTCCCCGCCGTAAACCCGCCCCCGTCCCCGCTCTCCGAGCTGCCACTGCCAAATGCGACCCCCCTGCCCCGGATCCAGCACCCCTTCCCGGACGACGCTCCGGACCCGCTCTCCGACTCGCGCCGGCGCGAGGTCGCCGCCCTCTTCCGCGCCGACTGGGCCGCCTACCGCGCCCACGCCTGGGGCCGCGACGCCCTCCTCCCGCTCTCCCGGCGCGGCCGCGACCAGTTCTCCGGCTGGGCCGCCACGCTGGTCGACGCCCTCCCCGCCCTGCACCTCCTCGGCCTGCGCCGCGAGTTCGACGACGCCGTCGCCCACGTCGCCTCCCTCGACTTTGGCGTCTCCGTCTCCAGCAGGGTGAACACCTTCGAGACCACCATCCGCTACCTGGGCGGCCTGCTCTCCGCCTACGAGCTCAGCGGGCGGGACGTGCTGCTGAGGAAGGCGGTCGAGCTGGGGGACCTCCTGTACGCCGCGTTCGACACGCCGGGCCGCCTCCCCGTGGACTGGATCGACCTGCGCAAGGTGAGGGACGGGAGGGCGCAGGCGCCGGAGCCCCGCGTGGTGGCCGCCGCGCCGGGGACGCTCTCGCTGGAGATGACGCGCCTCAGCCAGGCCACGGGCGACGCGCGCTACTTCGACGCCGTCTCGCGCGTGACGCGCCTCTTCGCGGACGGCCAGGCCGACACGGCCGTCCCGGGCCTGTGGCCGACGTGGGTGTCCATGGCGGACGCGGACGTGGTCAACGGCACGCGCTTCACGCTCGGCGGCGGCGCGGACTCCCTGTACGAGTACCTCCCCAAGATGCACGTCCTCCTCGGGGGCGGCGACCCCGCGTACGAGGGCATGACGCGGCGCTTCCTCAAGGGCGCCGAGGCGCTGCTCTTCAGGCCCATGCTCCCCGAGGGGGTGGAGGACGACGTGCTCGTCTCCGGGAGCGCCGAGGTCCACCGCGACGGAAGGGTGGAGCTGGAGCCCGAGGCGGAGCACCTCGCGTGCTTCGCCGGCGGGGCGTTCGCGCTGGCGGGGAGGGCGCTGGGCGACGAGGCGGCCGTCGGGACGGGGGCGCGGCTGGCGAGGGGGTGCGCGCGCCTCTACGCCGCCAGCCCGCGCGGGGTCATGCCTGAGCGCCTCACCCTGGTCCCGTGCCCCTCCCCCTCGCCGTCGTCCGCCTGCCCCTGGAACCAGACCCTCTACGAGGAGGAGAGGGCGGAGAGGGCCTGGAAGGAGGACCCGCCGCCGCCCTTCACGTCCGTCGGGGACCCGCGGTACCTGCTGAGGCCGGAGGCGGTGGAGTCGCTCTTCGTGCTGTACAGGGTCACGGGCGCGGAGGAGTTCCGCGAGAGGGGCTGGGAGATGTTCCTGAGGATCAGGGAGGCGACGGGGGGCGGGGGGGTCAGTGCTGGGGTTAGCAATGTGCTGAAGGCGGAGGTGGAGGGGGAGGTGGGGAGAGAGGATTACATGGAGGTGAGTCTTTGCTTTTTCCCCTCCTTTTTTTCGTTCTTTTGTTGTATTCAGCTTCTTGTCTGAGTTGCCCCTCGTCTTTAGGACGGCTCCCCACTCAAACCCCCTCCATTCCCTCGGACAAATGTCTCCCCCCCCTAGCGCCAACGAAAGAAACGAAAGCTAACGGGGACGGCGCAGTCCTTCTGGTTCTCCGAGACGCTAAAGTACCTCTACCTCCTCTTCTCGCCGCCCTCGCTCGTCAGCCTGGACGAGTGGGTGCTCACCACCGAGGCGCACCCCCTGCGCCGGCTGCCGCGGGGGGCGGTGTGAGGCGAGCGGCGGGGGGATCCCGGCTGTCTCTCGAGGTCTGCCGAGATGGGCGGCCGACCTCTAGAACTTGGGTTTACAGTACATAATCGCTGAGGATGGAGGACCGTCACACCGCCCGGGATCTCAGACTTGGTGGTGTGTGGGACGGGGATGTGTCTTGGATCCGGGATGGGGGTGCTGTTAGCACGCAAGCAGGTATTGAGCATGTTAGAGGGGAAGGGGGGTAGGCGCGATCACAGTGACGCAATGACGGGTGTCACACACCACACACCACACACCATCCCCAATCTCGATCTCCACGTCCACGCCGGATTCACCCAGGTAGCAACGCCCCCCTCGCCCCCCTCAAAAAGGCGATGGCGAAAACCCCATAATTCACCCCAAATCCCATAGCTAAAAAGAATCCCATCCTCAACAAGCCCATCCGACCTCCATCCACCCCACCTCACCTCCCCGTGCCATCGTAGGAACTCGCTGCGTCTTTATAACAGACTAAGACTGTTTCCATTGTCAACAATAAACTCTAGTAAAACAGAATAACAGAATGACAGAATAACAGGAAAGAAGAGACAGAACGATCCCAAGAGGCATCCCGTGAATCTCAGCGCCGGAACAGGGTATCAATCTACGAATCCCTAAAACCCACACCAACCCAGACCCTTCCCAATTAAGCTTACACCGTCAACCTCGAAAAATACCCCCAGACCAGTCCTAACTCCCAAAGTCCCCGAGCGTGAGCTCCCTCGAGTTCACCCCCATCTTCTGCCACTCCCAGCGCAGCGACTCCCACCTGCCCCCGTTAGCATACACCACCACCACAAAAAGGGGACGGAAACTCACGACTCTGCCTTGCGCACCTCGCACCTCTCCCTCCACAGCGCCAGCAGCCTCCTCTTCGTCCTCTCCCGCCAGAAGCTCGCCATCACCGCCTCCCCGCTCTTCAGGCTCACCCACACCAGCAGCGACTCCGGGTGATGCCTCACCTCGATCACGTCGTCCACCAGCAGGGAGAAGTCCTCCGCGGGCTCCCCGTCGACGGTGCCCCCTATCGTCCAGGCCGGCGGGTCGACTGACTGCAGCAGCTGCAGATCCAGCCCCGCGTGCGGCGACAGGTGCCAGTACTGCGTCATGGCCTCCGCCGTGGTATACCGCCTCGTGCGCAGCGCCCGGAGCCTAAAGTCGTCGTCCCCAAGCACCACCCCGCACTCGTCTTCCCTGTCCGTGAACCCCTCATACTCGAGACCGTCCTCCGCAGACCCGTCGGGAGCCTCCTCCTTCATCCTCTTCACCGGCGTCCCGCCATCCCCCTCCTTCCTCTTCCTCTTCCTCCTCGAGCTACCCCCCGGGCCCTTGGGCATGCCCTTCACAGGCCGCCCCACGTTCCCGAACCCGCTGGCGTGCCGCAGCGCCTGCACCTTTGGGTCGTGGTAGAGGTCCTTCACGGTGCTGCTGAGACTAAAGTTCTCGCCCTGCGCCTCGAAGATCTCGCACAGGCGCTGCCGCAGCCAGTCGGCGGGGCTGACGGTGATCCCAAACTTGCCCAGCTCCTTCAGTGTGTTCGCCAGCCGGTGCAGCGTGTCATACGTCGTGATTGCCGGCGACATCCACTTCTTCGCCACGAGCTGGTACGGGTGCAGAGGGCCGTCCTCGAGGAACTCGAGGCTCTCGCGCCCGCGGTTGACCTGCCGCCCGTGGAAGTACTTGTTGTGGTACGGCTTGTCCTTCGGGTCCTGGATGAACTGGTTGTACTTCTCCTCGTGGCCGGCCAGCGTCGTGCGGATGAGCTCGACGGGATCCTTCCAGTTGGGCTCCCAGTATTCGTGGTCCGGGTCTATCTTCTCGACGGGGACCCCGGCCATGAGCGGAGGGGAGGTGTACACCTTGCCGTCGTGTTGCAGGGTGATGGTCGGGCTCCTGAGCTGCTCTATGTCCAGGTCGAGGTCTTCCGCGGGCCCATCGGCCTGAGCATCCCCGGGAGACGCCGCACCAGACGGCGCTGTGCCCGTGGACTTGCGCGCGTTTGCAGCCTTGGCCGTGCGAGTCGTGTCGCCGGCGCCGGTGCCGTCGGGCTTCGCGGCCTGGCTCTTCCGCGACGGCCGCTGCTGCGCGGTCGAGGCATCGTTGGGGTCGGTATCCGAGACTGTGGCCGACCGACCCTCGATGCTGCTGCTCTCCGCCTCGTTGCAGCCCCTCCGGCTCCACTCGCAGTTGCCGCACCGCGGAGACGTGTCGTCGACTCTAACGCACGACACGAAGGGCCCGGCGTTCCTGCTGCAGATGTCGCAGGGGTTCGGCCGCTCGTCGCCGACGGCCTGGATCATGCAGCTGAACCACCTGGAGAACCGGCCGTCGTTCGACTGGTGTATGCTCTCGACCTCGGCGGGGCCGAACCTGCGCCCGTCGCGGATCACCACGTTCCGCTTGATGGGCATGCCGAGGAGGACCCCGACCGAGTTCTTGGAGACCCGGGGCTCCACGGTGAGCCTCTCGACGTTGCCGACCGGCGTGCCGTCGGTGCGGCAGATCGTTACGCCGGTGGGGTCGGCACCGGGTGTGTCCCCGTCGAGCCCAGGCGCTCTCGTCGAGCCGCCCACCGTAGCGGACGACGCGCCGGAATATTCGCGCGCGTTCCCGTCGGGCCTGCTGTCCCTGGGCGGAAAGTTCATCATCGACGGGCCCACCAGGCGGAGCTGTCGGACCACGTCCACGTCGAGGGGGCCCGACTGGCGAGACTTCCTGAAGCGCTCCTTCAGGTCAAAGTTGGCCCTGTTGCGGCTTACCCGCTTGTTCAGGGCGTGGACCTGGAACTCATCCTCCAGGCCACGCAGTCCCTCCTGGAGAAGGACTATCCGCGCGTCGGCGGTCTTGAGCTTCTTCTCGGAGGCGCCCTTTGTGCGCTGCCACTGGGCCAGCTGCACGGTGAGGTCGGCCTTCCGGGTCTGGTAGTCCAGCTCGGCGGCGGCATCCTCGCGCTTGAGGTTCTCGCGGTACTCGTCGAGGAAGCGCTCCTCGAACTCGTCCCATTCGAGGAGCTGCTGGGCGGTCAGAGCGACCGCGGTTGGCTGTCCGGCCATGGGCGCGTCTTCGTCGGGCGCGTCGGTCCGGTGGGGCATTGCGGTGAGGCCCTCGGCGTTGAGTGGCCTGCCGGTGCTGAGGGGAGGCCGGACGCGGGAGGTCAGTGTAGTAGGCGGCAGCAACACACCTTGCGGTGATCGGATGGAAAAGGTACGGGATACCGGGTCTCCAGCCCCAGCGGGGCCGGGTTTTTACTGATGACTCGCAAAGAAATAATTACCGGCGCCCAGGCGATGGCGACGTTGAAAAGCGACAAGCGACCGAGAGGATCAGGCGATGGTCTTCCCGGAGACAATGGCGCCTCAGATGCTTTGTTCAGGACAAGCCTCAACGAAAAGGTGACAAAAGGAAAGAAGCGCCTGCGCGACGGCCGATGGCCGCTGCTCTGTTGGATGGCGGCGCGGGCGTCGCTCCAATGCAAGGCTCTTGTGGCGGCAGTGGCGGCGTGCTGGGCACAACCAGGGCTCTCCAGCAGGGGTCGCGACGAATGAAACAGGAGGTGCCAAGGAGAGACAGGCGATTCTTAGTTGGTGGGCGGTCCTGCACGTTCTCTGTCCGCCACATCGACCAGATCTTTCCCCACAAAGTCGACAAGCGTTCCTTCCAAATGTGTGAGGTGTCGGACGTCGGCGGCAGGTCAGACCGATGCTTCGCGGTTCGGATTTTGTGGGGCGCCTTCCCACGCCGTCGCCAGAGCGGGCTAGCGCGGAAGGCACAAAGTAACGGTTAACCCAAAACCGCGGGATATCACACAAAGATTATTCCTCCCGGGCTGAGTCTATTCGAGGGCTTTCGCTTTGACGGTGCAGGTGGAAATATGCTGACCTGATGAAGCCGACCCTCGATCCGATACCCTTGCCACTGGCTCGCTCCGCATGTACAGTTGGGGGACACGACATGACACTGGACCGATAACTCTTCGCAGACCGCATGGAGACGAAGAACGGATGACTCAGCGGACAGTTCTGGGTTGTATCGGGGTTATCGTGGATTATTACGCGGTCGTCTGAATGCGCGACACTTTCGTCATCTCCCCAGAAACGAGGGCACCAATAAATCATGCATGGCCTGGTATAGGCCCTGACAGGGCGCCCTTGAGCTAATAAGAGGCAAATACGATGCTATGCATCAACCAACCCAACGAGCGAGTAACGTTTTCGGGTTCGTTCCGTGACTGGAGACGGTTCACATCATGCTAGCCACTGTGGCGAAGTGGCGATGGAGCTCAACCACGATACGCAAGACTGCAAACGGAGCGTCGCAGCAGGCCAGTATGAAGCGGCATTATCGCACGCCGACGGCCGAGAGCTCCACAGGGAGAGCGCTGATGCCCACAGGGTAAAATAAAGTTGACGTCACTGCATGTGGTGCTGCGCAATCGCGCCTATGCTTTGGAGAAAGAGCATCTGGCTAGGTTCAGGAACCTTACCAAGCAAATTACTGAAGACATCGATGAGTCGATCCAGCGACTTCGATGCCTCAGGTACTGTTGTCGCCATTGAACCATATTGTTCCCGGCGGCCCGGGAAGAAAGAGGGAAAATTCAACAGGCTTCAGACTCCTCCAAGCAGAAGCTCCCAGTTCTGCCACTCAATCAATCCACAATCTTAACTGGGATGGAGCTGTGAATTTCCCCATTCGGCAATTTGTTTTCAATTGAAAACCCCGGCGCGCCCGCCACTCGGCCGTCGACTGCCACCACGCGCCTGCAGGCGGGAACCCCCGGCAGAATGCGGCCCAGCGCGCCCGCATTTTTTCCCAGCTGAATTATCAGGATAACAAGGGCGGTGAGACGCTGGTTGGCTCGCTCAAGCTTCGAGCTCTGCCCACCGCCCACCCTCCATCTTCCACCTCCCGAGGCAAGATTTCTCGGTCGCCCCGTCACGCGACCTGTGGCACTTGAGAAGGCTGACGCCGTCCCGGGACACCCCCGCGTCACCGACATCCGGAAGGAACGACGAAAGCCACGGCGGAAATTCCACGACCACACCGCGGGCCACACGCAGAGAGGCGCTCGAGGCGACGGTAGCCGACGACACCGCGACGAGCCGACAGAACAAACCAAAAAACGAAACCGACAGAGACAAGGTTTCTCGGGCGCAGACAGCGCGGCGCGTCAACCGCTACGCCTCCCGAACACTGATCGAGATACCCAGCGCGCCTCGCAGCCGCTCCCGACAGCCATCGCAACAAAGCCACACCACGCTGAGACACCACCGAACACACCCACCGCCACCGCGCCACGGTCCCGCAGGGCCCAGCGCCCGCCCGCACACCCGAAATGACCTCCCACTTCCACATCCCCGGCTCCTTCGAGCCGCACGCCCTGACCGGCGTGCACCCCAACGTCTTCCGGCCGCCCACCTCCCCCTCCTCGCCCGCCTGCCTGGGCCCCAACACCCCGCACCCGCACCACCTGCCCGACCCGCCCGCCAAGCGCAAGCGCGACGACACCCGCGAGAACACCCCCACGCGCGACGCCGCCGGCTCGCGCTACGTCCTCGCCGACCCGCCCTGCGGCACCGGCGGCGGCGGCCTCGAGGACAGCGTCCACTCCGACATCGCGTACCGGAGGCAGCTGGGCCCGAGCGAGGAGGACGGCGAGGGCGGGCCCGGGTGGAGGAGCGCCGCGCTCGGCGCGATAGGCGGCGTGGTGGGCAGGGTGTGGGAGTTCTGCAAGGCGGGCGCCTTCAGGGGGTTCTACGCCGGCGGCGGGACGGGGTACGCCATGGGCGAGGGCCAGATGGCGGGCGGCGACGGCGCCGAGAAGATGGGCTTGGGCATGGGCATCTCGGAGGACGCGCTGAGGGGCTTCGGGATGGGCAGGCCGGAGGACACGGGCTTCGGCACGGAGAACGCCGCGGGCGCGTTCGAGTTCGGCAGGCCGGAGGCCGCGGGGCCGCGCTTCCGCATGGAGCGGCCCGAGGACTCGCCGCGCTTCCGCCGCCGGCCCCTCGACCCGGCCCCGGACCCCGCGCCGCCGCGCGCCTCGCCGGCCCAGCCCTCCGCCAAGCGCCGCCACATCAGCGACGAGCTGGGCCGCAACTGGGTCATGGTCGACGACCCGGCGCGCCACGCCGCGCGCCGCCGCAACCGCAACTCGTCCCCCAACGTCACCACCGGCCGGCGCATCAGCACGCCCGTCGCGCGCCTGAACACGACCCACAAGGCCCCCACGCCGCGGCGCTCCCACCGCGTCTCGCACGCCGGCTCGCCCGCCCTCTCGCCGCGCGAGCCCGCCTCCTTCGCGGCGCAGCGCTCCCCCACGGCGCCGGAGTTCCCCTCGCCCTCGCGCATCCCGCTCTCCTCCGCCCGGCCGCGCCGCTCCAACTCCGCCCTCGCCTCCCCCTCCTCCCTCCCGCGCGCGCACAGAAAGTCCGCCTCCCTAACCGAGGCGCCGCGCGCCCGCCCGCCCTCGTCCTCCGCGCCCCTGCCCGGCGGCGCCAAGACGGAGAGCCCGCGCCTCGACCCCGAGGCGAGGAAGCTGGCGGCGAGGCGCGAGAGGGAGGAGCGCGACGCCGACGTGCAGATCGCGGCGTTCAACGCCAGGCTGCAGGACATGATCCGCCAGGGCAGGGAGGCGCTGGGGACGAGCTTCGAGGTTGAGGGGGAGGGGGAGGGAGAGGCGGACGGGTGGATGGACGAGTGAGGGCCTGGTGGTTACGAGCGTCTTAACGAATTTGATTTTGTAATTTATGAGTTATTGGGAGGATTGGGGATACCACTGCTCTGTTGAATCGACTAATGCTTCGTGAACTGGCATCAAACTCGTAAACTCGTAAATGCTCGCTAGCCGCCGCGTTCTTCAGAGTCTTGTCCTCCCCAGCTGCCCATCCCCAACTTCAAACCCCCTCGGTCTTCCCACTCCCAGTACCCTCACGCTCCTCCGTCTCCCTCATCCTCCTCCGCCTCCGATACCGTGTCCTCTTGCTCTCCCCCCTCTCGTGCGCCCCGTCCCCAACCGGCTCGCCATTCCTCAAACACTTCCCGCACCTCCTCCCCACAAACGGCTTCTCCGCCGAGCCGCACTCCTGACAATGCTTCGGGCATAAAAACCTGTCGCACCCCTTCGCCGCACACCCCGGCTTCCACCCGCAGTCCTGCCCCAGATGTATCCCCCCGCACCGGCACCTTTTCTGCTCACAGTCCCTCCCGCAGTGCCCCCTCAGCCCGCACATGCAGCACCGCGCCTTGCACATCATGGCGGGCCAGCCATGCCCCTTGCGCCACCTCGTCTCGGCGCCCACGCAGAAGCGGGAGCACCTGATGGGGCACTCCTTCGCAGTGTGGTAGATTGGCCACGGGCGGCACTTGCACCGGTTCCTCCTCGAGACCGGACACTTGTCGTCAAGGTGCTCCGAGCCACACCACCCGCACCTCCTGTCAGGCTTCCTCAACCTCCTGCCCAACTGCTCACGCTCCTTCTCCTCGAAAAGACACCCGCCCTCGCTCGACGGCACGTGGAACATGCGCGCCACGTGCCTCCTGCTGAGGCTCCGCCTCCTCGTCCGGTGGTCCACCTCAGAGACACGCGGACAGGGCATGTACAGCGGGATTAGGACGGGCTCCGACGCCCACCTATGTAACATATCCTGCTCCGGCGAGGGATTCCAATACAGTGGAGGAAGCTGGCGCGATGTACGGCACGAGTAGGCGTCCGGCACGGCCGTGAGCATGTAGGCCCCCGACGGCGGCTCGCTCCTGCCGCGGCGCGTGCGGAGGGTAGTGGAGTACGCGCAGCGTGGGCGGGTCATGAAACGGTCACAGCCGGGAGAGCCGGGCGAGCCGGGCTCATGGGGCAGCAGCCCATTCCCTAATTCGTGGGGATCCGCGAGGTGCGCCTTCACCAATGTGTAGGGACCCCCAGGGACGTAGGCGTCGCTCGTGACGTCCAGAACGGGCGGGGGGAGGCCCAATGGGCCAGGGGACCAGAGGTGCGCGCCGAGCGGCCGGGTGGCGTCCTGCAGGATGGTCCCCTGCGAGAGGATGCGCTCGTCCTGGAGCGGCGCGGGGCGGCGGTGGTCCCGGCGCAGGCGGTAGAGGCTGTCCCCCGCCCAGACGCGCCCCGTGGACCGCGCGAAGAATGAGTCCCCGGCGCAGTTGCGCGGCCTCGCCGTGTCGAGGGAGTAGTGGTGCTTCGGGCAGCAGCCGCGCGCGGTATGGTTGCCGCGGCGGGCGGGGTGATACCCTTTCGGGTGCCACCGGAGCCACGGGCGGAGCTCCGGGTGGCTCGTCTCGAAGGCGTAGCGGCGGAGGACGGCGATGAGCTGGGTGTCGGCGGACGCCGGGTACGGGGACTCGCGTCCGTTGGGGCAGGGGAGCCCGCCGCAGTGCGTCGACTGCGAAAGGATGAACACGACCAGGTCTTGGGCGAGAGCGTCGCGATTCTGACCGTCCGTTTCGGGCGGTGGCGGGCTGGACGCGCTTTCCCAGGCGCGGTCGTGGAGGGGGCGGAGAGGACGCTCGAAGGCGGACGGGAGCGCCTTCCCGGGGGTATTGGGGTCACGAGCGGGAAAGAGCCAGGCGTCCATCAGGCGACATGCGAGCACGTCGGTGACATCAAGGCGGCGGTGGTGATACTTGTGGAAGGACAGGTCGAGCCCGTTGAGCGGGTAGTGGCGGCTGGTTGCCATGGCGCCCCTGCTCGTTACCCTGATGGAGAACGTGCGATGGAAGGAGCTGTATACTTGCACCTTCTGAAGGAGGAAGAGGAAACGGTGATGGAAAGAGCTATTAACTTGCCTTCGAAGGGAGGACCCGGGAGGATGTTGGCAGGAGCTACAGGGCCTGTCATGAACGGAAAGAGCAAGAACGTTGTTAAGAACCTCAGGCTTGCTGCAGAGACGAACCTATTTTTGAACTGAAACCAGTGGCTGTAAGCAGATTCCTGTGCAAAATATTCTGCATATCAATCAGGCCATTCCCTGTCGCCTCCTCCAAGCAACTGCTCTCACAGCGCCTGAGAGTGCACAATTCAGATGGGATGAGTTGTGGTCATCAACTACATGTGATAGGCAACAGTGTGGTCTCGCTGCCACAAGAGCGGCAGGGGACAGCAACTGGCGAGCCGACCGGCAGCTGGCAGGCCCCTTGCACGGCTGAGATTGGAGCTCCCACGTTTTCAGCTTACAGCCTGTTACGCGCTGGACGAGGCTGGACCCTGGCAACATCTTCAGCAGTCAATTCGCTCTTTAATCAAGGCATTGGCTTACTCTGAAACTGTCGGTTCTATCCGTGGCTCCAACTCGTCACTTCGCTCCCCGAACACACACTTGGAGCAGCTCCCCTCACCTCTGGCTCAGACACCTCTCACCGTCGCATCTCACTCACCATCGCGGTCCAAGAAGCAATGGCGGAAGCATCACAGCAGCCCCCCGTCCTTACGGGGTTTGGGCTTTTCTCGCCCGATACGATGGCCTCCCTCACGCCGGGGATGCTGACCGCACTGGCTGCTGCCCCCGTCGCTGTCTACGCCCTCAAGCGCATCCTCTACCCGACCGTCGACCCTCGCGAGCCGCCCATCCTCCGCCCCACGATCCCCTTCGTCGGCCACATCATCTCTCTCATCCGTGAAAAGACCAACATCTTTGAGCGCCTCTAGTAAGCCCCTCGTCCACCCGTACCAGCCTCGCCTAACCCGCTCCAGCCAAGAGAGCCGCCTCCCCATCTGCTCCCTCCCCATGCTCAACGGCTGGCTCTACATCATCAACACGCCCTCGCTCATCTCCGCCGCCATGCGCCACCGGGACCTCTCCTTTGAGCCCTTCGTCATCGAGTTCTCCAGTCCCGCCCTCGGCATGACCAAGCAACAGCTCGAGACCTACTCCAAGCTGGAGAATCTGGAGGCCATTACCGACGCCATCCACAAGTCCCTCCTCGGCGACAATCTACTACGGATGAACATCAGCGCCCTCGCCGACGTAGCCAGGACCCTCAACGCCGTGCGCCCCGGTGCGGGCCTCGACGTTCCCGAAGTCTTCTCCTGGATACAGGCCGTGATAACCATGGCCTCCACGAGGGCCCTCTTTGGGAAGAACAACCCGTTCGGCCCCGAGGACGCCAAGTCTTTTGGGTGAGCTCCGTGTACTATGCCCCACAGTGTCTAACAGAGCGTGAGAAAGCTAACATTAGCGCCGCAGTGAATATGAGAAGGGAGTGGGTCTTCTCGCCCTCGGCGTCGCCCAGTCACTCGTCGCCCCGGAGGCCATCGCCGCGCGAACCCATCAGCAGCAGAAGCTCCGCTCCTACTACGTCGACCGCCTCGACGAGGCGGACGACGTCTCCGCCCTCATCAAGAACCGCGTCGCCGTCCACCGCCGGCTGGGCATCCCCGACGACACCATCTCCGTCATGGAGTTCTCCCTGAACTTCGCCTCCACCGCCAACACCATCCCCACCCTCGCCTGGTTCTTCCTCAACGTCTTCGCCAGCCCGTCCTACGTCTCGCGCATCCGCGACGAGGTCGCCCCGCTCACCTCCGTCTCGACCGACGACTCGGGCCGCACCGCCACCGTCGACGTCACGCGCCTGGAGAAGGAGGCGCCGGTGCTCTTCGCCTGCTACCGCGAGACCCTGCGCGTGTACTCCGACGCGGTCGGCAACCGCCGCGTGATGCGCGACACGACCATCACGGACCCGGACACGGGGCGCGAGTACCTCCTCCGCAAGGGCATCAACGTGCAGTGGGCCACCCGCCTGCCGCACGCCCTGGAGGTCTGGGGGGAGGACGTGGGGAGGTTCCGGCCGGAGCGCTGGCTCGACGCGGGGAGCGCCGAGGAGAAGAGGCGGAGGGGCGCCATGATCCCGTTCGGCGGCGGGAAGACACTGTGTCCCGGGCGGTTCTTCGCGCAGGCGGAGACGCTCGGCCTGGTGGCGGCTGTGGCGCTGGGGTTCGAGGTTCAGGGGGTGAAGGTGCCGGAGGCGACAGCTGCGTATATGGGGACGGCGATCAAGAGGCCGGTTGGTGGGGGGAGCGAGGCGGTGAGGATTGTAAGGAGGGAGGGGTGGGAGGATGTTGAGTGGGGGTTTAAGCTGGAGTCCACGTGAGGTGTAGCTCCGTTCCGCAGAGGGGTTCCAAGCAGGTGTCGCGAACCTCGGACTAGGAACCGGCGCGGCATGGGGAGAGCATTGCCGCGCTCTGTGTGTGGGCAGTGTTTACCTTACTTCTTACACTATCTAGGTTTGGATATAATCGTCAGCGTTTTATTAGCAGTAAGGGGGGAAGATTTGATGTCTGAGGGAGACGGCAATGTGCGGTGCGTTACCATGAAGTGGACATACGTACGATATAGGAGAGAGATACCATATCACAACTCAAGCCGGCCGGCCTTTCATTGACCCGAACAAGCAGCCACACTCATCCCCCCGTCTACACTAATACACATAGATAAAGTCCTCGTTCTCCAGGTCCGTGACATCCTCAAACGCATTCTCGCCGACCGCCTCTCCCTCCGTCCCCTCCACCTGACTCTCCATCGCCTTCCTACCCGCCATGCTCAAATCCACCACATCCCCCGCCTTCCCCACCGCCCTCCGCCTCGCCGCCTGCCTCCGATTCAGCACGCGAATAAGCACCGCCCCAAGCCCAACCAGCCCCGCCAGCACCACAAACAGCGCCAGGTTCGCCCTCACGCCCCTCCTATAATACGGCGCCTCCCCGGGCCGGAACAGGAAGGGCCCCACGATGTTCCCCGCGCTGGCGCCCACGAAGAGCGTCCCCGTCGTGACCTTGCGCTTGGTGTCGCCCGCCGTGTTCTGCCCGGACCACGAGTACACCAGCGGCGAGATGCCCGGGTAGACGGAGACGAGGTAGTAGCCGGCGAGGAGGAGGGCGCGGTCGGAGGGGGCGCGGCCGGCGGAGAGGAGGACGGCGAGCCCCGCGACGGGGGGCAGGCAGAGGAGGATCAGCACGGGGGACTTTGCGGAGAGGCGGTTGGCGAGCCAGGCGCCGCCGAGGGTGGCGGCCATCTGCACGGCGCCGAAGGGGATGTTGAAGAGGATGGTGGTGAAGGGGTCGAAGCCGAAGGACTCGATGATGAGGGGGCCGAAGGTGGAGATGCCGCCGCTGGGGATGCTGTCGGGGGGGTGTGTCAGTGCGTTCTGGGTTTAGGGAGCGTTCTCGAGGGTGGCAGGGGGGCATACGAGATGATGAACATGAGGGAGAACCAGAGCCAGGTCTTGAGGTCGAGCATTGCCTCCCGCACGTGGCCCCACTTCCACACCCCCGAGCCGATGCCCATCTGGTTCATGCGCAGGCGCTCGACGGCCACGAACCTGTCCTCCTGCCCGAGGAACTTGGCGTCGACGGGGGAGTCGGGCATGAGGACGCTTTTGTGGGTGTTAGTTTTCCGCCCACAGAGCGTAAGAGGTAGGGAGGGAGGGGAAGGCGGAGAGTGGGGGGCGAACTCACAACATGACGACAGAAAAGGCGACGGTGATGGCGCCGCAGAAGAGGAAGATGACCTGGTAGGGCTGCAGGGGGGACTTGATGTGGCCGAGGCCGTAGGCGAGGAGGCTCCCCAGCTTCGAGGGCGCTGTTAGCACGGCGTCTGCTGCTAGGAATAGGGGCGTCCTCACCATGTTGACCACGCCCAGCATGGAGTACCAGCACGCGTTCCGGAGGGTCTGCTCCCTCCGCCTGTACCACATCTGCACAACAGCAATGAACGTCGGCGCTACAACATCCACCTTAGCAACGCATCCACACCACCCAACAGCACACAAACGACGAAAAAGGAAGAAGGAAAAGGGAGACATACCAACAGACGCCTCAAAGGCGCCCAGCAGCAACCGCGTCGCCATCAGCCCCCCAAAGTCCCCCACAGCCGTCATCCCGCACAGCACCGCCCCCCAGCAGAACACCATGCTCGCCGAGAACTTGCCAATAGGGAACCTCACCAGGCCGTACGCCACCAGCGGCTGGAACACCAGCTGCGCCAGGTACACCACGGACCCGAGCCAGCTGAACTGGTCGCCTTTGAGGTTGGCGTCCTCGATGATGCCGAAGACCGAGGCGTAGGAGAGGGTGGTCTTGTCGAGGGACTGCAGGCAGTAGACGGCGAGGAGGATGGGGAGGAGGCGGAGGTCGATCTTGCGGAGGACGCGGGCGTTTGCCTCTGGGGTTACAGGTACGGGGTTGGCGGCTTGTTTGAGGAACTGGGCGGCCTTGTCGCGGCCGGTGTCGTTTGCCTCGGCGGGAGATGCGGCGATGATGTCTGGGTCGGAGCCACGAGCGCCCTCCAGGTGAACGGCGTCGCCGTCATCCTTTGTTGGCGGCATCGTAAAGGTTTGAAGGGCAGCGTGAGAGCAGAAACCAAAGCTCGGGACTTGGACAGCAAAGAGGACCGAAGACTTATAGCCAGACTCCGAACTCTCGAGAACGCACAGGCAAGGGTTGTCTAGAACGGCTCCCACAAACCCGAGGACGATCCACGAAAGAAAAAAGGGCGAACGTCCTTCCCATAAATCTCACGCCTCCGCCCTTTTCCATCCCCAAACCCAAGCACCGGATCCCAAGCCGATCCCGACCCCATCCGACCCCACGGGGAGCGTTACACCACAGATGGAGCCCCTTAGCTCTGCTCCACCCAAGTCCGGGGAAAGCAGCGTCGATCGCCGCCCTTTCGAAATGCCGGGCCGGACTTCAGGCAGGAATCTCCGACCTCTTTCGCCCCCGTCGGTCGGAGAATTCGAGGTTTCGACCGATCCCTGTCCTTGGGCCCCTCAGGCCTCAGCCAATGGCGACTTACACCGCGGGCGTTCAGAACCAAACGGGCAACAGATCGCGGCATCCCTCGGGAGCCGGGACATGAACACCCGCTCGGATTCCCGTTGCATCCGTTCTCCGCAAGCTAGCCATCGTGGTCCGGCTGCGCTCCCGTCCAGCGCGGGACTGCGAAGCGGCCGAGCTGCACGCGGGAAACACTACCGACAACGGACCGTGTTAGTCGTAGCATGGGTTCACCCTCCTCATTGAAAAGGCCCCGAACTCCCCCAGCAGATCCAAAGACGAGCAGCCATAAACCATATCTCCCTCCAAGCAGCAGCCATGGCCCCGCAGAGTGAACGCATCCCCTCCTCGTGGGCCGCCGCCCCGTCCACCGACGCCGGCGCCCCATCCGTCACGCTCACGAGCAGCAACCCCGGCCTCCCCTTCACCTTCACCTTCACCGCCCTCCGCCCCAACCTCTTCCGCACGACCTTCACCTCCGCCACCCACCCCCTCCCCCCTCACCCCAGCGTCCCGCGCCCAGATGCGGACCTAGCCGGCGCCGCCGTGAGCGTCGCCTCGGCCCCCGCCGCAAAGACGATCACCATCGGCGACGTGGAGGCCAGCGTCGACTGGGCCTCCACCCCGGCCGTGACCCTCTCCCTCCGCGGCGCGGACGCGCCCCTCCACCAGGACCTCCCGCACCGCTCCTACGCGGCGGACGGCGGCGGCGTGGCGCACTACACGCGGCACGACGGCTCGGCGCTCTACGCGGGGCTCGGCGAGAAGGCCGCGCCCATGAACCTCTCGGGCCGGCGCTTCGCCCTCTCGGCCACCGACGCCTTCGGCTACGACGCGCACCGCGCCGACCCGCTCTACAAGAACATCCCGCTCCTCCTCAGCGCCACGCCCGGGGGGTGCGCCGCCGTCTTCTCCGCCACGCACGGCCGCGGCGAGTACGCGCTCGGCTCCGAGATGGACGGCATGTGGGGGCGCTACAACGCCTACCGCCAGGACCACGGCGGCCTGGAGGAGTACCTCGTCGTGGGGCGGACGCTGCGCGAGGTGGTGCGCGCCTACGCCGACCTCGCCGGCTACCCGCTCCTCGTGCCGCGCTGGGCCTTCGGGTACATCTCCGGCGGCATGAAGTACTCCATGCAGGACGACCCGCCCGCCGTCGAGGCGCTCCTCGCGGTGGCGCGGAAGCTGCGCGAGCACGACATCCCCTGCTCGGCGCACCAGCTGTCCTCGGGCTACACCGTCTCCGAGACGCCGCCCAAGACGCGCAACGTCTTCACCTGGAACCGCCACCGCTTCCCGGACCCGCGCGCCTTCGCCGACGTCTACCACCGGCTCGGCATCCGCCTTATCGCCAACGTCAAGCCCTACGTCCTCGCCAGCCACCCGGAGTACGCCAAGCTCAGGGACGCCGGCGCGCTCTTCACGGACCCTCACACGGGGGCGTCGGCCGTCACGCGCCTCTGGAGCGCGGGCGGCGGCGAGAGCGGCGAGGGGGGCCACATCGACTTCACCTCCGCGGCGGGCTTCAAGTGGTGGTACGACGGCGTGCGGGCGCTCTGCGAAGATGGCATCGACTGCATGTGGAACGACAACAACGAGTACACCCTCCCCGACGACGCCTGGCGCTGCGCCCTGACCCAGCCCTCCCTCTCCGTCTCCCAAGAGTCGCGCTCGCGCGCGGACGTGGGCCTCTGGGGCCGCTACACCCACACGGAGCTCCACGGCAAGGCCTCCCACGACGCCATGGCCGACGCCCGCCCGGACCGCCGCCCCTTCGTGCTCACGCGCGGTGCGACGGCCGGCACGATGCGCTACGCGGCCAGCACCTGGAGCGGCGACAACGTGACCAGCTGGGCCGGCATGCGCGGCGCCAACGCCCTCTCCCTCAACGCCGGCATGACCCTCCTGCACTCCTACGGCCACGACGTCGGCGGCTTCGAGGGCCCGCAGCCGTCGCCCGAGCTGCTGGTGCGCTGGGTGCAGCTGGGCGCCCACTCGCCGCGCTTCGCCATCAACTGCTTCAAGACGGGGGGCGACAACTCGGTCGGCGACGTCATCGAGCCGTGGATGTACCCCTCCGTGACGCCGCTCGTTAGGAGGGCCATCAAGAGGCGGTACGCCATGATCCCGTACCTGTACTCGCTCATGCACGAGGGGCGGCGGAGCGCGGAGCCGCCGCAGCGGTGGACGGGCTGGGGGTACGAGGCGGACCCGGAAGTCTGGACGAAGGATATCACGGACGGGGAGACGCAGTACTGGCTCGGGGGCGCGCTGCTCGTGGGCGGGGTCTACGAGCCGGGCGTTAGCAAGGCGCGGGTCTACCTCCCCAAGGCGGCGGACGGCGACCTCGGGTTCCTGAATCTCAATGCGCCGTATCAGCACCTCGCCGCGGGGCAGTGGGCGACGATCGACGCCGAGTGGCACGGCGCCGGGATCCCCGTGCTGGGCAAGGTCGGCACCGCCATCCCGATTGGCCGTGACGTGCAGGTCCTCTCGCCCGGTGAGGAGGAAAACGTCGCCAACCTCCCCCTGGACGATTTCCGCGCCGTGGAGATCTTCCCGCCGCCCCCTGAAATCAGCAGCGGGCTGGAGGACCAGTGGTTCGCGACAAGGTGGTATGAAGACGACGGCGTCTCGTCCGTTGAGAAGACGCAGGTTTCCGAGTACACGGTCTCGTACGCGGTGAGCGAGGGCGAGGTCCGGGTCAGGTTCGAGCGAGACGAGGCCTCGGGGTTCGTGGCGCCGTGGAAGACGCTTGTGGTTGTGCTGCCGGCGGGAGATGTGAGGGCCGTGAGCTGCGAGGGGCACCGGGTTAGCGAGCTCGCGAAGGACGAGCAGGGGAGGAAGCGTGTTGAGCTATCGTAGATGTAATATCCCACTGCGAAGCGAGGATAGATGTTAGGATAGATCGAAGACGGGCCGTAAGGCCTTTCCATCCCACACAAAAGTCTAAAAGCATAACACAGCGTATAAACCACCCAGCGTCAACCCAGTTCCATCAGCCCAAACTCCTCCCCGACAAGCGCCCCATTCAGAAAGTCATCTAGCCACCCCGCCTCCGTGACAGGCGACGAGAAGAGCGTGAGCCCGGGAAAGTCCCACTCGAAGACGAACTGCTCCGGCACAAACGCCTCGAGCCCATCCTGCTCGCCGCCCTCAGCCCCCCGCCTCGGCGCGTCCAGCCCTGCCACGCCCAATCCCCCCGACCCCAGCCCCGCGTCCCCCAGCGCAGCCCGGCTGTACTTCTCAATCCCCGTCTGCAGAAGCCTCATATAAAGCCCGCCCGTCCCGCTCCTCCCCCCAACCCTCTTCAGCTCACCCAAAAGAGCCGCCCCCCTCTCCACGAGCCCAGCCCTCCCCTGCTCGTCATCCTCGCCCAGCAGTATAGAAAGCTTCAGGAGGAGCAGGACGCAAAAGGCGCACTTGGCCCAGACAAAGTCCATGGCGAACGGCAGGTTGCGCAGGTACTCGCGCGGCTCCTCGACGACGATATCGAGGTGCTCCGTCAGGGCGCGCTTAGCCATCAGGAGCATGCTGCGCTGGGTCGGGGACATGGCGTCCACGTTCTCCACGCCCGAGGCGCGGACGGCGCGGCAGAGGAGCATCGTGTCGGCCCAGCAGCGCTGGATGCGTATGTTCACAGTCAGTCTGCGTCTGAGAGTGTGGTGCCTCTCAAAGATGCGCGTCCAGTCGTTGAACCACACGTCGACATCAATCTTGGCGTCCCGCACGATGTCCATGATCTCTTCGTCGGAGGGGTCGGGGGAGGTGGACAGCGCGGAGTACGCGTCCGCTCGGAGGACGTTGAGCTCCACCTGGGAGAGCAGGTGGAGGTCCAGATCTGTAGAGGGCCCCTCGAGGAGGACGCGGCACCGCCGTACGTCGCCGCGGAATTTGAAGGTGAGGAGGTCCCCGGCGTCGACGTGTAATATGTGGCCCAGGACAAGGAGGTGGAGCCACGTCCGAGCTTTGCGCATGAGGACGGCGTCCTGAATAGCGCTCGTTTGGGAGTCGCCGCTGCGGCCCGTCCGAGAAACGTAGCGGGTGGTCAGCTGCTCGTAGGCTTCGGGGAGCCCGAGATCTATAGCCAGGCGCGCGGCCAGGGTGACTAGCAGGGACCTCTCCGACACATAACAGGCTCTCACCAGCAGCGCCTGCACCGTCTCCAGCGTCGCGCTCTCCGGAGTGCCAATGACGGAGTTCATCGCCCTCTTCATATGCAGGTTGAGCAGATGCCATCCCCGGGAGTCCGTCCCGCCCAGCACCCGGCAGCCGACGGCGCATATCGCGCTGAAAAGGAGGCTGCTCCGCTCGCGGATTCCTTGCACATTGTCATAGCTGGGATCGAACACAGGCACGTACTGGTTGCATCCCTGGAAGAATGTGCTAAAATACGACTCGGCCTCCTGGAGGGATACCAGCCCCGCGGTGACGATATCCGGGGCGGTTACCGGCGCGATCTCAAAGTGCGACCGCTTTCTTTTGGTCCTGGCCGCTGCGGGTGGGAAAACATTCGGAGAGGCGAGGTGCTGGGGCTGGTGGCAGGTTGGAGACCTGGCGTCGAGGATGTTGCTGGGGATGGGCAGCGGGTCGGCGTGCTGCGCGGACAGTGGCGTCGTGGAGTTCTCTGCTGATGGCACGACCATGGACGGCAGGCGAATTGGGCCTAAACTCCCGGCGTACATCCTCTCCTGCTGCGCATCGGGAGAACGTGAGCATGCCTCGAGTTGCCCTCTAAGTACCCCAACCTCGGCTTCTAGTGCGTCGATCTTGCTGCAGGCCCAGTAAGTTCGGGGTATCACAGGGGGTATCACTAGACACCGCAAAAGAAAGCGGATATCGAAGCTTGACGCACCTCTGTTGTTCATCCTTGGGCGGCTCCGTAAAAGCGCAAATCTTCTTGAGGCTGCGGCACCTAGGAGAAGTTAGACATGGTTGTAAGTATGTAGTGGATGGGGACACGATACCGTGAGCATGGGCGCTTGCCGTCGCACCGGACCTGGCCCCCGTTAATACTACTATCCAGGTGCATCTTGGGCTATCGCACCTTGGACTGCCGACAGGACCCGCACGCTTTCTGTGGGACACGGTCAGCGGGGACGAGAAGCTTGGCCAATATCCCAAGACGACTTGCCGGTATCCGCTTCTTCCGCGCTCTTCGGGGCGGCGCATCCGCCTCCGAGAGGTCTGCTTCCATGCCAGCCGACTTGAAAGACTGTCGTCTATTCTCCCATCTGCCCAGGAGCAAGAGGCGTCAACCGCTATCATTGGCAGGCCAGAAGATGTCCGACTAAACCCGCGGCTCGGAGACACTGGAAGCAACGTGTATGTATGTGTGTGTGTGTGTGTGTGTGTGTAAAAGAGAAACATGGAGTTCGGTTGTGTGTGTTCACTCTGCGAAACCACTTCCGCAGTTGCTGCCTCGCCTCCCATTGGCCGGTTCCCGGGGGCGCCTGCCATTGCAGGGGTGGAGATTGCGGGGTCGGCAGCGGGTCCGGGGAAGGAGCGGGGCAGCGTCGAGCCGTCGCAGCGGTGCCCTTTCCTCCCAATCAAGTAATGGGTTGCCAGTGCAGCTCTCGCCAACATGACCGACCCTCGGCACGCCTGTTCTGGAACATATATCAGACAAGCTCATCGTATATAGACTGGAGCTCGATTGCATGCATCCTGTCAAGTAACACGCCCGCAAATGTAGGTATTTACAAACGGGACTTGCAGTCTACCTCGAATCTCGCAAATTCCAGGGGCTATCCACCAAAATTAGCGGCTGTCAATAGGCCTGTAAAGGTCACAGTTAAACCTCTGTAAGTGCCTTTTGCAGCTATTTTCTGGAAAATACCTACACAGTGCAGGTGACTTCGACCTACATATGCTAGCACAGGAAGGCCTGTAGGGGGCAGGTAGGCTGTTAAACTTACACAGGGTGCATGCTGCAGGCTTAGGGCGACTCGTTCCCCAGACAGAGCGACCTAGAAACCACTGTCTTGCTGGTCTTGACCTGCATCTCATCAGCATGTGCTAAAATTGCTACAAAGGAGCGTCTCCGGAGTTGCGGGCTCGGAGTATGTTTAGTCCGGGCAGGGTGGTGCAACAGTTGTCTTCCCGATGAGTGCTAAAATTGCTGTGAAGCCGACGCACGGTAACGGTTAACCCTCGACTCGAGCTGCAACAATCTGCGAAAAATTGGACTATCATTGGGTGGTCCACGTTTAAGCTTTCCGACAGGGCCCGCTTATGCAGCCGCACTCAATATCGTCGGTAGCGGGCTTGGCCGGGAAATGTTACATTCCGTCCCAACTCCCACCTCTCCCTCTTCCCGCGTATATAGTCCAATACCAACTATATTCCTAGCCCAAAGCCCACAGTAAATAGACCACGGCATGGGGCGCGGGCCTGAGATTAAAAGGCGCTTGAGGTCTGGGATGTGGAGGTTGAGTCTGTGGTGTAAGCCCGCCACCGCCAGCCCTCACCTCGCTTCCCCGCGGGCCTATCACGCCCCGCCAATGTCATAACCACCAAAACCCAACACTCACCTCGCCCCCCAAGCTGAACAGCGCCTGCATCCCCCGCCGACCACTCAGACAGCCCCGTCGTCGCCAGTGGCGCGGAATCGGCGACGCCGCGCTCCAATTCCGCGCCCGGTGGCTAGCCCGACGGCATACCCAGCCACGCCTATGCTCCTTTCGGAAGGCATTGCTTTCTTAGGGCTGGGAGGCTTGGCTCGCGCTGGGCTGCGGCGGCCGATGGCTGCGACGGCGGACCACTGGCGGATGGGCAGTATGTCTATGGACTCCTTGGCGGTTTTGGACAGATGAGGCAGCCTGCGAGGAAAGTGATGCCTGGGACCCGGGCTCGTGGGACTCGGCAGTCTTTATCTCCTAGACGCCGATCGTGGATCAACGATGCCATCTCTCCGACACTTTCACGTCCACGTCTCCATGCTTTTGTGATCCCGGCCCTTCACCTCCTCACGCATCATGGCCTACCACCCGGCCCCCCACGAGGATCTCCCCGAGGTAGTCCCCGAGGCCGTCCCCGAGGTAGTCCCTGCCGCCGAATGGCGTCCCCTCCAGAACTACCGCTCGCCGGGCGAGTACTCCCCCCACGGCCACGACCCTCACTACACCAAAGTCCAACCCTACGCCCACGAGCAGCCCCTCCCGCACTCCCCATACGACCAGCAGCCCTACGACCACGAGCCGCAGGCCAAGGACCCGCGCAAGAGCATCGGCCCCAGCTTCCCCCGCGACGTCACCGCCCGGCCCCTCCCCAACTACAGGCCGCCGCCCCTGCGCTGGCTCTTCCTGGGGGCCGTCATCGCGGTGATGCTGGGCTACGTGGCGCTCACCGAGTACGCCATCCAGACGCTGCCGCACGAGACGGGGCGGGACGTGATCTCCGACTATGCGGACCTGGGGAGGCAGCTGGACGCGAGTCCGTCAGGACTGGCCTCTGAGACGACGGTAGGTCCCCTGGTTGAAGTGAGAGTGGTGAGATGCTGATTTGTTGTAGACGACGCCGGAGGCAACGCCAAGGGTGAGGGCCCGCCAGGAGGAGGCCGATCCGGCACCCAGCGCCGGAGACGTCCCCGAGGATCCGCCCGCAGACCCTCTAGCCGAACCTGATCCTGATCCCGCAGTTCCCGATCCCAATGTCCCTGATCCAAACGTCCCAGTACCAGACCCCAACGACCCGCCCGTGGTCACCCCCGACCCGCCCGAGAACGGCGGCGGCGGCACCCCAACGAAGACCGTAAACCCGGACTCGCACCCGACCCTCACCAACACCATCACCGCCATCGAGACGCCCATCGAGATCCCCACCGTCATAGACGGAAAGTCCACGACCCTCACCACGCGCTCCACCCCCGATCCCACCTTCATAACCGCCGACGTCGAAACCCTCACCGACGCCAACGGCAACCCGACAGCCACCAAGACCAAGACCCCCAAGCCCGCCTCGACCCCCACCGTCCTCACGACCACAGACTCGAACGGCAACCCCACGACGCTAACAACCGACGTCGAGCTCACGCCGTCAACGACAGTCCTGACGGACTCGAACGGCGTGCCGACCGCAACGCAGACCCTCTACCCAACGCAGCCGACCCCGGAGTCCCGCGTTCTCGTCTTCACCCTCAAGAAGGGCGACTACTTCGCGGGCTACTTCCTCCCCACGATCCTCTCCGTCCTCCTCACCCTCCCCATCCGCGCCCTCGACAACGCCGCCCAGCTCTACCACCCCCTCCACGCCCTCACCCACCCCGCCGGCTCCGCCCCCTCCACCTCCCTCCTCCTCCGCACCGGCGGCGTCTTCGGCCTGCGCACCGCCCTCGCCTCTCTCCGGAGCGGCCAGTTCCTCCTCCCGCTGTCGTCGCTGCTGGTCTTCTGCTCCGCGGTGCTGATCCCCCTGAGCAGCGAGGCCGTCTCGCTGAAGCTCTACAACGTCAACGGCGAGTGCACGGCCACGCACGTGAGGGGGTGCATCATGGCCCTGAGCGTCTTCTCGGTGCCCGCGCGGGCGACGGTCGTGCTGCTGGTCTTCATGGCGGCGCTGGCCGGCGGGATCGCGCTCGCGCTGCGGGGCTGGGTCTCGGGCGTGGCCGCCAGCCCGTGGAGCGCCGCCGGCGCCGCCTCCCTCTGCGGCGACCCCAGGCTGCGCGCCCTCCTCGCCGCCCTCCCGCGCGGCACCGACCCCGTGAGCCACAGGCGCATGACGGAGGGCCTGGAGGGGCGGCGCTTCAGGCTGGGGTACTACCGGAGCGAGGGCCGGCTCGGCTACGGCGTCCTCGCGGAGGACGAGGCCGGCGCCCCCGTATTGCCTCCTGAAGGAGGAGACTTCTCGCGGGGGAAGGCGGGGTTTAGGAACAGGGTGCCGTTCTTGATGTTGTCGGTTACGGGGCGGGTGCTGTTTGCGGTGTTCATCACCGGGCTGCTGGTGCTGATTTTGTATTATAACAACACGGGGGGCGAGACGGCTTTTGAGCGCTTCATGATGCAGCAGACCTTTGGCGTGCGCTTCCTGTTCACCTCCGTCGGGGTCATCATCAGCTTCTTCTGGGCCTCGCTCTTCGACGGTATGTCCCTTCCCCTTCCCCTTCATCCTCATCCCCTTCCACCCAAAAGACAGCAAGACTAACACCAGCAGGCATCGCAATCCTAACCCCTTACACCCACCTCTCCAAGTCCCCCCAGCCCCCCTCCACAATCCTCCTCGCCCCCCCCTCAACCCCCCTAACCGCGCTCCCCCCCTCCCTCCTCCGCCGCGACCCCCTCCTCACGACCGCCGCCCTCACCGCCCTCCTCTCCGACTTCCTCCCCATCCTCCTCACCAACGTGCCCTTCCGCCCCACCCAGACCTGGACCACCCACCTCGTCTGTACCTGGGCCGCCGTCGCCATTCTCGCCCTCATGCTCCTCGTCGTCCTGGCCACCTTCTTCGTGCGCTGGCCCGACATGCCCGTCGACCCGAGCACGCTTGCGGGGGCCATGTACTACGTCGCGGACTCGAGGGTCGTGGAGTGTCTTGAGGGGGTTAGTCTGCTGGGGGGGAGGGAGAGGGCGAGGTGGGTGGAGGGGGTGGGCGGCGCGTATGAGTTTGGGGAGGTGTGGGGCGTTAGGGGCGGGCGGAGGGTTGGCATCGACATGGTGGATGGGCTCGGGCCGTCCGGGTAGTGTGCTTCAGCAGGGGTGACGCGGAAGAGACGTCAATCGAAGACCGAGTCTGTATTATACACGAACAGATAGAAACGAGCAGCATTAAAACTCCATTCCGGCTCCCTCCTAGACCAAAGCCTCACCTAGGAACTCCCCCTCCACCCCCTATCCAACATCCTTTGCCGCCTCCCCCAGCTAAGGCCTCCTCAGCCTCACACCTGGAATCCGGCCCCCCCTCCACCCAAGCTCCACCCTCCTCACCACGTCCGTCCGGAAAGCGTACCCCACCAGCAGCAGCACCATCACGAACGCGATGCTCCCGCACACCGACCAGAAGTAGTTCTCGTCCTTGTCCGTGTCCGCCACGCCCCGCAGGTTCATCCCAAAGTACGACGTGAAGAACGACAGCGGCAGGAACACCACCGTCACGCCCGTGAACAGGAGCACGGCCTTGTTCTGCGAGTCCGCCACGATGGCCATCTCGTTCTGCTCGATCGAGCGTAGTTGGAAGAGCTGGCTCCGTCAGTACCACTAACTCCTCCTTGAAGGCCGAGCGACCGGGGAGTGATGGGGAAGGGACTCACCTCGTTCAGCGCCGTGTGGAAATAGTCCACCAAGAACAACGCGTCCCGCTTCTGCTCGTCCACCATGCCCACCGCCCACCCGATCATCTCGCGCATCGACTCCGCCTCCTCGTCCAGGTTCGGCTCCAGCCCCTCCATCTGGTACTCCTCCTCGAAGCGCGCCGCGTCCGCCAGCATCCCGTTCAGCGCCTCGAGCTTCTGCGCCGCCAGGTCCGCGATGGCCCGGAGCTCCTCCAGGCAGTTGAGGTAGCGGCGGACGAGCTTGGGGCTCTCGCCGCGCTCCCAGGGGCGCTTCTGCCGTTGTTTCTGAGGTGGCGTTAGCGGGTGGGACTGCCACTTGAACGAATGGTGTGCCATGTGGGCTTTCGGGGGAGGGGAGGGGGGAAAATGGGGGAGCCTACCAGCTCGCGCGCAATGTCCTGGTACGCCGTCAACAGCGACGTCGAGTTCCGCCCTTGCCGGATGTTGTGCGGCACCACGGCCGCCTCGGTCAGGATGTACACCACCAGCCACTCCACCGTCGGGTACTGCCACTTGGACGTGCCGCTGGCCACGAAGTTCTCCGCGATGTGCGCCAGCACCGACACGTCCGAGTCGTCCATGAACTGGTCCGGCTGGTCCAGCCAGTCGCGGAACGGCTGGCCGAGGTAGTCTATGCCCGTCTGGTTCGCGAACGTGAGGACGAAGCCTGCCAGGTCAGCACGCGCTCTCCTACTCTCTACCACCCTCTAGAGCAAGACGGGCTGAGGAGACACAAGGACTCACCATCGCTCCGGTGGAACGCCCGCAGCTGCGAGCTCATCAGCATCGAGTTCAGAAACTGCGGGTGGTCGCATATCGCCTGCCGGTCATTCGCCGTCGGTAGCGGCCCCTTCAGGTTCGTCAGGCTCGCCTGCCCAAGGAACCTCTCCGGCAGCGGGTTCGGCAGGTTCGACCTCGTCATGTCCCAAAAGTCGATCGGCAGCCCGACGTGGTTCGACCGCCACGCCACGTCCCGCGCCTGCCTCCGGCTCAGCCCGTCGAGGGGTCCGGTGTCGGGCGCGCCGCCCGAGGGCCCGTCGGCGAGGACCTCCTGCCGCGAGAGCAGCCGGAAGGCGTCCATCTTCTCGAGGTAGCGCGTGTGGTTGACGAAGTTGAGCATGGCCAGCTCCGGGTAGTTCCAGGCCGGGTCGAGCGAGCCCTTGTGGAAGGGCTTGCCGATGCAGCCGCTGCCCGTGTAGCGGAAGATGTCCTCGATGGTCTGGGGGTGTTAGCTCGTGGAGGGGAGGTGGGCGGGGGTGGGTGTACCGATTGCAGGAGGCCTTTGCCGATGGGGACGTGTCTGGAGAGGTGTTAGCCGAGCGCTGGTGAGTCGAGTAAGGGGCTTCCTCTTACATCCAGCGGATCTGGACGCCCTTGGGCCTCTCATCCAGAACTAAACCCCGTCAGCACCTTGCCTCGCCCAAGAGGGAGACCGCCCCTTACAATCTTCTATATTCCCCAACGTCGTCGTCTGCCGACTCCCCCCCTCCGCCCGGAAATCACAAACATGGATCGGGATATCCGCCACCTTCGGAAACCAGAACCCACACGCCTCCCGCGCGTCGTAGTCCGCCGGCTCGTGGTGCATCCTCAACGTCTCCGACTTCGTCTTCACCCTCCAAAAGTGCTCGATGCGCGACCGCTTGGTCGGCTCCCTCAGCCTCTCCAGCGCCGCCAGCGCGCCCTGCCTCCCCGCCTCCCACTCATCGCGCCGCCGCCGCTCCTCGGGCGACAGGTTGCGCGGCGCATTTCCGGAGAAGCGCAGGAGGATGTGCCGCGTGCTGCGCGTGGCATTGGAGTGGCGGCGGGCCTCGTCGGCGGGTTGGGACGCGAGGTCCGTGTTTTGCTCCGAGGGGAGGGGCCGGATCGGGGGCCGCCTTTCGGAGGGCGGCACAGAGAGGGGGGCGTAGGTGTTTGAGGCGGTCGTGGGCGGAGGGGTGTTGACCGCGGTGGCGGCGCTGTGGTCGCTAGAGTTTTCGGGCTCGCGGGGGGGAGAGGCGCCCGGGGCCTCCGTCCTGGGGCTCAGGTCATCGGTGGGTGGTTCGTCATTGTTCCCTGCCATTCCGGGGTCGTGCTCGCCTGGCGTTTACGCGGTGGTGCTCTCTTGTCTCGGGCTCGATCGCGGGTTGTGGCGGGGGGAAGGGAACGCGGGGGCGCACATGCAGGCTGGGGATCACGGTCTTTAAGGCCGAACAGGGTCGACAAGGCTCTGGAGGCGACGGATATTGGAATGGCTGCTGGCGAATACCCCGGTCACAGGGCTGATCCGAGGACGCCCGGCTCTCACCTCCCACTCGGGCTTCCCAAGCGAGACTTGGCCCAGCTAATTATGGCGCCCCTTGTCTGTCTAATTATGGCGCACTTTGGCCGCCTCGCCCCGCCACTGGTCGGAACAACTGCCCATGTGGAAGTGGAAATGGATTCGGGCAAGGGTCCGTCATCTGGGAGGGATGTGAGTGGTCCGTTTTATCTGCATGCAACCATTGCATTTCCTGCGGGGCGGGCAGGCTGCCGGGGGCTGAGGGAGCCAAGATTGCGAGGCGGCTATGGAGCGCCGGGATCCTGGAATGGCCTTTCGGCGAGGGGCTGTGCGCGTCACATCTGGTTGGGATGGGCGGCGCTCGTCGAGCCTGGTTCTGCGGAGGACATGCTCGACGAGAGGACGAGGGCCGAGGGAGCGGGAGGGTGCCACACTTGCAACGGTCCTTGCACAAACCCGCAATGGGGCCGTGAGAAGCTTATTCCGCGCGTTCCTCCGCTGGAACCCGCTAATTCGGGACGTCCCGCTGGAACCATGTGGATCACCACTCGGAGGGCTTGGCGCCAAAACAGGCGAGGCCTTTTTAGTTCAGGGACGTGGTGGCCATGAAGACCCGTGGTTTCTCGCCTAGCGCTGCCGATTGAGACTCTGTAAGACATGGTGCGCATCGGGGTTGGCTGTCAAATTCGATCACGAGGGTTGATGGAGGCGAGCCGGCGAAATGCCAAGAACAAGCCAGGCTCTGGCCGTCACACCAGTTCTCCCAGCTCGACCCTCGTTGCTCAATCCGGGTGCCCCCCCCCCCCCGGATTCCGTCTGTCCTTGGCATTCGATAAATTGGAAGCTGGACGTGACGAACTGGTGTCTGGGGAATCGGGTCAATCCCCTTCCGTCCCGTTAGTCCTCACCCCCACAGCAGAGTTCCGGGCGGCTCCCGTGTATGCGCGATGTCAGGGGGCTTACATGGCGTCGGAAATAACGACAGGGGCCCGTCTGGCACAACCCTTGACCCTCAGCCGTTCGACGCGTCATCGAAATAAAGATGAACCTTCCCCTTTGAACTTTTGTAGGGTTGTATGGAGACAAGATGCACCTGAAGACGCGAACTCAACTCGAGCTCTTGGACCTCCTTCTTTCGGTCCAAGCCGATTTCCTCCAGGGCACTCCAGACCGAAAATAGATTCCGGTGGGTGACTGAGGTGCTGGCGAAGAAACCGACTGCAGTGGTTGCAAGCCCGGCGTCTAGCCGTTACCAAGCGCTGGCTATTCTCGAAGCGCCCTTCTACGCGGAATCCGTCCGCGCCCGTGGTTTTCATCTGAATCAGGTTAGAGTGCTCTCCGGCCGACCACAGCCAGTAATCAGTGTCAAGACCTCTCGACGACGGACTCTGCCCAGCCCAGAACGGTCTGCCATCGTCCTCGCGTAGGGCTTGTTGTAGTTGTCTTGGTTCTGGGGGCCTGGCCCATGTACCGTTACCGAGACGGAGTGTTGAAATTCCTCGATAAAACGGACAGACAAGACCAAATGCGCCGTCAAGAAATTGGAGACTTCATGGACCCAGCGATGAAGCACCTGGCGCTTTGCACTTGCCCATCGTTTGTCTCACAAACCCCAAATGCTACAGCGGGGACGGTGTCACGTGCACAACTCCCGTAAAATGTACAGTGTGGATTGGCGTCTCCACACCTGCTTGTTGACAGCTGCAACCTAACAACCCGACGCAAACACACCGACCTCGACCTCAACCTCAACCCAACCCGCGCCCGACGACACCCACCACGACTCGAACAAGCGCCCCCAAAACATGCCACGATGGCATCCGGCGCCTCTACCTCCGTCCTGGGCCGCGCCCGGCCGGGACGCCCCCCCGCGAACCCCACGAAGCAGCCGCCCGCCCAGCCGTCCCGCGGCCTCGTAGTGCCCTCCACCGGCCCGCTGTCCTCCGGCTCGGGCAGCTTCGCCCTCACGTCGCCGTCCACGGTCCTCGGGAACGTCTCCCACGCGTCCAACCTGGAGCTCTTCCTCGCGAACCTGCGGATCCTGGACCTCGACCTCCTGGAGGACTGGCCCGACATCTCGGTGCAGACCTTTGGGTCCAGCGCCGCGGGGCAGAAGCGCCGCATCCAGGCCGTGGAGTGGGCCCTCTACTACCTCTTCCTCCTCTGGGACCCCCAAGAAGCACAGAGCGTACGTCCTCCCCTCCCATACCCCCTCATTCTTCACGCCACATACTAAAAAAACACAAGAAACTCGAGCCCCTCTTCCCGCCCGCCGATCAGGTTCAGTCCCTCAGCCTCCGCGCCGCCCTCCTCCGCTCCCTCGAGCAGGTCAAGAAGAACGGCTACCTCGGCCGCGACGCCGTCATCCGCAAGACCATGCTCGACGAGTGCCGCGGCGACCGCCTCGAGGAGGTCCTCGCCACCTTCTCCTTCGCCGTCGCGCGCCGGGTCGTCTCCGCCCGCGCCGACGAGTCCGGCGAGCGCCCCACCCTCGCCCACGCCCTGGCCATGGAGAACAGGGGCTACACCGGCGAGCGGACCGAGCTCGCCGTGCTGAAGCTGGCGCACCAGGCCGCGCTCTCCAGGGGGCTGCGCGAGAAGAACGAGGCGAGGGAGCTGTACCGGGACTTCTCCGAGCTGCTGGACCTGAAGGGGAGGAGCATCGCGAGGCGGAGGGAGCAGGTGAAGGCCGCGAGGGCGAAGGGCGGGGAAAGGGGCGTGACGGAGGACGAGAAGCTGGAGGTATGGCGCCTGGTGGGGAATAACTGGGCGGGGAACGAGCGGTGGATGGAGACGCTGCTGTACGGGGACGCGAACACGCGGCGGGACGGGCTGCTGAGCACGCCGTTCGACAGGGTCTGGAGGCGGGTGCAGGCGGGGCGCCTCTCGGAGCTGGACGACCGGGGCTCGGGTCTGATGGAGCAGCTGGATGGCCGGGTGAGGCTGCAGCAGGACAGGCTGCGCAAGTGGGAGGGCTTCCGGAAGACCATGGTCGGGGATGCCTCGGCCAAGAAGGATGCGGTGGTCGCCAATCAGTCCAAGCCGAGGCAGGGCCTGGGCTTGAAGTTCGCCGACCACCAGAGCCTGCACCTGGGCCAGGTCAGCCCTCGCAAGAAGGCCGCAAAGGCGCCGGAGACGATCGACCTGACGCCAGAGTATGCGGATCTCATCGCCTCGTTCGAGAGGGACCTCAGAAAGCCAAACAAGCCAAAGACCCCATCCGTCGCCTCGCTCCTACCCAATATGCCCGCGCCCTCGAGGGTGAGGGTCTCCGCAGAGTCGCTCGTCTCGACCTCGACGGACCCCATCTCGGAGCTGGAGGACCTGGACGACGACGTGCCGCCGCCCATCGAGCCCATGGCGCCCCCCGCCGTGACCAAGCTGCCCCGCAAGCCGAGCCTGCGCAGGCCGGCCCACCGCCCCTCGCGGAGCCAGAAGCTCGCCAGCGAGGACTTCGGAAAGCTCGAAGCGCCGGCCAGGGGAGAGGCGGCGAGGCCGCGCGGGGTGAGGACGTCCAGAGCACCGTCGGCACACGACCGCAGCGCCTCGCCGCCTCCCTCGCCGACGCGGGCGTCGAGGCCGTACCTGCGGGAGCGGTCCCCGACCAAGGAGCTGATAGCGCGGCAGTCCATCCAGCTCGGATACCCGGAGCCCAAGATCGACTCCTTCTCCGCGCATGAGCCGGAGCCCGCCGAACCCCCCAAGTCACCCACCCAGCAGCAGGCAGACGACATCCTGGCCTCCATGTCCAACGCCTCGCCCTCGCCCGCGAAGCCCAAGCCGCGCCACACGCTCTCCCTCGACGAGCGCACGCGCCTCTCCATGGCCAGCTCGCGCTCCAAGCTCCCCGACGACGAGGAGGACACGCTGCCCCTCCGCAAGCCCAGCCTGGCCCCCGAGCCCATCCGCGAGGAGGACGGGGACCCGGACCACGAGGACATCGTGGCGCGCACGCGGCGCAGCATGGTCGGGTTCGAGGCGGCGCGGCAGAAGGCGCAGCTGGAGCGGCGGCGGTCGGCGCGCAGGTCGCGGCGCGAGGGCAGCCAGTTCTACAAGGCGGCGGAGCAGTTCCCGCGGGTGGCGGAGGAGCAGGAGGACTCGGCGCTGGCGGAGGAGCTGATGGGGGCGGAGCAGAGCTACGAGGATGTGTTTATGAGCCGGCCGAAGATCCAGGCGAGCCCCATTCCGTCGCCGACGATGGAGTGGGAGGACGAGTAGCGTGCTTGGTGAATGCGGGATACCCCAGCTTGTCTTTAGTATGAGTACATAATACATTCTATATCCGTACACCGCCTCCCGCGTGAAACCCTCTCATCTGTAAACACCGCTGCAAACACACCCTTACCACCCCTGCTTCGCCAGACTCTGCACCCTCGTAATCGTGTGATGGAACCCCATCTTAAACCTGCTCCTCCACCTCTGCATCCTCAACCTCTTCCTCTTCAGCCCTGGCCTCTCATGGAAGCGCTGCCTGTTCGCGATCGCCGGCAGCCTGTTCCTGGTGCACCGCATGGCCAGCTGCTGCAGCGCCTTGGCGGGCGTCACGGCGCCAGCCACGTGCACCGTCCGCCCGGACGCCGGCACGGCGCGCACGGGCACGTGCGTCTCCTCGGGCCCGAAGCTGGGCGAGGTGAACGACTTGGCCTTGGTGGTCCCGATGATGTCGGCGATGGACGACGTGTTGGCGTCGTAGGGGTGCGGCGCGCGCGCCGGCCGCACCTCCTTCTCCAGCGGGTCCATGCCCTTCTCCGAGGGCAGGTACGGCAGCCGCGAGTCGCGCGCGCGGTACGCGGGGGCCGTCTTGCGCCGGAAGGGCGCCTGCGACGGGAAGGGGTTGTAGCTGTCGTCGCGGCGGCGGGCGAGGGACGTGGTGAAGGCGCGGGCGGGCGTCGTTGTGGCTGCTGCTGCTGCAGCTGTTCGCAGGAGGGCAAGCCTGGGCTGGAGTGCGAGCGCCATTGTGCTAGGCTCCGTTAGCGGTGCTGGGTTATCGGGGTGGCGGGGCGGTGGCCGTACGAAGAATACGCGCCTGGGCGCCTCGACAGGTGTGTTCAATGGACGGTGTCGAGCTGAGCTGAGCTGGTCTGGTCGCGCTCGGGATGAAGTTCAAAAAAAGTCTCGGCCCGGGGTTGAGGTCCAGGAGTGGTTATGTAATCAGAACCGACACAACAAAAAGACCCGAGGCTTAGCCGCACCGCCTAGGAATATTGCCAGAATATTTGCCCACCACCGCCGTCATCACGTCTCGCAACGGCCGCTCTGCATCGACGCGTCCAGCTTTTCTGCGCCGTCGCATTCGCCAACTCTGCTGACACGAGGACTCGCGACGCAGCCGCAGCCATGTCCTACAACCCCTACGGAGGTTCGCTCCCCTTCGCTGGGCAATGGCAGCCGCATACTGACCCTTCCGCAGCGCCAGGCTACGGCCCTCCGCCGGCCTACGGCTCCTTCCCGGGCGCCGCGGGGCCTCCGGGCATGGCACCGCCCCCCGGGCTCGGTACGTTCCCCTCTTCTCTTCCTACGCCCCTGCCCCCTCGCCAGGCAGCCCTAACAGACCCAGGACCCCCTCCAGGCATGTCATCCGCCCCGGGCTTGGCACCTCCCGGAGTGCAGCAGCCCAGCGCGACGCAAGCTAATCGTCCAAGTGGGCTGCCCGCCAACTTCCAAGCGCCGCCGAACCTGCCCAACATCAACTTCAACGCCAGGGTCATCCGCCTCGGCGGCCCCACCGTGAAGCCCGGCACGCCGACGAGCTCCGGGAGGGAGGACAGCCAGACGCCCGGCCCGCGCGGTGGGCTCGGGTCCGAGAGGGCGCCGGACCACGGCCGGGCCTCCGCCAGAGACACCGCGCAGGGTTTCGTCCCGTTCACAGGCGAGGAGAAGCTGCGCACCGTCTTCGTGCACAAGATCCCCGAGAGCGTGCCGGACGTCCAGAGGCTGCTCAACGCCGTGGGCAGGGTGCGGAGGTGGGACGGCGCGCCGTCGGCACTGTCGGACAGCCAAAACACCACGTTCGGGTTCGCGCTATACGACGACGCCGAGTCCTTCTCCAACGCGGTCGAGCTGCTCAAGGACGTCGAGCTGCCCACGAAGCGCCAGCCGCCGTCGGCCCCGGACGCCGAGCGCAAGGACGACTTTGAGGGCATCGACAAGGTGAAGCTGCAGATCGCCATCGACGAGAGCTCCCAGAAGTATCTAGAGTCTTACCGCGAGAATAGAGGAGACGACGCGGAGGCGGCCTCCCGGCTCGAGGCCGCGCGGGCCGAGCTGAATCGCCTCGTGAAGGACCTCTTCTACCCGCCCGCGGCCGCCAAGGCCGACGGCGACGGCGACGTGCGCATGGGCGACGCGAACGGCGAGAACGTCGAGGTCGTCAACATCCCCCTCAACCAGGACGACGAGCTGGCCGACATACCGGCCGAGATGCGCGAGATCGTGGCGCAGGAGATCTCGGCGTTCCGCGAGCGCAGCAACAAGCGCGACATGGAGCGCATGAAGCGCGAAGAGGAGCTCGAGGAGGCCGAGAGGCGGCGCTCCGACCGGCCGCCACGCTCGCCGCGCGCCGACCCGGCCTCGTCGAACAACATACCCCTGGGCCCGCGCGCCCTCCAGGGCGGCGCCCCGCAAGGGCCGCGCGGCGTGTCCTTCGTCAACGGGGCGGACCCGCAGACGGAGGAGGACACGGACGCCAGCGACGGCGAGATACGCCGGCGGCAGCTGGGCCGGCAGAGGAGCGACGAGGACAAGATGTACCTCGAGGCCGAGCGCAAGTGGGTCAACCGCGAGAGGTCGCGCGCCGCGGCGCTGGCGCGGGAGAAGGACCGCGAGCGGCAGGAGGCGGAGAGCCTCGAGCGCAGGCGGCAGGAGCAGCTCGCGCGGGAGAAGGAGTGGGACGACGAGAAGGAGGCCGCGCGGCAGAGCCACCCGTACCACCGCGACCGGGCGGCGTGGGCGCGCAAGCGCAACGCCGAGAGGGGCGAGGAGCAGAGCCGCGACGCGGCGGACCGGCGGGGCGAGGAGGACGAGCGGAGGCGCGAGAGCGCGGAGGTGGAGAGGAGCCGGGGCCTGGCGGCGTCGTTCCTGGACCGGCAGGCGGAGGAGATGGAGCGCGAGGCGGCGCCGGCGCCGCAGCCCTTCAAGCTCAGCCTGGGCGCGGCGGCGCAGCGGGCGCAGGAGCGGGCGGCCCCGCAGCGGCGGACCATCGCGGAGGTGGAGGGCCTGCTGGCGGACGAGGAGGCCGAGGGCGCGGGGCGGAGGCGGCTGGTGCCGATCCAGATGGAGGCCTCCGCCGCGACGAGCATGACGGACGAGGAGGTGTCGGAGGCGCTGCGGTCGCTGGCGCAGGAGATCCCGAGCGAGAAGGAGGGGCTGTGGGGGTGGGACGTCAAGTGGGAGCACCTGGACGAGGGCGTGATGAAGGAGAAGCTGCGGCCGTTCGTGGAGAAGAAGATCGTGGAGTACCTCGGGGTGCAGGAGGAGGTTATCGTGGAGGTCATCGAGGAGCATCTGAGGGGGCACGGGAAGCCTGGCGACCTGGTGGACGAGCTGGCGGAGGTGAGTTTCCCCTTTTTCTTCCCCCCTTTCTGGGAAGGGGCTTATTGCGCTATGAGGATGAATGCTAATGAGGGATGGAATAGGCACTCGACGAGGAGGCGGAGGACCTGGTCAAGAAGCTCTGGCGGATGGTCATCTTCTTCACCGAGAGCGAGAAGCGCGGGCTCCCGGCGTAGGGCGCCGGCAGGAGAGAGCCGGCGGTGCGGGCTCCCTCTGGGCCCAGGCTTGTTTCGAGCGGGGCTTGGGGGTATCGGCATTGGTGGTGAAGGGTTGAGAGCGGGGTGAATAGGGGTGGATGTGAACGGGTGTGAGGGGGAATATGCATAAATAGCGGACGAAAAAGGGTAAGAGAAAAGGGGATAAGGGACGAGGAAGAGGGAGGTGAGGCAGACGAGAAAGAGCGTGGCTGTGTAATGGCGACGGCCGTGTATCTCTAGAATGGGAACGAGGGAGCGTGAATACAGTTTAATATCAAGCCCGTGCTGTCGGGAGGGACCCACGATGCCAGTGCCACAAGGAGCCTCACCCGGGACCGAAAACCTGTTGCGTTTTCTCGTTGCATCGACTAACACACCCCTGGCAGGGCCGCTCCCACCTCCCTTAGCAAGCCGTGAAATCACGGATAGCCAACTATCCCACGCCTACCCTGGACTCCGCATTGCTCCACATCCCCTCGCCATCGAGTCCCCGTCATCCTCCCTAGGCAGATTCCAGCGGAAAGGCCCCGTCCGCCTTGGCTGCTCCCATCGGCTGCCACCACGACCGTCCACCAGGACGCCCTCCCCGCTCAGCCTGGCAATCACCTCCGTCTCAGAGTTGGAGTGCAGAGAAGGGGAGAGTGGCTCCCGGACCTCACTGAAGCAGGGCATCAATCCGATCGTTTCACGGGACTTCAGACAGGATGGAAAACAAGCGCGGTGGTCATTAAACGCTTCGCTGCCCAGCACCCCCCATTACATACCCTACCACCTCAGCCCCTCAGCCCCTCACCCTTCCTCGCCCCATCTCCCCTCGTCCCCTATCCTTTCTCTCCCATCCACTCCCCACCTTCTACCCCGAAAGCTCTCCTCAACCCTCACCCCAAGCCCTGCCCACCCTCAGCAGCACCGCTTATGAAAGTGGCAGTGCCCCCCACAGCAGTCGAAGCCAAGCGACATCCCCCCGCCCCTCAGCCTGCTCGCCTCCGGCTTCGGCTCCGCCGCCTATTCCCAATCCACCCCAGTTAGCTTGTCTCCTCGCTCCTTAGTCCTTCTCCTCCTATCGAAGGAGCTCCCCGGTGAGGTCTTGGATTGGGGGTTGGGAGACTATCCCTGGGGGGCAGAGCAACGGGGGTGACGGGTCGATAGGGACAGGGCAAAAAGGAAGAGCGACAAGGGATGTCTCGAGAAAAAAAAGGTAGATGCGAAGAGCAAGATCTTGGGACGGGGGTAAGAACGTACAGGCTGCTGCGTGACAACACCCCCCCTCACCACCATCGGCGCCTCCTTCTTAGGACCCTCCTTGACCTCGCCCTTCATCCTGTTCCTGTTCCTGTTCCTGTCCTGAAAATACCCCCTTTTTCTTTCGTTCTTTCCCCTTTTCGCCGTGTTCGCCTTATTCGGCTTCGTCGGACGTCGATAAGCTCAGGTCTTGGCGAGAATTGTCTCAGAAGCGGTGTGGAGACTCCAGATTCAAAAGGGGCGGAAAACGAGAGGACGGGAAGGGGGGGCAGGCAGGCCGGTAGAAAAGGGCCCCCCAGCCATGTTTATCCACTGTCCCGCGGAAGGGGAGGCAGGGTCCAATGGCGCCGTGTTTATCGATCGGTAATATATGTGGCTTAGCCCCATTCGGCGCGGGCACCCCTGTCGATCTGCCGCCCAATGAGCTCCCTCTTCCACATGCAGCATTCAGCTCAACACACGAACACCAAATGCTGATGCCGCCCGCAGCTCCCCCCAGGGTCAATAGCAGTTGAGCCTGCAGCTCTAAGTAACACCAATCCCGCCCAGGGCTCAAGGAAGACCAGCACCGTCCACAGCTTTAGACAGCCCGCGTTCCAGCCCGCGGTCGCAGCTACCCAGATCTGCATCCCACCCACAGCTCCCTCGCAAGCTTCATCCACCCTCACAGCGCCACTCACTCACCCACTCACTCACAAAGACACACACACACACACATCCCATAACCACAAATCAATCGCATTAACAAAATCTAGTCCGCAACGCCCCTACTCCCCCTTCTCCCCCACCTCAACCTCCCCAACCTCAACCCCCTCTTCCCCGACACTAACCTCCTTAACACCCACCCCCTCGCCCTCCCCCTCCGCCTCCAGCCTCAGCCACTCATCCCACTCGGGGAAAAGCTCCTCGTCCTCCCCCGGGACGCCCAGCACCTTGGCCACCCTCCCCTTCTTCCCCTTCTCCAGCCCCTCCTTCCACCCCTCCACGAGCCCCTTCGTCAGGCTCGGTCTGTACGTCTGCGAGAACAGCACCGCCTCCGCCCGCCGGCCCGTCTCCACCAGCACCTCCACGCACCTCTCCACCTCGCCCAGCATCCAGTGGCAGCTGAACGCCACGTTGTGCGCCCCGGCCTCGCGCGCCTGCCCCGCCAGCGCCGCCAGCCCCTCGCGGTCGCCCGTCGACGAGTGCAGCAGCAGCAGCGACCCGATGTCCTTGGCCTGCGTGAAGCACTTGGCCGCCAGCGCCACGTCCCACGCCGCCAGCGCCGCGTCGCCCACCGTCTTCCACTTGTGGTCCGCGTCCGCCGCCTCCGCCAGCTCCAGCGCCGTCTGCAGCTGGCCCAGCGCCAGCGCCAGCTCGAACTTGTGCTCCGGGTCCGTCGCCACCTCCAGCGCCAGCTCCTTGTAGCCCTGGCCCTCCAGGAACCGCGCGATGCGGTTCAGCTGGTCCTGCGGTATGTCCGGCAGCAGCTCCGCCGCCGCCTCCATGTCCTCCTGTAGCACCAGCGTCTGGTACTCCAGCACCGGCAGCGACAGCGCGAACGACGTGACGTTGACGTCCTTGTCCGCGAGGTAGATGCGCTCGTCGCGCTGGATGAACCCGAGGATGTACATGGCCGTGTCGAAGTGCGAGATCGTGTACGTCTGGTCGCCGACAAGGTAGTTGAGCCGGTTGGTCGTGTTGGTGTAGACAAAGACGGCGCCGATCCACTCTCCGTTGCGGACGCTGAAAAAGTCAGTAGCGGTCTTTTACATACCGCAGGGGGGGGGTCTCACCTCTCGCTGATATCCGTGATGACCTCAAAGGCGGCCTCCACGCCGTCCTCCTCGACCTCGCCGGACTGCACCGCCTCGACGTAGGCCTCGCGCGAGAACCGCAGGACGTAGAACGAGTCCTCGCAGGCGATGGACACGAGCTCGCCGCTGTCGGACCAGTACACCTGCTTGGGCTCCACCTCGATCCTCCGCACCAGGCCGCCCGTCTGCCAGTCGAAGAACGAGACGCCGCCCTGGCCCGTCACGCCGAGCAGCGTGCCGCCCGTCAGCCCGTCCGCCTGGAACCCGACGTCGAGGCCGCCCGTCTTCTCCGTGAAGTTCTTGTACATCTTGACGCTCGTCGCCGACTCGCGGATGGCAAAGTCGTTGCTGTTCTCCTTGGACGCCCAGACGAAGTCGAGGGCGGAACCAAAGGCCTTGTTGCGCCACGCCAGACTCGTGTAGATGATGTACTCGCCGTCGCCGCCTGAGTTGTTAGCTAGAGAGCAAAGGAAGGCGTTCTTAGAGGCCAAGACTCACAAACTGCCGTGAAGCGGCCGTTGGGCGAGTGGATCAGCGTCTGCGGGTAGACCTCGCAGGTGCCCAGCTCCTTCACGGGGAAGTTGATAGGCGTGTTATCCTTGATCGAGGGGTCTGACCAGTTAGCAATTGCCCATGAAAGGTTTGGAGGCACACTCACCACCGCCCTTGATGATGCCGGAGATGACCTCGTTGTGGCGCGCCCAGATAAGCTTCCCGGAAGCATCCATCGACACGGCGGGCTCCTCCCTGCCCATCTTGATCACGGTCGCGCCGTCGTCGAAGCCGACCGCGACGCCCTGCCGGCCCTTCTGGTAGGCCACGCACCACGCGCGCTCCAGGCCGTAGTTGAGCGACTGCTCGAAGCGGTACGTGTTGGCGTGCCATATCCGGATCGTGCCGTCCTCGGAGCCCGAGATGATGACGGGCAGCTCGGGGTGGTAGCACGCAAAAGACACGTTGTTGGTGTGGCCCTCCAGCGTGGCGATCAGCGACTTGGTCGTGTAGTCCCACACCTTGACCGTCCTGTCGTCCGACGACGTGAGGAGGTACGGCTTGTCGGCGAAGGGGTAGTAGTCGACGTGGTTCACGCCCTTGGTGTCGTGCGCCTCGAGCGTGAAGTTGGGCACGGGCGACCCCAGGCTCCATATCTTGACCGTCCTGTCCAGGCACGCCGAGGCGAACGTGTTGGTGTCCTTGGGGTTGATGGCCAGCCCCATGACGTAGTGGCCGTGGCCCTCAAAGGTCTGCACGCACTTCCACCCCTTCTCCCAGTCCCACAGCTTTATCGTCATGTCGTCCGAGGCGGTCAGCACGAAGGGCAGCGTCGGGTGCACGACGATGGCGCGGATGTAGTCCGGGTGGGCCTCGAACTGGGCCACCTTCTCCGACGTGTTGTAGTTGTACACGCGCACCTGGAAGTCGTCCGAGCCGCACACGATCCAGTTCTTGCGGGCGACGAAGCGGCCGGCGCGGATGGGCACGTCGGTGAGCTCAAAGGTGCGGACCACCTGCTGGGTCTCGTGGGACCAGATGTACGCCTGGCCTGGAGGGGGTTAGCGTCTGGTGGAACGGGGGGCGGCGAGGCGGCAATAGATACCATTGTAGAGGGTCGTGAGGATCCAGGGCTCGGTAGGGTGAAAGTCAATGCCCTTGACTCGTTCGCTCCTAGCGAAGAGTTGGCGCTGCGGCCGTCAGCAGGAGTTCGACAGCATGAACAAAGACCACGGAGCAAGCCAATGCTATCCAGTAGCCTCCCATCTATATTGGTCCAGGGCGAGGACACCCACCTTGACGTCGAGGCGCATCTTGCCGGTGTCGCTTCAACAAGCGGATCGAATCGTTGGTGGGGCAAATAGGGGATATCGAGGAGGACCACCACTCATCAATTTCGATGCGGTGGCGGGGAATGTCGTCGGTCGAGGTCCGGTTCGATGCGTTGGACCTACCTGGAGTTGTATGAGCCGCAGCAGAGTCCGCAGGGAGTGTTGGTAGCTCTGGCGGACCTTGGATGTCGAGCTCGAAATGTGTCTTGAGCAGCGAGCCCGAAATGGCGGTACGTGGCAGGAGGCTACTAGCGTCACGTGATTCCGCTGTTAGAGACACTGATGCTCCACCGCCAACGATATCCACACATGCATCGCCCACAGTGCAGTCAAACCAGTGGGGCGGAAGAGCGCTACAGATCATTGCTACAGGTACAAAACAGAACACGAACACTCTAGCTATGGGAACTTCAAGTCCACTTAAAACACGTCAAATTGGGTCATAACTCTTTATTCATCATTTTCGCCCTTTCCCGAAAAAAACATCGTAAAATGAACCGTCTACATCACGCTCAGGCCTTGACCTTCTTGACAACCTCCACCAGCTGGTTGTAGAGCTTGTGCGAGGGCTCGATGCCCGTCACCTTGGTGACGATATCCTCGGCGGAGTTGTCGGCGACGATCTTGGCCAGCTCGGCGCTCTCGTCGTCGCCCTCGACGTTCTGGAAGCGGAAGGCCACCTCGGCGGCGGCCAGCAGCGCCGTGACGTCCTTGCCCATGTCGGCCAGCTGGGCGGCGGGGCCGACGAAGCGCTCCTTGCGGCCCAGCTTCCGCAGGGGGGCGCGGCCGACGCGCTCCACGGCGTCCGCCAGGTGCGGGTTGCTGATGCGCGTGATGATCTTCTCGGCGTACTCCTTCTGCTCGGCCTCGGGGATGCCGTGCTTGGTGATGATCAGGTCGCTGGTCTCGCGCAGCGCCTGGCGCACCTGGCCGATGATGAACTCGTCCTGCAGCGCCTCGTCGACCGTCTTCTTGCCGCGGTTGTAGCCGTGGTAGGCGGCCGTGGCGTGGCCCGTGTTGACCGTGTACAGCTTGCGCTCGATGAAGGGCTCGAGGTTGTCGACCCAGTGGATGCCCTTGATGGTGGGGACGGTGGCGAAGGGCGTCTTGTCGACGACCCACTCGTAGAACTTCTCGAGCTTGACGCTCAGGCCCGAGTCGGGGTCCTGGGCCGGCACGATGCGGTCGATGGCCGAGTTGGCGTAGCTGGCGCGCTTGCCGTGGGTCGCCAGGCGGGCCTCGGGGGTGTTCTTGGGGTCCTTGATGAAGGACGCGAGCGTGTCGGTGGCGCCGATGGCGTTCTCGCAGGCGATGACGGCCAGCGGGGGCAGGTCCTCGGAGCGCTTGTCAATGCCCTTGGCGATGGGCGGCGCGATGAACTTGAGGATGGTGGGGCCGACGGAGCACGTCACCACGTCGGCGGTGGCGATCTCGTCGACGAGCTTGTCCTCCTCGGTCCGCGAGTTGAGGGCGCGGTAGTTGGTGATGGTCTTCTCGTCGGTGCCCTCGACGCCGACCTCGATGACCTTGTAGGAGGACTCCTTGTTGATCGAGTCGACGAGGGGCTCGACCACATCGGCGAAGATGACCTCGTAGTCAGACTCGTGGAGGAAGCAGGCGACGAAGCCGCGGCCTGGCAGGATTGGGTTAGCGGCGAGGCGGATGTTGGGGGGAGTCAATTGAACTCACCGATGTTGCCGGCGCCAAAGTGAACCGCCTTCTTGCCCATTGTGACTGTTGTGATGGAGCTTTGGTGACTGGGGGGTATTGGGTATTGCGTGTTCTGTTTGGCGGGGTAATCGTCAGCAAGTCTGAGCGGTGACGCGAGATTGGGCAGCAGCTGAGGATGCTTGGGAGGAAGACCGAAGCAGCTGGGAGGGGAGGGGAGCTTGATTGTGAAGCTCAATGGGGATGGGGGTTACTCACCAAGAGTTGTGATTTTGATCTCTGAGGTCAAAGAAAGAGGATGCAGGATCACGAAAAATTGAATTGTTGAGGAGGGAGCAGCAGTACCTCTTTATAGGCGTTTGGTTGGGCTGGAGCACCGAATGAGGGGAGGCAGGAGCTACCGGTGTTAACGTCACCACCAGTGACGGCGAAGAAGGCGCAGGCGGGAGAGGTGGGCAGGTGGGGCAGACCTCCGGGTGCCTGGCCACAGCGGAAACCAGCGCCTGTGCGCCTCAGACAAGGGCAGCCAGGTCCAGCTCTCAGGCCTGGGGAAACTCGTGTCGCTACAAGTACGAAACATCTCTTGGCGGCTGGGACGCTATGTTTGATACACGTCTTGAAATACCTCGACCGTTCCAGCCCAGAGGCTCCCTGCTCTCGATCCTTGTGCACCCAGGCAGGAGCCAGCACACCGCCGACCAGGGGACGGCGCCGCCATGTCCAGACCCATTGCCGCTGAAACACGCAGCTCGAGAGCTCCGGACTGCTCGAGGGCCCGTCATCCGCGGTTTACATCACCGGTCTCAGGCGCGGCGGCCGGGTGGGCCGAACAGCTCGAGCTCTGGAACCCACCCACGAGAAGCTAACTGGCGTCATAGCGGGACCGCCGCGCTAAAGCGGGTGCCGAGAGCCATTAGTAGCGCCCGCGCTCGCATTCCTCGTCCCGCCGGCCGTTCCCAGCTCTGCATAGCTCCAGGCTCCGCTCGGGAGTCATCCGCGCAAGCAGCGGCCGCTATGGTGATATTCTAAAGGGGCTCATCTCGACCTGCTGCAAGCGGGCGGGCAAGCGCCGAGGTACCGTCGGAAAAGCCCCGAGCCCTGTCCGGCGCGTCTCCCGATGGGCCGCTCCCCGATCGAGATCAGCGCGCGCCCAGCCTGTGCCTGGGCCATACGAAGAGAATGAAAAAAACGTGCTCTCACACCACAAACCGGATGGTGGTGTCTGTGTCTCAAGCGAGAGTGTTGGGGCGCGGCACGCACGAATGACCTCATCCTGTTTAGGTAACGCTCCATATTAACGGTGCTCCGCTGTGGGCCGGAGGTGTCGCCAGATTTGCAGTTATATATATGTAATGATAACATACTCGTGCTCACATCTCGTAGAAGCCGGAAGAAAAGCTCAGGGGCTGAAGGCGCTGGTCTGTTCTTCGTCGTTCCATGGGGCTTTTCCTCCGAGGGACATCGACAGCTCCACAGGTCAACCCCTCCCCCACTTCCGTCCGGTGCCCCTCATTCAACGCCTGCGAGAAGGAAATTGGATTTGGGACGACGACTCCGGATGCGGACATGAAGAGTCACCACCTCCAATCTCATATCCCTCATTGTAAATACCTTGACCTTGGCAATCGTCGATAGCGAGGCCTTATCCATATCATGCTAGGTACCACGACACATAGCGTCACCTAAGATGAGGGATTATCGACGCGGCTCTCAACCCACGTTCCTCGCGTGGGAAAAGCGAACGAATATTGACGCGGGCTGATATCGGCGCCATTCGCCCGCGCAGCCGTCTGCCCGTCCCGCCCGAAATCCAAGAACCATTCGGGGCGGGGCGCATTTTCCAAGAATTCTATTTATCGGCTTCCCGAGCCGCGTTTCTAACCCGGTTTATATGCGTCTTATCTTCCGTAGAGCGGCAGCCCGGACACGGCTGTTCCGGTTGACTTTCCGCCTTTCCAACTACATACCAGTACTCGTCCTAGGTAGACGTACTGTACGTCCCTGAGTTCCACCCTGGAGCTGAGAAGCCAACCCATCCCCAATAAGCCTCTCTTCCCCGAACCGGAAAGCGCCTGTTTCCAGGCGCGTCCGAATCCCTGGGACCGATATGCAAGAACAACGCAAACTCGAACCCGCAGTTCCACACATCCACCCCAGACGCAGCCTCCTCGACGGCGCTTGCTCCCCCTCCAACCCCTCTAACCCCTCCAACCCAAGTGCCCCGGACCTCTTCCCACCCAATAATACGAGAACAAGCAACACACAACAGACAAGCCCAAACACTCCCCCCAGAGAATCTCCCACCGCGAACCCCAATCCCCAGCTCCAACCCAACCCCAGCTCCGCCCCGCAGAAAAACGCTTATTAGCAATAAGAATCCCGCTAGCTCACCGCTTGCACCCCATCACGACATCCCCCGTCCACAGCATCCCTGCACCGCATCACGAGAATCCCGAAAGAAGCAAACGCAGCTCCACTCCCCCCCACGCCGCGCGCCCACGAACCACGAGCTACGCACCGCCCACGGGAGCGGTGAGCGCGCCGGAACTGCACCCCGCGTCGGAGCTAGCCCCAAGCCGGAAGGCCCCAGGGCGAGCCCACGTACGGACTCCCCCTAGTTCACGCGTACCCAGTAGGTCCACCTCACGGACGAGAACCACGGAGCGTAAACAGGAAAAGTTCATTACAATTTCTTTTGCTACCTTGATCGTCCGCGTTTTCCGTCCGTCCAGAACCTCGTACGTCCAGTCATAAGCTCATCCCCCCGCTCCCCGTCACAGCCTCGCACCAGGAAGTCAGGCCTGCGCGTACTTCTTGAAGGCGCCGATGAGGCCGCCGGTCGAGGCGTCGTGGCCCTCGCCCTCACCAGGCTGGTCGAGCTCCCTACATACCGAATTAGCACAAACCCCCTACAGGAGAAAAGAGCAAGGGTCGCGTAAGGGAAGGACAGCTGAAACGTACCCGAGGATCTTCTTGGCCAGCACCTTCCCAAGCTCAACACCCCACTGGTCGAACGAGTTGATGTCCCAGATCGCGCCCTCCGTGAACGTCAGGTGCTCGTAGTAGACGATCAGCGCCCCCAGCTCCGCGGGGCCGATCGCCCCGCCGACCAGGATGCTGGTCGTGGGCCGGTTGCCCAGGAACACCTTGTGCGGCACCAGGTCGGCCGGCGCGCCCTCGGCGCGCACCTCGTCCGCCGTCTTGCCCACCATCAGCGCCTCCGCCTGCGCGAAGTAGTTGGACGCCAGCATCTTCTGGTGCAGCCCGCCCGCGACCGGGTTGTGCGACTTGGCCGCCAGGATGAAGTCCGTGGGGATCAGCTTGGTGCCCTGGTGCACGAGCTGGAAGAACGAGTGCTGCGCGTTGGTGCAGGGCTCGCCGAAGAGGATGGGGCCTGCGCGCGAGAGAAGAACTGGAGTCAGCAACCCGGAAACGTGGGGAGCGGGATGGGCGGGGGGAGGGGAGAGCAGGCTTACCGGTGGTGTACTTGGCGGGCGAGCCGTCCGACGTGATGGACTTGCCGTTGGACTCCATGGACAGCTGCTGCAGGTACGCCGGGAAGCGGTGCAGGTACTGGTCGAACGGCGCCACGAGATGCGTCTGCGCCTGGAAGAAGTCCGAGTACCACACGCTCAACAACCCGCCCAGCACGGGGATGTTCTCCCTCAGCGGCGCCTCCCTGAAGTGCTTGTCCATCTCGTGCGCGCCGGCCAGGAACTGCTTGAAGTTGTCGAAGCCCACGTACAGCGCGACGCTCAGGCCGATGGCGCTCCACACCGAGTACCGGCCGCCGACCCAGCTCTCGAAGCCGAACATGTTCTTGGGGTCGATGCCGAACTTGGCGACCTCTCCCTCGTTGGTGCTCAGCGCCACGAAGTGCTTGGCGATCTCGCCCTTGCCGTCCGTCTTCTCGAGGAACCACGTCTTGGCGGTGTTGGCGTTGGTGGTGGTCTCGGCGGTGGTGAAGGTCTTGGAGGCCACGAGGAAGAGCGTGGTCTCCGGGTCGGAGGCGTTGAGGGCCTCGGCCATGTGCGTGCCGTCGATGTTGGAGACGAAGTGGAGGGTCATGCCGGGGGCGCCGTAGTGCTTGAGGGCCTCGGTGACCATGACGGGGCCGCTGCGTCGTGTTAGTCCAGCACGGCCTCAAAAAGCCAATCTTTTCCCTCTCTAGCAACTCACAGATCAGAGCCGCCAATGCCAATGTTGACGATGTTGGTCAGCTTCTTGCCCGTGTACCCCGTCCACTCCCCGCCGCGCACCTGCTCGCTGAACTCCCTCATGTGCTCCAGCACGGCGTTAACACCGTTATCCCCGCCCATCACGTCCTCGCCGTTGACCTTCATGTCCCAGCCGCCGACGTTCCTCAGCGCGGCGTGGTACACGGCCCTGTTCTCGGTGAAGTTGATGGGCTCGCCGGCGAACATGGCGTCGCGCTTGCGTTCGACGCCGACCTGCTCGGCCAGCTTGACCAGCAGGTCCAGCGTCTCGCCGGTCAGGAAGTTCTTGGAGAAGTCGAAGAGGACCTCGGAGCCGGCGGACGCGGGCGAGAAGGTGCGGGTGAACTTGGCGAAGCGCGACGGGTCGGACGCGAAGGCCTCCTTGAGGACGAAGGTCTTGCCGACGGAGTCGCGGTGGGCCTGGAGCTCGCTCCAGGCGGGGAGGGTGTTTGCGGGGGCCATGGTGGTGGTTGCTTTTTTTTCGTCCGAGTGATGCGGGTGTTATGTTTTGGATGGAAATGGAGGGGAGGAGAGCGAAGGGAGAGTTTACGATGGAATGGGGGATAGGTAGGTGGTCGAGGTACAAGTAGTGGTGGGGTTTGGAGGGGTTCAAGTATTTATGCGGGCGGTGATCGATCGGGGGCTGTTTGAGGGATTTGCGCTCGCGCGGGCTCGTTCGAGAGCCGACCTGTCGGGTATGTGGCAAGGGGGATCTATTGGGGCGGTTCCGTCGGAGCTCGAGTCCCGGAAATTCAACTATTGTCCTTGGAAGCCGGGGGTGGGAAATTGAAGAGAGTCCAGCGGGAACGTGGGGTGAGCTCGGGAGCTTGGGCTGGGTCTGGTCCAGCTCTGGTGGGGTGAGGGGCAATAATCTCTGATGAGAAAGCCGGAACCTCCGCGGGGCCACTGCGCCGATGGCCGGGGGGGATACACGGCACGAGCGAGGGGCGTTTCGAGCTTTCCGGTGTGTGTCGTGCTACAAGGTACGCCTGGCCATCAATCTCTCCAGTCTCGACCTGGTTAGACCCAGGGCCGGTTGCGACATTCCCGCGATCGGACTTTTCTAGTTTCTTAGTCTCTTGGCCCGGTGCCCGGGTGAATGAGGCCGGAGCTGAGAACGCCTGTCGGCTATGGACGCGTTCCAGTCGGCTATTCTGGCAGGGAGAGCTAGACCCGAGCTGGTGCTGCTGGGCATGTCGAAGTCAATGGCGGCGGAAGAGGTCGCAGGCGTTCCACGCGCGGGGCACGAAAAACTGCGGCGCGGGGCAGCAAAAGGAGGGGCAAGCCATGCAACCGCGCCCTCCAGCTGTATGTACATCTGTACGTACAGGGTCTTGGCCCCCTCGACACAGGGGACCCCGACACACCAAGAGCCTCAAATCAGACCCGATGACCAGTACTGTCTTGGCGCTCCAATGCCCGCTCCGCCGCCGTCGGCGTGCCCGCCACGCAACCCCGGTCCGCAGAGTTCCAGCCCCGCGGCACATCGTGGGTTTCCCCCGAGGACCAAAAAGGAGAATGAGATAATCGCCTGCAGAATTCCGCTCGCGGGCTTTGTCATGATGATGACACGAGCAATACGTTTCACACCCCCAGTTTTTCCATCCGCTGGGCTTCCGGCCATGTGACGCTGATCTGAGGGCGTCGCAGGCCAGCTGCTGCCCCTCACTTCAAGTTGCCCCGCACCCAGGCGCCAAAAATTGCCCTGTGAGAGTGGCCAGTTGCAAGCTGCTCCGTGCTCGGTGCGGGATTATAAATCTGCCAATCGTCGCATAATTGTTCACCGAGGGTACATATCTTAACGTACATAGATACTGCGAGGAAAATCTGGAACCGCCCGACTCCAGAAGTATGGCCCCCAGTGGCCCTAAGAAGACATCCAATGCAAAGCTGATGGGGGTTTGAGCATCGTACGAATCAGACATGGGTTGCTGAAACATGGTCTGGAAGGCAGTGGACTGTCTCACTTGCCCCATGCTCTGCACTTATCCGGTGGACAACGAACAAGAGCATTGCGACCACCTGCCATCACCAACGTCATTCTGCAGTGTCACTTCATTCCTGTAGCTGGAGAAATGCTCCCAGCAAAACAGTCAGCCCATAGCACAGCTTCAAACATCACACACTCCAGGCATCACAATCCCAACACCAAACCAAAACCTTCACCAAAATCCCTGTATTCACGCCCCTCATGCCCCCCCCTAAACACAGGAAGAGCAGAGGCTAGATCCAAGATGAAAAAAAAGAGAAAAAAAAAGACATGATCTCGTTGTACACATACCCCGTTTGCTCCTGCCAACTCCACTTTTTGGACGAGGGAAAAAGAAAAGGAACGTAGACTGCGGGGAGGAATAAAAAAAAACGACAAGTGACGAGAAGGAACAACAGGGGGTCGGGGGCCGATGAGCGGCGTGCAGAGTGCAAGACCTTCAGCTTTCAGAACACGGGGAAGCAGGGAGAAGGTACAGATACAGGGCCTTCTCCGCTGCATCCCCTGGTTCCGGTCTGATATCCGCCCAACAGCTCGCCGAGGAGTAAGGGTGCGCATCCACCATCCGTGCCGGCAGAAGAATATGATCCCCCCAAGACTCTTATCGGCGGTCCGTGAGGCTCCCCACGAACGACGGGTCCTTGACGCTCCCGCCCGCGTCGCCCAGCCCCGCGATCGGCCTGTTGTAGCTGAACCCCGCGAACTGGTCCTGCATCGTCGCCGAGAGCATCGGGCCGTCGACGTACGAGTCCTTGGGGTCCTCGGCCGTGAACTCGGGGTCGAAGTTGGCCGTGTCCAGCGCGTCGGCCTGCCGAGACGGAAAAACATTAGCAAAGGGGGCTTTCCAAACGGGGATGTGGGGTACAAAAAGGGGGTAATGTAAGATGGGGGGACATACCACGTTGGGCTTAAAGGCCGGCTCGTACTTCCGCTGCAGCAGCTTCCGCCAGTCTATCGCGTGGAAGAACGGGTGCGCCTTGATCTCCGCCGACCCGTTGGCCCCCAGCCTCTCGGCCGGGTTCCGGTTCAGCAGCCTCGTCAGCAGGTCCTTGGCCGCCGACGGCACGTCGTTGGGGAAGTGCAGCGGCTCCTGCAGGATCTTCCTGTACATCTCGTTGGTGTTCTCGTCGTAGAACGGCGGCAGCCCCATCAGCATCTCGTACAGCAGCACCCCCAGCGTCCACCAGTCCACCGCCTTCTGGTACCCCTGGCCCATCAGCAGCTCCGGCGCCAGGTACTCGGGCGTCCCGCAGAACGTGTTGGTCCGGTCCTCGTCCTTCATGTCCAGCTTGCACAGCCCAAAGTCGCACAGCGCGATGTGGCCCTGGTAGTCGAGGAGAATATTCTCCGGCTTGAGGTCGCGGTAGATCACGTTGAAGCCGTGCAGGCACTCGAGCGCGCACAGCAGCTCGGCCGTGTAGAAGCGCGCGCGGTTCACGTCGAAGCGCCGCTCCTTCTGCAGGTGGTGGAACAGCTCGCCGCCGTTGACGAAGGCCAGCACGAAGTACAGCTTCTCGGGCGACTGGAACGAGAACTTGAGCGGCACGATGAAGGGGTTGTTGATCTGCGCCAGCACCGACCGCTCGGCCAGCGTGTGCGTCACCTCGGACCGCGAGATGATGTGGGCCTTGCGGATGGTCTTGAGGGCGTAGATGCGGTGCGTGTCCTTCTTGCGCACCTGCATCACCTTGCCGAAGCTGCCCTTGCCCACCACCTTGAGCAGCTCGAAGTCGTCGATCTTGAGCTTGCCCGCCCGGATCTCCACGTACTCGACCCCGATCTTGAGCTTGCCCGACCCGTACTGCACGTCCACCCACTCCACCCCGCTGTGGCCCAGCGCCTTGTCCGCCTTGTCCTTCTCCTTGTCCTTCTTGCCCGCCGACTTGGACGCGTCGTCGGCGCCCGCCCGCTCCTCGAACCGCGGGTTGATGCGCACCACGCCCAGGAAGATGTCCTGGCTGCGGCCGGACCCCGGCGGCGCCACGGGGTTCCGCATGTAGAGGTGGACGACCAGCTCCGTGGCCCTCGACACGTCGAACTTGTACTGCGTGTTGCCGCCGGCCCACAGCGGGTTCTCCGGGTTGCCGTCGACCGAGTTGACGAACACCTGCAGCTTGTCAAAGTCTAGCAGGGCGTACGGCATGTACTTGCCCGAGATGCGGCCGTGGTTGGTGGGTATGTTGGAGAAGCCGCCGCCGCCGGCCGTCTGGGGCCGGCTGCTGCCGTTGGCGAACGACCCGGCCGACCCCGGGCGGACGGAGCCGGCCAGGGCGCTGCTGCTCGAGAGCGAGTTCTGGGTGTGCTGCGAGGCGAAGGCATTGCGCTGCTGCTCGGGGAGGGAGAAGCCCTGGCCCTCGTGGATGGTGACGACCAGGATGCCCGGCTTGGGCGGCACGACGATGGGTGCTTGAGACATGGATTCGGGAGCTAATGGAAGAGAAGGGTTTGTTGTCAGCGGGATATGCACTTCCTGGACGGGGTGACGGGCGATAGGATGGGGGTTGGAAGGGCGGTCTGGGTCGTACGGATGGAGGTCTCGCCGGTCGGGGGCACTGATGGGGCAATCGATTGGCTTTTGTCTTCCTTATCGGTTATCGTCGATGTCGAGGGCGACCGGGAGAATGTGCTGGCAAGAGGACCCAAATGGGTTTCCTTCAGTTCTGCACGAGTCTGCGTCAGCACGAGGGCCTTTGGAATGATGGTTGGTCCGGTGCAGATCGTCTCCGGAGGCCAGGTCCAATGTGGAAAGGGGGGGAAACTCTTAGCAGGGGGTCAAGCAAGGACCAAACGCACTCTTCGTAAGTTTCCAGGACATGGTAACGGTCTCGAAATGGGGCTATATCCCGGGGAGGGGGTCTGAGAACAGGCGGTCGAGCGATTTGGTTGGATAAAGGGCGGAGGACGGGCAAGTCGGATGTGGGCGCCGAGGATCCCGTCACTGCCGAGGGAAGAGGGGGGCGGAGAGACAAAGAAAAAAAAAATAGTCAAAGGAGCCCGTTTCGCTATGGGTATTTCGGAACTGCTGTCGTGGCCGGGGTCGATTCGCCTGAACGGCGGGGGGGAGCGAGGAGGACGGCGAATGGAAGGAGATGGATGAGGAGATGTCAACAAGAATCCCTGAAGCCCAGGGTGTAGCGGGGCTGCTGTGACGGTACCCGAAGGTGGGTGTGGAGGCGTTGGAAGCGGTGGTGTGCCCCGCAGCTGTTTGTGGTGGCAGGGGGTTTTTCGGGGGGTCCGCTAGGGGGCTGGCAGGCGCTGGCAGGGGGACGCGACAGCTGCCGCAGATTGCGGGAGGGAGCCCACCACTGAGGGGAGAGCTCAGCGGCCCCTGTCCTGGCAATCGAGGCCGCACCGAGATTGCAAGGCGAGAGGTCGCGTGCAGCAGGGGCAGCAGGGGCAGCAGGGGAGCAGAGCAAGGGGCACGGGCTTCAAAAGAGTTCGTTGAACTCAGGGGAGTGGCTGGAGAGAGCGAAGATCCCCTGGGCTGCTTTTGGGAAGCGTGGGAAATGGAACATTGAAGGGGGCTTGCGCTTGAGGGGGCGGGGCAGAACGGGAACACCAAGTGGAGCGCCCGCCGCAAGTACTCCGTACAAAGTCTGGCCGCTTACGGTGGCCGAGTTCAGCGGGACGGCAGCGTCCACACGGGCCAGCCAGGGCGCCCATAAAGGGACGGGATTGGAGCCGCCATCCAGCTGGTCTTTGATATGTCTCTCCATCCCTTGGGGCGTCCATCGCGAGGGCTTTCCCTGCGACACTGCTATCGCGAACTACGGCCGCCAAGCCCCCGTCCGGTCGCCTCCCCGCCGAGGAACCAGGTAAAGTGGGGAAACCAAGCGGTGTCGTTAGGGAAAGTGAGGTCACCGCAAGCGGGCCTTGACGCGGAAAAGATACATCGGCCGCCCAGGCCTGCCCGTAATCCAGGGCGAACCGTATCCAGGGAATCCTCTCGCCACCGAAAGCTTCTCGGCGCCTTCGAAGGGACATGAAGGGGCCGCTAATACGGGTACGCTCCCTGGCTGCGACGGTCCCGCCACCCGCTAGGCGGCGGCGCAGCTGGAGCTACGGGGTACAGTGTGTCTCGGGTGACGCTGCGTTGAAAACTCGCGGGCCGTTTGAAACGGGCGGGTTTCGGTGATTACGTGTCGGGGCCACTGGCGGGGCGCTGACACCGCCTGGGGCCAAGACAACCGTTTCCCGTCACATGTTTTTTGGGGTAATTGCGGCCATGTCTCTGCGGATTCGCAATCTCTCATGTTTCGCGTTGCTATCCTTTTGTGCTGCTTGAGCCTCAACGTAATACTTGTAATCGCTCGACGCCCCGCCGGGGGACATCCGGCCTGGGACATGAGTGTCTGCCAAGACGGCGCTGGCCACTCACGGTTGTCTCATTACAGATCGCCGAACCTCCAGCAACCCTCGGAGCAGCCGATTAGCTCGCCTGGCCCAGCAAGCTATATGCTCGGGATCGCATACGCTCTTTGGAGCACTCGGGGATTGTAACTGGTATCAACCGGGGAGCCCGGTCCTGCGGCTGACCCCAGACACCACCTATCCGATGGCTCCATGCGGGGAAGCACCCATATAATGAAGCTCAGATACGGCTGCTGTGGCTGAGCATCCCGTATCATCTCCCACGCATGCCGTCCATCCCCCCTAAACATGAAGGGTCTCTGCATAAGCTCGTTTCACGCGGGACCCTGCAGCAGCCACCCCAGCTGAATTCGCAGGTGGCCGCCCGAGAGTAAGCTCGAGTATGCAGCTCCAACACAGCTCGTTCGTATCAGCCCCCTCGTATCCAATCGTGGTGGTGATGCGACCTCACCCGTTTAGCCGACGCGGGAATACCATCCTGGTGGTATTTGAGGGGGGCTCAGGCTGGGGCTCCAGGCTAAAAATAGGCGCGCGCTGGCGACGCTGAGCCGATTGGCGTTTGTCGGGGGACATACCGGGCAGCAGCCGGGATCGCGCGTCGCTCCCTCGAGCCCGGGTCGTGGGCGATGGCCCGAATCACCAGCTCGGCTACCCTGGGGCTGGTGCTCTCGTCACTCTGACACTCAGCCATGGCTGCTTGTTTCGCCTCCCCCTCTGCCGTAGTGAATCCCAGTCGTTCTAGCGGCGCAGGTTAAACCGCGAGGCCCTTTATCGTATCGACGGATCTCTCACCCCCTTCCGCGCGATCAGATCGGCAACCCCCTTCGCGAACCTTTGCGCCGGGGATCCAGGACCGCTCTGTGTGTTTCGAGTACAGGGATCTTGGCATCCTGTATTGAAATATTCTCACCAACGATCAGAGGAAGGCATCCCGCCCCAGGCCTCATATCGCATCTCCTCTCAGGAGGGCTGCAGGCCCGTATCCTTCGGATCTCATTAAAGTTAGGGGACGTGCACTAGCAGCCAGAGACATATCCAAGCCACTAGGTCGGGTGAACCAAGCTCTCCTAGTAATATTTCGCCCGCGAGTGATATACTATAACCATACCTCAGAGACAAGACAATCAACCGGCTCCCTTGGTCCCCACCAAGTCATGGAAGAACCCCTGAGATTGAAGATCCACTATACATCCCAAGACGCTCTGTCACAGCCTCCAAACTCCGCCGCTAGTCATGTTAATACCACCCCTCAACCCCCAAAGGCTCCTTCCCAAGCGCTTCTTTGAACCCCGTCAAATCCGTCTCCGGCCGCTTCAGCTCAAGCGCCCCTCCGTTTCTGTCCCGAGACTTGAGGCTAGACTGGAAAATACCAGCTGGCGAGAACGGGAGGAAGACCTCGTAGGTGATCGGACGTGCTTCTCCCACCCCTTATGACATGAGCTGCCCAAGGAAGTGTCTATCCAGCCGCTGGCCGGCCCCGTTAGGAGGTGCCTCCTCAGCGCAGAAATACTCGCAGTAGATCAGGCCCCTCTCCTCAACTCTGCCCATGTTCGGGGTACTACTCAAAGACGTCTCCCGAAATCTCATCAGCCCGCCCGGCGGCCAGCGCTACGCTCTCCTGCAGAAGCCGGTCGTATACCACTCTTAGCCACGGAGCTCAATCGAGCAGAGAGCTCTACTCACGATATCTATCAAATCGACCGAGAGGTCCCAAGGGCCGGAAGGTGAGGGCTTCTACTGGCCGTGGCTTAAACAAAGACCGAACAGCAGACTTCAACCCTATAGTCAGTCACTGTATGCCCAAGGACACGTCCCCGTCCTTCTTTCTTTCCACCGTCACTCTGGCCACCCACGCCTCCATGTTGGCAAGAGCGTCGTCAGCGGAAAGCCTGTTTTCTATCAGGAGCGAGAGTACCTCAGCCGTGCCGGATTTCAACTCCGGCACCCGTTTAGAAAAGGCTTTGGCCATCTCCTAGACCTTTGCCGTCGTTCTTGCCCCCAGATCCGTTGAAGGTGTTGTAGAAGGGCTGATTAGTGATGTGCTTCTCGGCAAGCCGAAACTCGACCTTGCGGTCGACCCGACCTGGCCGGAGCGCACAGTCGAGTCGGTCAATGCAATTAGTCGTCAGGATCAGCAGCCGGCCTTCCTGGGAGCCAACGCCATCGACAACCCTGAGGAGTCCCGGCAGTGTTACTAGATGCTCATCCAGAGACGCCCCATCTCTCACCACCCTCACGAATGGCGCAGCAGAGACGCCAACGTCTCCTCTCGCAATGAACAGGCCGGTCCAGCTGATTAGAAACAGAATTGTCCACGCAATATTCCGAATCATGTCGCTCCGCCCTCTATCCCAGCTGGAAAGATTGTATTCCTCCAAGATCTTCTCGGAGACTTCTCTCGGCAGGTCGAGAACCTCGCTAACATACCGTCAGTCTGCACTCAAGACAAGGGTTCCCGGACTGACAAGTATTTATTGCGCGTCACTTCCGATTTCCTACTGTCAAGAACCCCTTTGGTCCGGGCATAGGCCCATTGGAAGCCCATATTCACGAGAACCATCAGACCTTCAAAACGGATGGCACCTCGATTACTACATGTTACTTGGTGGGCAGTAAGCCTCTAAGTGATAAAGTTGTTCTTATTATAGCCTTGACTGGTCAGGTTATTGCCAAGGGCCTCTATGCATCTCGCATAGACACCACTGGCTTCACATTACAGCAAGAAGATTAGCCCGGTCTGCTTGTCCATTAATCCTCTTCACCAATCTTGGTAGTTTTCCAGTCGGCACAGGTGCCATCCCACAACGCATCAGAAGTGTCGCAATCTTCATTGTCGTCCATGTACACCGCCTCCATGTTGAAGAAGCACCGAGGCGTCTTGCCCCCCTGCACATTCCCCACGTCCATCTCCCTGTTGTCGCCGCCGTCCACGGCGCAGTCGATGACGGACCCGTAGTACCACTCGAGATCGCCGATGCCGTACTTCTTCATGTTCTCGTGGTACTCCCCGTCCGCCCTATCGAACGAGGTCTCGCTGTGGAACTTGGCGAGGTACACGCAGTACGAGCTGCCGTCCACGTCCATCGTCATCCCGTCGGTCTTATCCTCGCAGTTCTCCGTGACGCTGTTTTCGCGGCGGTCGAGGACGAGCTTGAAGCCCGCCTGCTGCATGATCACGTCCGCGACCTTCTTGCCGAAGTTCTCGCCGGCCGCCTCGATGGCTTCCGCGATGGACTCGTCGTTGACTTCGATCAGCCACCAGCCGCTGTTGAAGAACTTGCCGACGTTGGTGTGGAGGCTGTCGTCGAGGAAGGCGGGGAGCTTCTTGTACGCCTCCTCGTCCTCGTTGTCGCCCATGGCCGTCGACAGCGTGAGAGCAATGGATTCCTTCGTCCTCTCCAGCATGTCGGCGATGGACGACCGGACACCGCCGTTGATGGGCTCGTCCTCCTCGTCTTGGTTCATCATGCTGAAGACGCCGCTCATCATGGTGGACACGCCGCTGATGACCGAGTTGCCCGCAGTGGCGCCACCGATGATGGTGAAGCTAGCGGAGAGCCAGGAGAGTATATCGAGGTCCTCCTCGTCATCGCCCTCGAGATCGCTGACCATCTCGTCGACCCTCAGACCGTTCAATAAAGCCTCCTCCGTGAGCTGCCTGTGCATCTTGCCAATGATGGTACGGGCGCCCTCGACTGCTCGGAAAATCCAGTAGGCATTCTGCTTGAAATGGTCGTTGAACACCGAGCCCTCTATCTTTGCATTGTTGAAGTATTCCTCGCAACCCCAGCCTGGTTTGCCGGGGTTGCACGCGTTCTCGGCGTCAACGTCCATGCACCCACCAATGGCGCCCTCCTCCTTGTCGTCGAAGACGTGAGCCCGATAGTTTCTGAGCCAGTTGTATTGCTTGCCGTCTAGGTTTCGTCAGGTGTCAGTCCTGGCTCTCTTTCCGGGGAGCGAAGGAAGAACGGTGAGAGTGACAGTACTCACCGTTAAAGGCTTCGATCCAAGAGTCCAGCGACAAGAAGGCGCCGGTGTCGTACCAGAGGGCATCAGCCTCCTCCGCTGTCGTGAACTCATGTCCATAACAGAACGGGTCCACTTCGTCGATTTTCGGATCCCAGCCGTCCGGCTTATCATCACCTTCCACGGGACGAGCCCCAACTGCGAAGAAGAAGTTCAAGGCGGCAAAGCCTGCGACAAGAGCAACGCGAGTCATCGCGGCGCGACAGTTGTCCAATGCTTGCTGGTGTGAGGCCAATGAAGGGTTGAGAAAACTTTGCACTGAGGCACTTGTTATAAAAACAATAAGAATAGGATAGACGCCGAATAGAAGTAAGACCGACTGAGGCTGGGAGGAGAACCGGCGTGACTATTATATGAGGTGGCGAGTAAAGAAAAAGTCAACAACAAGGGACAGAGGGAAGTTGTTATTTAACTATGTTTTTCTCGAAGCTCTTCTCGCGCATTATCTTTACTTGAAGTCCTTGGTGTAGAGAAGCATCAAAGCTCGTGCAGCCCATGGGTGCGTGATATCCCGAATCCTACGGGATTTCCAAGCCTCCTCAAGAGACTGAATACGATAGTTCATTGCCGATTAAGGCTGGGTGAAGAGCAGCGCCTGGCTTAGCCCCGTAAGCTGACAGCAACGCGACTATGGAGAATCATCGTGAAAGTCTTGCGCCGGATCCCACTTGCTCAAATCGACCGGAACCAGTACATAAGTCTTCGGTCGAATCTCTGTAAGTACGATCACTAATTTCCCCTTTTTTAGAGGCTCTTTAATTACTTAAGTGGAATTTCCCATGGGTTATCAGTCCGCTAGAGGATTAGGCATCATCCGAGGTTCCTCAAGGGAAAGGCAATATCATCGGAAGTATCCTCTGTTCAGTAGCGCTTTACTCTCACTAGCGGCTTAGTGGACGGTGGCTTTTGGAGTGCCCCTTTGGAATCATCGCAGGATCGATAGCAGGCAAACCAGGCCGGACTATTCGGCTGGTGGGAAGTGAGGCAAAGTCATCTACTACTCTCTGAGCTATTTTTAGCTGCTGGGCAGCGAGGCAAAGCCATCTACTACCGAGTACAGCGCTCTCTGGGCTCCTTTTGGCTGGTGAGAAGTGGCTGGGGGGAAGTGGCTGTGGGCAGAGGTCGGAGACACGGTCTTGGCCTTGCCTGTGCGCTGGCAGTACATGACCCTGGACACCCTGCAAGGTAGTAAGCTTATTTCTTTAGAATTAGGGACTCGCCCAACTGACAAATACCCAAGTACAGGCGTCACTTCGACTTCCCTACGCACGCAGCCGCGACGGAGCCACCATCTCAGCTACAATTGAGCTAGGGCATAGCCAATAGTGAGACCCTTAGGCAGCAAGGATCCAGTATCTCGTCTTCCCTGCGTCCATCATACTTCCAAGTCAAGCCAGATGTCAATCATAGATAAAGAAGACAACACTGATTTCCAACCCTGCATCCGTAGTAACCAGTCCAGCGCTGTTATCCAGGTTATCAATTCCCCATTAGCACTCGCGGACCTTATTTGCTCAGGATTGATGAACCCGAAACTGAAAAATATATCAACGCCTGCTACTTGTATGTGTTAAAATGAAAAGCGAGCAACTCTCTTGTATGTGTGAGCAAATCAAATATGTTAGTGATAGGGAGCGGTTAAGATATCCCCTCCGGAGATTCGCGATGCTGCAACCTGCCACTTGGCAGCAGTAGCCAGGCATTTCCTGGCCGATTTGGGGAGCTGACATAATCTGCGCACCCGGGTGCGCATCCATTGGGTCCCCAACCTGAGAATACAATTAAACGAATGCTCCCTCCCTCGTGGTCCTATATTTCTTTACTCTGCGCCGAACCGAACTCTCGATATCGCAACAATTATGGCTGAAATTCTTGTGCTCAGAATCGAGCGCTTATCCTGGGATGGCCTTATAGGCTTTGTTATAGGGTTCTTTTTTGCTATCTTACTAGCAGTATTGCTCTTACTGCGTTCCCTGAATAAATTCAACCTGTATGATCTGGACCACTGGAAGTTGAATGTCGAGGTGCCCTTTGAGTCGATGTGGATGAACATGGGTTATTGGTATGTCCTTTCCCCTTCTTTTCTTCTCTAGTAATGTCCGTTTTTGCCACGATAGATGTCTAATCATGTCTTAAAAGGAAAACATCCGAAGGACAAGCAATACACCACTTCAATGAAGCATGCCACAGGTTGCTCGAAGAGGTCATCACAGCTTCCGGACTGAACAGCCCGCGCATCGAATCCACGACCGCCATAGCGCTCCTCGACCTGGGAATCGGCTGCGGTGACCAGTCCCAAGCCATCGCCAAGCTCTTCAGCAGCCCGAGCAGAAACCTCCGCTACGTGGGCATCACCTCCAACGAGATGCAAGCGAGAATCGCATCGAGAAAGCTGGAGCGCGAGTCAAAGGCGCTGCGCGGGGCAGACAAATCCAATGCCTCATTTGACATTTTCCATGCTGATGCAGCAATACCCGGGTTGTGGAGGCCCGAGGTTGTCCGCGCGGTGGAAGCTTTGGCGGAGGAAGCCTTCACGGAGAGATGGGTGCTTGGGCTCGACAGCTTCTACCACTTTGTCCCGTCACGAGAACCTATTTTCGGTTACGCTGCTAGCAAGCTCAACGCCTCGATCATGGCGTTCGACCTGACTCTCAACGACGCGGCGCCCGCGTGGCACAAATGGGCCGCCAGGGCCATCGGATTGATGATGGGCTGTCCTATGCGTGCGTTCATTACAAAACAGGACTATGAGAGGCAGCTGGTCAACGCGGGTTTCGCGAAGGAACTCATCCAGATAAATGACATTACTGCGGATGTGTTCCCGGGCTTGATTGAGTTTATTGAGAATCAGGCTCAGAGGTTGAGTCTGTACGGCATTTCGCTTGGGAAGTACAAGATGGCCCGGCGCATTTTCAGATGGTTCTCCGAGTCTGGGTCCATCAGAGCTGTCATAGTTGTCGCACGGCAAAAGGCACCGCCGGAACACAAGTAAATAGAGGAGCCGAAGAGCCAAATTAAAGAAATCCAGCCATTCGGGTCCCGTAAGTCACAGGCCACCATGTATGCCAGCCACGCTTGTCCCTGAGCTAGTGCTATCATGACGCCACAGCACCACGACTATATTATTATTTTGATAGTTATAGCGTTTCCGAAATGCCATTCCAAACACGTAGAACAATACTCGTGTTTTCTGTACTTGTCCGTTTCAAGTGGTCGCCCAAGGAACTTCTACATCTAACCCTTTCGCGATCCGCATTGCGGAGACGACACATCCCTCAAGCAGGACCATCCCGTCCCAACACCACGCCCCAGCAACCCAGACGCCGCCATCTCCATTCCTCCACCTAGTCTTGCTCGCATCTAAAGCCTGACCGTCCTCGCCAAACATTTGACCAGTCAACTTCCGACTTTCAACCGTCCGCAGTACTCTCGTGAACCGAGCCTCTACCAGGACGGATGCCTTGTCAAAAGCTTCGTCCGCATTCGTGGCAACGCAGGCACCACTGTGAAGTTGTTGGTAGGCCGCTGTCCACTGGGTGGGGGCAGAGCGGCTTCTCAGGTTGACGGCTTGAGCATTGTAACGGCCGGTGTGGAGGCGACGTGCCTCGCGGTCCGCGTCCACGACGGATAGCCGGGAAAGCCCCGTCTTCGGCTGGAGCACGAAGCTTTGGACGTCTGTTGTGGGGATCCGTGACATGACTCCACTCAGCGGGGAGAAGATCCGTGCAATGATGTTGGGAGATACGGCCAGGACGACCTGATCGAATACACCCGTGTGTTTGTGCGTTACGCCGTCCTCAGATGCCAGCCACTGCAGCCTTACCCCAGTATGAACCGGCTCAACCTTCTCAACCTCAGCACCCAGACGCACGTCGAGGCCATTTATTAGCCTCCTCTCAACGTCCCAGATGCCATTCTCGACCGTATAATGGTCCGTGCCGAACAGCCTTCGTCTGTACGTTACAAAGTCCCCGGCTGGAAATTGTAGGAGCGCCTCATGGGAGCAAGTTGCGACGCTTGAAATGAGAGGAAGCAGGTACTGCGAAGTGAACCACGCAGGAATCCAAATCCGCCCGAGGTAGGTTCCTAGCGTCTCGTCGTCTGATGGGGCTACCAAGAAGCAGCAAGCCGAGAGCCACAGGTAACAGGCCGCTACAAGGATGACCCGAAGAGCATAACGGAAGGGGTTCACTCCGGCTGGTATCGGAGGGATTATGCGGTGCAGGTTCGATGCGTGGACGTAGTATGGACTGGGCGGCGCTCTGCTGTCGGCGGCATCGTGCGAGAACACGAAGAGAAGCCTCTCAATATGGTACCGAATTCGCAGAAAGTTGAGCAAGGCCGTTAAATTGCGGTAATATCCCGGAGAAAAAGACCGCATGGGCACATCGACTTGTTCCTGCTGGCCCGTTTTGTCCTCGAGTAACACCGATGTGGCACCCAGAGAAACCTTCTCTTGCTACACCGCTCGTCAGCGGTTGCGCAAAGGTAAGGGACAGAATGCGCCCTGGGGGGAATTTCCCCGATGCGGTGTTCTTACCCTCTCAAATAGTGTCACATGGTATTTGTTCTTCGGGTCATTTTGTAAAAGATATGCCGTGACCAGGCCGGCGAGGCCTGTACCAACCACGGCGACATTGGACCGAGAGTCACAATGTCGAGACATGCTTCGTTTTGGCGTTCGTGTGTCGCAAAGTCAATTGATCCTGGCGTGAAAACTTAAATACAAACCCACAATATAGCCTCGGTACATTCTCTTATATCCATTGATTTACAAGCACGTATCCACTATTTAAACAACTGTCAGCCTAAACAGGGAACAATCAGCGCAATATTCATCGTGCGGCATCAGCGGAACCCACATCCATTGGACGTCACCTAGGGCACGTGCTCTTGCCTGGGGTCCTGTGATGCATGTACCGAGGTCCGTGGAGGAATCATTTTGTAATTAGGGGACCGCCGTAATCTGACAGCGTACGCTTGGTTCACTACGTAGTGGGATAGTAAGCTGCATCCGCGTTAAACCCATTTAGGAATATGTACGTCCCAGCCTCCCTTCTCCCGGAGCACTTTTTTTTCCCTCGTGCACTGTCCGCAATGTTGCAGCTACGAGCTAGTTTTCTAGACAGACAAAACACACCATGCTTTATCCAAATGAGCCACGCTTTCCGTACCTGAGTGCTCTCGCTCAGTACCGATCCATCTCCATCTTCGCGACCTATATCACCGTCATCATACTATTGTTCGTCTGGTGCATTCGCATCATCATCGCACAGCATGGAGCAGCAGCCACGGTCCCCCCAACCTCTCGGTCATGGCGCAAGATTGCCACTTTCACTACTTTGGCAGTGCTAAGTCTTATTGCGACGTGGTATTATATGATATCCTTCTTGATCCGGTCGTACCGTGACTGGTTGTCGGTACATCCAGATTCGGGTGCCGACCTACTGTCGAGATTAATAGCGTGGCTTGATGAGACGTATCTATTCCAGCAAGCCTGGGCTGCTGTTATCGAGACTGAACCCCGCTTCTGGTGGACTGCTCAGATATTCGGATTCGCGTCCATCTGGAGCGTGTTCCTGGGGGTTGAAGGTTTGTTTTTTCCCTCGACCAATTATCAATGAGATGACCCGAGTACTCACTCACAGGACAGGCTCGAGATATCGCATTGCTCATTTCTGGGCGTTCATGCTTCTGGGCCAACTCGTTGCCATATCTGTTGCCGCCAACTTGTCTTTCATCACGATACTAGGCGCGAGACGTCGGTCGAAGCCTTCTCACGATCCTGAGGAGACGACCCGGCGCAGGGTTGGCGCTCACCTCGTTATCATCATCTCCTCCGCGTGTGCTGCCTTGACGCAGTATGTTCATGCGGATAAGCGATTCATGGTTGTCCTACTTGTTCCGCACATTGCGGCATTTACACCCATGACAATCCCTTGGCTGAAGCCAGATGCTTCGGTTTATCATACTGTTACTTTCCTCACAGGAACTGTTTTCGCCCACACGACATGGCGGGTGCGGGCAAATGGATGGACTGTTTCGGACGTCCTTGTAGCATTGCATGAGTATCCAGCTGTGAGTAGCGCTGGATGGGACGTTATCTGCTGTTGGATCAGTTTCACAATCTGGCTTTTGGTCAACTAGTGCCTGGGATAAGCATTGAGACGCCTTGAAATGGTCTGGGTGTATCTTGTAAATGCCTTTTCCACCAAGAGAGAAAGTATCTCTATAGATATAACTATGCTAGTGAACAAAAGAGAGGGCTATTTGACATGAATTTAGAAGTAGCCCATGGGGTGAGGTTACTTAGCGCCAACAAACCTAGATTTCCCGGCGACTGATAGGGCGTAGTACCCCACAGGATGCATCCCAAAAGTGCAAAGACGCACTTCACAGTCCGGAGCGCGTGGGCCTTCCCAACCGGATGGCGCCGTGGCGCTCGAACGTGAGCCTCTCTGTGCTTTCTCCGAGGGCGGTTGTATCCGCAGTTGGGTCTTCGCCTCCCCTCTGGAGGATATCCCGGTTGACGTGGCGTACTACCGGACCTCTCTAGGCCGACTGCCCAATTCTACGGCTACACCGGACCTCCACGGCGGTAGAAATATGTCCAACTATGCTTAGCAATCGTGAAGCTCGTTGAGAACAAGCTCTACGAGACAGCTTGACTCCAGCCACCACGAGGTAGATTGTAAACCGGTACAATGCTAGGCGAGCGAAACACCCTGCACTCACACCTGGGGCCCCATGAATTATGTCTGACTATCCGACGCCCTCCTGCATTTTAGCCGCCGGTGACGCATACGGACCCCTTGTTGGTGAGGGAGCCACAGGTTTTCCGGGACAGCCCAATCACGAGCATCATCTAAGCGCCGCGCCTACGCTTTCGAAACAGACCATGGCGAGAGAAACGCAACAAAAGACCAAAGGCTTCCATTCTCTCGGGAAAATCCCCGCAACGTTTACGAGAAAGCCACACTCCTTCAACATCCCGACCGCGCTCAATTGTCACCATGGCGGTCATCACAGACCTACCCTGCGAGGTGGTCGCCACCATCTTGAGAAACCTAGGCGACATTCCATCTCTTCCAGCATCCCTACTCACATGCCGCTATATCTACACCTCGTTCCAGGAGAACCCGAGTCTAGCCGCTGATATCCTACAGCAGCAAATCGGCCCAGACCTCCTCCCCTTCGCCGTCGCAGCCCTAGAAGCCTCGCACCTAAATCTGCACACCGACGCCACCGTGCACGAACTGCTCGAAACGCTATACACCGAACCCTCCAGGCTCACAGCTCTGCTGCGCAGCATGCCCGTCCCCTTCCTCGGACGGATAGGCCACCTGCACGAGGTCATAAACGACCTCACCGCCAAATTCGCAAGCAACGCGCTAGCCCACCTCGCCAACGAGCCACCTTCAGCGTCCGGGCCTCTGCCGCTGTCGCCAACCGAGCACTTCCGCTTCTGCCGGGCGTTCTACCGGGCCGAGCTGTACTTCCGCCTCTTCCGCCGCGAGTCCGGCCTGAGCGACCTGTCGGTCACCGAGAACGAGAAGGACTGGTTCTTCTCTAGGCACCCGCCGTGGGAGAACGAGCAGCTGAGCTGCGCTTACGACTTTCTCGAGCTTACATTTGCAAAAGGTCGGTCGCGCTTAAAAATTACACACCGCTTTACTAGGCAATGGCGGCGCCTCTCAGAGGGGAGTCCATCGAGTTACTAACCCTCGCTAACAGCTTCACACGATGTCCTGGCTCATGACGTTTTCCTCGGAGAACTGGGAATCGACTACTGTACTGCTGGCGAAAACTTTACGAGGCAACGATGGGTGAGTGAGATCCTGAATCCCACGACCGCATTCGGCGGCTCAGCCACCAGAGTGCTTTTGTTATTGACATGCAAGGATGGGTAGATCTCGCAGGGCGTTTGTTACGTCCATAGACTAGCAAACACGCCGTCCTGGCACGCAAAAAGGGATATGCTAGAATCCAAGTTCCTCGCCGGCATGTCCGACCTCTACAGCGCCCTAGTAGAGCTCTTCGACGAAACCGGCGACGATTCTGCGCCACTCGCCGACTACACAGACGAGGACCTCCTACACACGTTCCCAACCCCACAGGGCCTCGCCCTCGACAAGGGCCCCTTTTCGACCTGGCGCCTGGCGTTCAAGGACCTGCACAAGGCCGCCTGGGTCATGATGAAGCAGAACTCGTGGTTCAGGGAGCGGGCGTACGTCCTCTGGGACGCGGAGCGCCTGGGGCAGCTCGGCGTGCTGGAGGCGATAGAGGACGCGCCGGAGGACGGCGAGCTGCAGGAGATGGAGCGGGGCCACGACGGTATGTGGGAGTCGTTCCGCGAGCGCTCGGAGATCTGGCAGGCGGGCGGATGGGGGCGCTGGAGCAAGGGCGATTTGAGCGGGATCGTGTGGCCCGAGGGAGGCGGCCCGAAGCTGCTTGGGAAATGACTTTAACAGGGCTATTTGTTATAGGGTAGATGTGAGGCAACATCTCGCGCGCTCCCTTCGGTCGTCCACCCTACGCGTAAGGTGTAAGATCGGAAGAGGGGATAAGAGAGAGCTCGCTACGTGCTCAATCCTAGCCTCGGTGGCCGCCGTGTCAGACTGATCCGTCGCCGGTACGTACCTCAACGGTCCGACCCAGCCGTTGTCGGATGTCCGAGCCGGGAGGTTCGCCGACTAATTAGTGAACGGACCCTCGGCCATTTCACTCACTATTAGCCCGCGTCTTACGACGTTCCCAACGCGCTTGGTCTTGAAAAGCCCGCGACTTCCGACGTTTCCAATGCGCTTGGCCTCGACAAGCTCCGTCCATACTTCTACCTGTTCGGTAAATACCCCCCCATGTTCTTACAACCGCACAGCTTGGGCGGGAAAGCAATCCTCAATCATGCGTCGCAAGCTGTGAGGTGCCGTCTCGGCCAAAGGGCGACATACTGCTCCCAGAGCGGTAAGTGTTCCCCCATCCCCTGGGCCGCTGTAGACAGGCTACAATCCAGCTAAACGACTAATCCCTTCCCATCCAGGACCTGCCTCAACAACTGTGCCGCGACCCCCTCTCCGGCTGATGCCGCTCGGGGGCTCAGTCACGCACGGCGTCGGGTCCTCCGACCAAAACGGCTACCGGAAGACGCTCCTCGAGCTGCTCCACGCCCGCGGCCTCAACGTCCGCATGGTCGGCTCCCGAAAAGCCGGCAGCCTCTCCAACAGCGAGCACGAGGGTTGGCGGGGCTTCAGGATCGACCAGATCGAGAGCAGGGCCAGGCCGTCGGCAGCCAAGCTGTCGCCGCACGTGTTCACCGTCAACGCCGGCTCGAACGACTGCCTGCAGGGCTACAAGCTGGATGAGGCGAGCAGGCGCCTGGGCGGCTTGGTGGAGACGCTCTGGCTGGCCTCTCTCGGCTCGACGGTTGTCCTCTCGAGCTTGATAGTTAACCGGGACGAGGAGGTCGATTTGCGGGTTAGGGCTTTCAACGAGCAGGTGGAGGAATTGGCGCAGATGAAGGCCTCTGAAGGGAGGAGGATTGTGTTTGTGGATATGCACGGTGGTGATGGGCCTGCGGTGGGGGACCTGGTGGAGGACGGCACGCATCCCAATGACGAGGGATATAGGAAAATGGCCGGGGTGTGGGCGCGAGGTGTACAGCTGGCATCAGACAGAGGCTTCTTGCCGGAGTCGGAGACGTAGTACGCTCCGTTATATTTACATCTGACCTGTTTTCTCGCCCAACCAGCCTCCTCGTAGCCGCAATGGTGACTACTGGGGTTTCCTTCCTGTAAGCCTGGTGTTCTAACTCTTATTAGCGTGCTCGCTGCTATGATGAGGTTAACGGGAACTACCAGGCTGTCTCTTATAAACAGAACTCTCATGGAAGAACGAAATCACTTAGTGGCTTACACCTCTGCTGGGTCGTCCGACTGGAGGGCACCTGCCGCAGGCCTAAGCTCCTAGAGAGCCTAGCCCTTGCAAAAAGTACCCGAAGCACTGGTCGTGTACATCCGTTTAATCTACATCCGTATCGAGGGGAGCCTGTTTGGCCTCCCGGGCATGACGTAGCCAGGGTAGCCCCTCCCCATCCCCCTCAGATCCTCCGCCACTTTGCCATCGCGAGAGCGGGGTCTGCGCCCATCACGAGAGCACTTTAACCAATGCATGCAGAAAATCCTGTGACACAGTGGGTAAGGCCCAATGGAACGACCGTTCGGGCCAAAGGCATTACTCAATCCGCTCATAGCCAAGCACCCCGGGAAGCCCGAGTGAACCCCGAGAAGACACTTACAAGATACCCCGCATCCCGGCTCTTGCCTGCCATCTCCTTATAAGACACAATATCAGTCCTGATTCTAACAATCCCGAGAGAAAGTCCAAATCCAAATTTAAAATTCAAACCACACAATACCAAAATGACCGACACCGAGCCCAACGCCGTCCAGGTCTCCAAGACCCCAGATGGCATCACAACCATAACCCTCAACCGCCCGCACCGCCGCAACGCCGTCGACGGCCCCACCGGCAAGAAGCTCACCTCCGCCTTCCTGGACTTCGAGGCCGACGCCTCGCAGAAGGTGTGCGTCTTCCACGGCGCCCACGGCACCTTCTGCGCCGGCTTCGACCTGCACGAGCTGGCCACGTACGCCCCGGACCAGCCCGGCTACAAGGGCCCCATCGTCGACGCCAGCCACGGCGTCTCGGGCCGCAACATCGGGCCCATCGGGCCGTCTAGGATGCAGATCAAGAAGCCCATCATCAGCGCCGTTTCAGGCTACGCCGTCGCGGGCGGCCTCGAGCTCTCGCTCCTCGGCGACATGCGCGTGGCGGAGGAGGACGCCGTCTTCGGCGTCTTCTGCCGGCGCTTCGGCGTGCCCCTTATCGACGGCGGCACGGTCCGCCTGCAGGCCGTCGTCGGGCTGGGGCGCGCCATGGACATGATCCTCACGGGCCGCGGTGTTTCTGCCCCCGAGGCCCTGCAGATGGGCCTGGCGAACCGCGTGGTGAAGAAGGGCGCCGCGCTGGAGGAGGCGACGAAGATTGCGAGGCAGCTGCTCGTGTTCCCGCAGGAGTGCATGAACGTCGACCGGGCGAGCTGCTACTACGCTGCGTATAACGCCTCGTCTTTCGAGGACGCGCTGAGGAATGAGTTCGACGAGGGGGTGGGTGTCGTCACTGCCGAGAGCGTCCGCGGAGCGGCCAAGTTCAGCGGCGGGGCTGGTCGTCACGGCGCGTTCGACGCCCCCGGGGCCTGAGCGGTTAGTCTATGGTGTTTGCAGGTAGTCGATGCCTCGTCAGTTATCAATTTTCCTAGTCCGGGGCATTTATGTAAGCCGAGCTCCCAGATTTCTGTAAAGAGGCTTCTCGCAGCTGTTGCGAGGAATCAGGCGGCGGAAGGCCTTTCTGGCCGACTTGCTGCTTTGGGCTTTTGCTTGGCGAGACACGAGTATGGATCTGTTTACCGTTCTGCACTTTGTATGCGTGCCCCGTTGTACGTCGTTCCTAGCCAGCCAATACCAAGGCACACTCTTGCGTAGAGGAACCCTGGGACGGGACCGCGGCACATTCGGACCTCTCCAGACGTGATCCGGGCTTCGGCTAAGCGAGTCACCCATGAGCACCTGCAGGCGGGACGAGTCTCAAAACACGGCAAGATGCGGCAAAGAGCCGGTAGCCGGGCTAGTAAGCTATCAATACTGTTTCCCATGCCACTGCCGACGGTAATATCCTTCGCTAGTGAAGACCGCACGGGAAGCCCCAAAGCCCGAGCACAGCATAAGGCCATGGGCATAGAAGGGGGAAACGGGGGACCTGGTGGGTTGTGTCTCTACAGTTGTTTGGCTCTTACAATTCCCGGCCCCCCTTCGTCTTGCTACAAGCCATTGCCCTTATGTTGTGGCGCGCTCCTATGGCCCCTGAACGACGGAATAGCTCCCAGGCTATAGGACCTTCCCAGACCCGGAGCTACGAGGCGGGACGGCTCACCCGGTTATATGGCACGAACCCCCCTTCCCCCAGCCGACCCGTCCCGCTCGGGCCACTAACGACAACCCACGCCCCCCCAAGCCCAATACATCGCGGGTAGCGATAAGGGACTATTGGTACGGGACGAGAAGGGGGCCCCGAAGAGGGAACAAAGATTAATATGGTGCCGCCCCAGGTGGGGCCATGCCAGCACCTGGGAGCGGAGCCTTTAACAGTGATATCTTCGTGACAGGGGAAGGAGGGATGGGAAGGATCATGTTACACGCTTCGGACGGCTGGTCAGAGGGAGAAGGTCCTTGTTTCCAAGTCGACATCGACGGAAGCCTGGGAGCCAATTAGCCACCACTCTAGCACCCCGTACGTCCAGGACTAATGCAGTCGACGATCACGCTGTAGCCCTTTCTACCGAGTGGACAAGGGGGTCCATAACAGAACTTGGCTCTCTATAACTACAGCTCACCACGTCCCTCTCGAAAACCCAACGGACCACCGCCGCCTCGTCCTACGTATCCTCAAGCATCCTCATGATCGACTGGTTCTTGTCGAACCAGTCCCAAAGCTCAGCACCCGAGAGGTCCATCCCCACATCCACGTCCCCAAAAGCCGCAGGCCCTCCCAGCCCGTCCGCAAGCCCCATCCCGTCCCCATCAGCTTCACCCTGTGACGGCATACCACCAAGCGCACCCGCAGCGCCCCTCGCCGCCGGGTCCGCCCCAGCGGGGCCGAACCCGGCAAAGGCCGCGGCGTACTGCTGCCGCGCCACCGGCCACGACACGGCCCCGCGCCCGCAGTCCGCCCGCGCCCCGACCTCGACGTACTTGGCCGCGACGTCGCACAGCGCCCCGAAGAGGCGGCGCTGCCTCTCGCACGTGTCGTGCGGGGCGCCCGCCGACGCGGACTCGAGGGTCGCGACGAGGCGCCGCATGCGCTCGAGGTCCGCGGCCCCGCGCGTCTCGATGACGCGGCAGAACAGTATGATGAAGGGGGTGAACGGGGGTTGGGTGATGGTCCTGCCGCATCCTCACATGTCAGTTCTGATGGGGGTCTGAGGACGGGAGAAAGAGCGGGGCAGATGGAGGTGGAGGTGGTGACGGACCAGTTTATGTAGGCTTCGAGGAATACGGTCTTTCCCTGCGCCCTGGTGATCGCCGAGATGCACTGGTCGTGCTCGTGGAGGGCCTCCCTGGCGGCATCGATGCATTCCTCGCAGAACGCGGACGTCGATGGATTTTCGGGGGGGATGCTCCGGTATATGAGCGTAAGCATGGACAGGCCAATGACCCGGTCAGAACGCCTTGCTATCTCGTGGAAGTCCAGTCCCAACTCCTCCCCTTTTCTCGCCTCGTAGCGATCCTGAGGCCAGTCAGTCGTTGGAGTCTGACACGAGGAAATGACCGGGACGAGGTATCATCGCGATCTTGGGCAAGTGTCCGGGAAAAACTCACGTGGATGCCCTCTGCATGTTGCATGACAGTCTTCAACTCGGCCGCAAGAGCCCGGGCACGGGACGTCCGGATGTGCGGCGGTTGCATGAGGGCCCCCGGGCTGTAGATATCATCGTATACCCGGCCCTGTATACTCGCGATGCTCACCCAGCCCGGGGCCATCTCGGCCAAGAAGGTGCCGCGGGGACGCTCCGCGCCGGGACGGGGCAGGGTGATGTCCTGGTCCCGGAACGTCGACGAGCGGCCCAGGCGCAGCGACAGCATCTTCTCGGTCATGTATATAGTCCAGAACAGGCTCGCCTTCTGGGCCTTGTCCTCCGGCCCCTCTGTGCCGGGACCGTTGCGGTGCAAGCCGAGGGCTTGTATCATGTGCGAGGCCGAGCTGATGAAGCTCCACGCGGCAGACGGCCTGCTCTTTTGGAGGCAGTACAGCGCCTAGTAGGTACAGTCAGCTTGAACAACCCTTCCATTCAGCCCAAGAAAAAAGGTAACAGCTTACCGCCATGCCCATCGCATACACGGAGTCCATATTCGTCTGCTTGTGGAAGCGGAGGTTCGCGAGGACAGTCTCAAGGTTCGCCCGACACACCACAGCCTGCGCGTCATACTCGTGCTTCGCGTCCTCGTCGGCCACAGCCTTGGAGCACTCGCAGAACAGCCAGTAGAGCCCGCAGTGGACGACGACCAGGTCGGCCTCGGCGGCCGGGCCGGGCGACGCGACCTTGATGAAGTAGTCGCTGAACTGGGCGGGCTTGATGTAGTCCCCCAGCCACAGCGTGGCCACCTGCGGGCACTCCCTGGCCATGCGCATGCACGCGAACACCCTGTCGACGGGCGGCAGGGGGAGGCTGCGGGTGGTCGAGCCGGGCGGGAGCGCCTTGGCGTGGGGATACAGCCTGTCGAGCGTGTCGGACTGCTGCTTCCCCGAGTGGACCAGGGCTCGCAGGCCGTCGAGGACGGCCTCCATCTCGCTCGCCACCTCGGCGTTGGTCGTGCTGTTGATGGCATTCTGCAGGAACCGACTGGCAAAGACGGCATGGGCGAACAGCGACGACTCGCCTTCGTGCTCTGGTTTGGAAGAGCTGCGGTAGGTTCCACTGACGCCCTCGGCGGTGGGATTGTACGACGGAGTCCCCTGGTTCGGCGTGGAGCCGAGGGAGGAGGAAGAAGGAGTTGGCGCGGAGGATGCGTACGAGAAGCGCTTCCCCTGAGCGACGTCGATAGGTTCCGAAAGGTCGACTGGTTCGGAGCTTCCGCTCTTGGCCGGCTCATGGCTCAACTGGCTCATCCGCTGGCCGAGCGCATCGATCTTCCTCGATATAGCATCCAATTTGGAGTCGCTTGACAAATCTCAGCATGGCGTTCCACCCCACTGGGCTCTCGCACACCGGCGACCGGCGATCTTGGCAGTTTACTTACTATGTCTTCGAGACCGTCACCCTCTGCCGCCTCTCTCTCGGCTTGGGGCCGGCTGCGTACGAACATTGCGCCCCAGCCCTAACGCAGAGAGAACACGGGCTCCCCCTGTCGCATTTCACCTGAAAAAAGTCAGACACCGGCACCCACGCAGGTTCCCGAGGGGTGGACGTCTCGGCTTCTCACCTTGCGCTGGCGGCATCGGTAACACTGTTTTCGAAGCTGTTTAGCCAAGGTGGTTTCCACATTGCAAGGGTAAATGCATTGGCAAGCTCACAGCCAGCTTCTCGGTCGGGGAATGGTCCTGTTCCTCGTCTTCCCCTCCCCGCGAGAACGAGATGTCCGGTTCTTCCTCCATCGGGAGCGAATCGCCAGGTTGGGGGACGCCGCCGACGCTGGATCGACGTCGCGATTTCGTCGGCGCTGATTGGCCTGCTCCGTCTTCCGGAGGCCCCACAGGCGGGCGAGGTGTGCAAGGCCAAGAAATTGGAAGCTGGTGAAGGGAAACGCGTCGGAGGTTAAACGGGGCGTTGGGATCCGAAAGGGGTGAGCGTGCCAGCTGGGCTTTAGGAAGTCTCGGATCCCCGACTACGCGGCCTCCGCGTCTTCGCCACACATTCAACACAGGCGGCGTTGCGGCAGGGTGGGGCTTGGCGCTCGGCCTCGGGACTTCGGAGGCTCGGAGGCTCCGCCCTCCGCATCGACGCCGCCCAAGACAGGGCCAGCATCACAGCACCCACGCTTGCGGGACGGGACGTGCTAGCCTCCAAGCTTCCGGGGCATGAATTGAAGGCGAAAAGGAAACGCTAGCTCTGACAAGGCGAGGATTCAGGGAATGTGTTTCGTTGCAGCCTAATAGTTCCATCTCCTTTCTCGTTTCTATATAGTCTTCTGTCCTTTTCAATCACCTTTTCCCCTTGTACTTACTTTACCTAGTCATTTAATTTGTTTATTTCCTTCTCTGTTTTAATTTCTTTTTCTTCAGATTGTACAAGCTCAAAGTCTCGCGTCAATCGTCCACTCCTTCCTCCCTTTCCTACCTCAACACGAAGCGAACGAGATGGCAGCTCCTCTGGACGACCAGGAGGCCGAGAAACCTGCCGGGGCATCCAACGACCCCCAAATCCCAATGGAACCCGGGAAAGAAGATGGCGAGTCCGCCGAGAAGAAGGAGAAAGGGAACAACGGTTTCACGGTAAGCAAGGCCGGAGAGCTGACGGTCCCATCCTCGACTGTGCTAGCAGTGACTGACGAGCTGGGTTCCGCCCACCTTACACACAGAGAGTTTTCACCTATGGAGATACCAAGCTATACATCCTCGAGGGCATCGCTGTATTGGCCGCCATCGCGTCCGGCGTCGCCCTCGCCATGGTCAACCTGGTCATGGGGCAGTTCCTGACGCTGCTCAGCGACTTTAGCTTCTCAGACTCGGACCCGATCCCCGGCGATTTCATGGCCGCCGTGCGGACATCAGCGTAAGGATCCTCACCTCCCACTCCCCTCCCCTCTTCCATCTGCTCCCGGGCAACCAAAAGACCATATGCTAAGACCACCGAAGTCTCTACTTCGTTTACATAGGCATTGCCCGTCTCGTGGCCACCTACATCTACGCCTCTCTCTTCACCTACGTCGCGTACCACCTCACCCGCAACGTCCGACGGGCCTACCTACGCGCTGCCCTCAGCCAGGAGACCGCCTACTACGACCACGGCACCTCCGGCTCCATATCCCAGCAGGCGACCACGAACGGCCAGCTCATCCAATCCGGCATCGCAGAGAAGCTCGGCATCGCCATCCAGGCAGCCTCCACGTTCGTAGCGGCATTCGTCATCGCGTTCGTCACGCAGTGGAAGCTGACGCTCATCCTCATCTTCATGGTCCCAACGCTGCTCATCGTGCTCGGTATGGCTGGCGGCATCGACGCCAAGATCGAGACCGGGATCCTGCAGGTCTACGCCCAGGCTGGCAGCTATGCCGAGAGCATCCTCGGAGGCATCCGGACTGTTCACGCGTTCGGCCTCCGACCGAGGGTGGTGGAAAAGTACGACTCCTATCTCAAGGATGCGCACTCGCGGGGGATGAAGAAGAACAAGCTGTACGGCATCGTGTTTGGGGGCCAGTATTTCGTCGTCTACGCCGGCATGGGCCTGGCGTTCTGGCAGGGCATCGCCATGCTCGACCGCGGCGAGATCTCCGACCTGGGAACCGTTTTTGTGTCAGTCGTCTCTCCTCTTACGATCAAGCACATCCCATTACTGACTAGGACGCCAGCGTTCTCTTCTCCGTCATCATGGCTGCGAACACGATCATGCAGGTAACGCCCAACATGGTCACCTTCAGCCGCGCCGCGACGGCGGCTTCGCAGCTGTTCGTCCTCATCGATAGACAATCTGAGATCGACCCCTTTGACGAATCGGGCGACAAACCCGCCGAGACTACCGGCAAGATCGACCTGGACGGCATCAGCTTCAGCTATCCTACGCGACCAGATGTCCCCGTTTTGGACGACTTTACCTTAAGCATCCCCGCGGGGAAGGTCACGGCGTTGGTGGTAAGTAGTCTCCCGCCCCGTCTCTCCTAGAAGCCTCGAACTAAGCCTTGAGAAAGGGACCTTCCGGCTCCGGGAAAAGCACCATCATCGGCCTGCTCGAGCGGTGGTATAGCCCCAGCGCAGGCCGCATCTTTCTGGATGGCAGGGACATCAGCGAGCTCAACCTCAAGTGGCTGCGGACCAACATCCGCCTAGTCCAACAGGTAAGAACCCCAAGACGCGTAACCGGAGACCCGTCTCTGACAAGCCCAGGAACCCGTGCTCTTCAACGGCAGCGTGTTCGAGAATATCGCCAACGGCCTAGTTGGCTCCAGATGGGAGGCGGAGCCCGAAGAAAGCCAAATGCTGCGCGTGCGCGAGGCCGCTCGTCTCGCCTTCGCGCACGACTTCATCGAGGACCTGCCACAGGGCTACCACACGCGCATCGGCGAGAGGGGTGGCCTGCTCTCGGGCGGCCAGAAGCAGCGCATCGCCATCGCCCGGAGCGTCATCTCGGACCCGAAAATCATCCTCCTCGACGAGGCGACGAGCGCGCTCGACCCGCACTCCGAGGCCATGGTCCAAAAGGCCCTCGACAGCGCCTCTGAGAACCGGACGACCGTCGTGATCGCGCATAAGCTCGCGACCGTCCGCAACGCGGATAGCATCGTCGTCATGGCGCGGGGCGGGATCGTGGAGCAGGGGCGCCACGAGGAGCTGGTTTCCAGAAACGGGACCTACGCCGCTCTCGTCAGGGCGCAGGACCTCGCGCCGGCTGACCTTGAGGATGCCCACAGTTCTGGGGGCACGAGCACGTCTGACGAGGGTGAGAAGGGAGAGGATGGCCTAATCCGCGTTCAGTCTCTTTCTCGGACCACGACGGCCGAGGCGCAACAACTGGCAGCACTGAAGGACCGCGACGACCATGACTTGTACGAGAAAAAGGGCGTTATCCGCAACATTTGGAAGCTTCTGAGGAGCACGCACGATATATGGCTCTGGTTCGCCGTCTCGACGGCTACGTGTATCGCCGGAGGTGAGTGCTCTTACTGCAAGGAGGGCCCAGTTCCAACTCGGAGCGGAGAGCATGGCGTTACCCTACACTCACTGACCACGTCGTATCACTCGCAGCGGCCGTCAACCCCGGCCAAGCCATCTTGCTAGGCAAGATCATGAGCGTCCTTACCGCTCCAGACTTTGTCGCTCGCGGAAACTTCATCTCGTTGATGTTCTTCGTCATGTCGCTCGGCATCCTTGTCGTGTACTTTATCATGGGCTGGTGCACCAATACCATTGCACAGGTGAGAGCCTTGGTGTCCTTGGCACAAGAAGCGAAGCCCATGGTCACGTAAGAAACATGACACTAACACCGAAGCCGCCAATCTAGACCCTGAGTAGGAAGATGCGACGGGAAATCCTAGAGTCCTTCCTCCGGCAGGACCTCCGCTTCTTCGACCGGCCCGAGAACACCGTGGGCGCTCTCACCAGCCGCCTCGACTCCTACCCGCAGGCCATGCTCGAGCTAATGGGCTTCACCGTCGCCATCGTCCTCATGTCCGCCATCAACGTCCTAGCGTCCAGCGTCCTGGCCGTCGTCGTGTCCTGGAAGCTCGGCCTGGTCGGCGTCCTCGCCGGCCTGCCGCCCATGATGCTGGGGGCCTACGCGCGCGTGAGGCTCGAGACGGAGATGGACGGCGTGATGGGCAAGCGGCTGTCCGCGAGCGCCTCGGTGGCTTCGGAGACGGTCATGGCGATCCGCACCGTCTCCTCGCTCGCCATCGAGAGCGCCGTGCTGAAGAAGTACGCTAACGAGCTGGATATCGCCATCTCTCAGGCGAGCGGGCCCATGTTCCACATGATGGCCTGGTTCTCCCTCACGCAATCTGTCGAGTATTTCGTGCTGGCCTTGGGCTTCTGGTGAGTCTCCGGTTTGCGGTGCGACGTGCCTCTGCTGATTGCTTACTCGAACAGGTGGGGATCAAAGCTCATCAACGACGGGGAAATCAGCTTCTACCAGTTCATCGTGTCGTTTATGGGTGTCTACTTCTCCGGCCAAGCCACCGCGTTGGCCTTCAGCTTCGCCAGCAGTAAGTCCCGGGGAGGCTCCGAGTGCGCTGCAGCTCAGGCACTAATAGCTTTCCAGGCTTCACCAAGGCGAACGAGGCCGCCAACTACTACTTTTGGCTTAGCGGTCTCGATGGTACCATCCGCGAGACAGACGATAACCGCGGCAAGGGCCCCCCGGACGGGTGCCGTTCCTATGAGTTCCAGGACGTGCAGTTCTCGTATCCACTAGCACCGGACAATCGGGTCCTCAACGGCGTGTCCCTATCGGTAAGTACCTAATACTCTCGACACAAACCCTTATTCGCTCTCTCCTTAGGATCTAAGTCTCAACCATGTCCCACTAACACGAGCCGTTAGATCCAACGGGGCGAGTTTGTGGCCTTCGTGGGCGCCTCAGGCTGCGGTAAGAGCACCATGATCTCGCTCCTGGAGCGCTTCTACGACCCAACAAGCGGCGCCATCACAATCGACTCGTCCGCCCCCCTGCCCTCCCTCAGCTCACTCCTCTACCGCAAGCACGTGGCCCTGGTGCAGCAGGAGCCAACGCTCTTCCCGGGCACGCTCCGCGAGAACATCTCGCAGGGCGCGCCCGACCCCGGCGCGTCGGACTCGGCGCTGGAGGAGGCGTGCCGGGCGGCGAGCGCGTGGGACTTCGTCTCGTCGCTGCCCGAGGGCCTCGACACGCCGTGCGGGGCGGGCGGCGGCCAGCTCTCCGGCGGGCAGCGGCAGCGCGTCGCCATCGCCCGCGCGCTGGTGCGCCGGCCCGGCGTGATCCTGCTCGACGAGGCGACGAGCGCGCTGGACACCGAGTCGGAGAAGCTCGTGCAGGGCGCGCTGTCGGAGGCGGCGTCGTCCGGGGACCGCATCACCGTCGCGGTGGCGCACCGCCTCTCGACGGTCCGCGACGCGAACCGCATCTTCGTCTTCCAGGGGGGCAAGATCGTGGAGGCTGGGACGCACGGGGAGCTGGTTGGGAGAGGGGGCGTGTATGCCAAGATGTGCGAGGCCCAGGGGCTAGACGGCGCTCCGTGATTTCTTCCTCGAGAACGTCGGGCCTTGTGCCAAGAGTTTAACTTATACTAGTGTGAAATCGGTTTAATTTTCTTTTCTAGTTTTATTTATAGCTAAAGGGTGAATATCCTCCTTTACTGCTCTATAGATTCGCCTTCACCCAGCTTAGACATTCTTTCGAAGTAGCTCAGTTCATCAGGAACCCTGTTTATCACTACAGTGGCTTCACCAACCCGTGTCTGCTTTCCAGCCCTATACCCAAATCTCCCTCACCAGAAGGCGTCTCAATTCCAGTGCCAACGCGCAGCGGCTCCCCAGGGTAAGGCTTATCATCCACTCAACCGACACGCCGGATAAACGTGTCCCTTGAACGGCCACATCCACCGTCCTGGTCGAGGTCGGCGTCCGCTCCCGGTTTCTCAAACCGATGGGAGGGGTAACATTCTCGGGCGGCCCAGAGGCGAACCGCTTCCGCGGTACGAACGGGACGTGCGATGCGCGGAGCCGGGCGTGATTGGGCGGCCGGACGGGAAACATATTGGCGACCCTGCGGCTCGGATATCCAGGGGCGTCTTATGGGGCGGGAAGTATATTGGCATCCCTGCAGCCCGGATATCCGCCGTCGTTTTATAGGACGGGAACCCGGTGCTTTATATTTGCCGTGCCTGGGAGACCCTACGCCGGACCTTCTCGTGGGCGTTTCCGACTGGGATGCATCTGGGACCTCCGGTTCCCACGGCCACCATGCCGCTGCTTGACACCGCTTTCTAAGCCCACTATCCCGGGCCGCGGTTCCGCAGAGCTCCAGCGTGTGGGAGGATATGTATGCGGAACTAGCGGAACCCGGGTTTCGAGCCGCTCTCTCGCAGTGAAATGTCTCTACTGGGTCCGCTGCACGGGCCACGGGACAGGACGCAAAGCCTTTTGAAGCGACGTAGTACGGTCCAATAGTCTTCACCCTGGCTTTATAAAAGCGGGATAATAGATTGTCCAGGGACCCCACGGAGAAAGACCCCGACATACGCCCATATGTGGATGGGGCAGCTGGTCCTATTCGCCGATATCAACAACCCTTCCGGACGAAGGCCGGACAGACCTTCGTTTAGAGCGCATAAAGGCGGCCCCGCCCCTTCTCTGCCTGCTCTTCTTCTTTCCTCACTCAAGGTTTTGTCGAGTCCCCGGGAATACACATTACATGTACCCAACGATGCGGACCTCATTCCTCTTCTCCGCCCTCCTGGGCCTCGCAGTAGCCCAATTTCAACAGTCAACAATGGCCAAGACCTTTACAGGATGGGATTGGTACGCCCCCTCCCCTCCCACATCCACAGGACCTTTCTCACCCGCCACAGCTGCAAGCCCGCCTGCGCAAACGGCCAGTCCTTCCTCAATGGCCTCTTCAACAACAGGTAACCCTCTCCCCCTCCCCTCTACCTCTCACCTTTATTTCCTACTCCCCTCACACTCACTAACACCCCCGCCAGAAACGTTGCAGCCTCCTGCAGCGCAGACAACACCCGCCTCCCCCTCCAGCAGTCCTCAACCGCGCAGTCCGCCTGCTCTGGCGGCTCCGCCTTCCTCTGCTCCGCCTACCAGCCCGTCCCCGTCTCCGACACCCTCTCCTACGGCTTCGCCACCATCATGGGCGGCACCGCCCAGTGCTGCGCCTGCTACGAGGCCGAGTGGCTCTCCGGCGCCGCGGCGGGCAAGAAGATGGTGCTCCAGGTCGTCAACGTCGCCGACAGCAGCGGGCCGGCGACCGACGTGGCGGAGGGGGACCTGATCGTGCTCACGCCCGGCGGCGGGGTCGGGCCGTGGACGGAGGGGTGCAAGAACCAGTACGGCCAGCGATACGCGAACGCATGGTGAGTGCCGTTTTCCTTTTCCCCTTTTGGATTCCCCCTTGGACTTGAACTGACAAGGGCGGGGGAAAAGGGGCGCGGACTACGGCGGCGTGACGTCCGGCGAGGACTGCGCCAGACTGCCGGACGACCTTCAGGGGGGCTGCTACTGGCGGTACAACTGGGCCGGCGGCGCGCTGAACGGGTGGGACGTCATCTACACGCCCGTCAGCTGCCCGGCACGCCTAACCGAGATTTCTGGGTGCGGCGCCTGAGGGTGCGTTCTAGGGTTTTCCACGGCCGGATTGCGAAGGGGGCCACTGGATCATATTGCTTCGGGGGACGGGGGGAGGCGGTTATGCTCGGAAGCGGACTTTGCGTATGGAGCACTGATAGTTGGCATGGCAAATAGCTCCGAGCCCCGGCTCTGGTTAATTCGAAGGTGAAACATATGACGTTGGACGAGCCCTGAGACAAGGAATTTGCCTACTTAGAGTTCGCCGTATCGCGGCCCTTGGTAATAACCTCGGTGTTCGGAGCGATACCAGGGTCCGATGCATCCGTATCCCAGGTTTAGCTACCGTCACGGAACCCACAGATGCACTGCTCAAAGAAGTAGGATTACTGATTATCTATGTATGCCGTTCTAAATGCTTCGCTATATGCACTAGAGATGAGAGTGCTCCTGGTAATACGCCCCAACACACCACCCTGACCTTTGAGGGCACCACCCTCAACCTCCCCGTGGATAGCAATCTACTTCAACGCCTATAGCAACTTCTTCAAGTCATGCTCCTATAACAACCAGTTAGCAACATTCAAGTAAGCCAAACCAAGTGGGACCACCTACCGGCTTATGGCTCGTCTCGTAGTCAATGTGGACAAACGCCCTCTCAACGCAGGGCAGCTTCTCCAGCTTGATCTGCAGGTCCTCGGCGACGTCGTGCACGATCTCCAGCCTCTCGTTCCGGTCCATCACTATGTCAACCTCCACTAGTAGCCTCGGCCCCGTGTGGTACGCCCTGACCGTGTCGATCCTTTCAACAAGCGGCGAATGCGTCATGGCTATGTCCCGTTAGCTCACCTCTCCTATCCCATGCCCTTCAACATATCACATCAGGAGGGGGTCGTACAGATATAGGTGATCAGCTGCAGCGTCTCCCTGTCCGCCGTCACGCCGATGAGCAGGAGGAACTCGTCGTACGCCGTGTGCAGCCACAGGCCCCCGATCAGCACCGACAGGAGGATCGCTCCCATCGGGTCGATCCACCACCTCAGCTTACTCCCCCCCACCGACGTCAAGATACCAAACCCGTTGATGAACAGGTCGTTCCGGTGGTCCCTCCACAGGATGTCCACCTGCGAGTAGATGTCCTTCACGGTCCAGCACATGAAGAACAGCGTCAGCTTGGTCCCGAACGCCACGGCCACCGCGATGACGGACGGCAGGAAGAAGCTCTTCGTCTCGTCGCTCGAGCCCGCCGCCAGGTCCCGGCAGGACATGACGATCAGGACCAGCGACACGGAGAACATGATGAAGCTGAAGACGATGTTCCCCGCCGTCGAGATGCGCGCGCGGCCCGACGGGTACTTCCGCGGGTCGACCCTGTCCACGGCGCGGTGCGACATGTACAACATGAAGCCGCTCAGCGGGTCAAACACCGAGTCCGCCATGGTGACAAACAGCGACAGCGAGCCCGACGCGATCGCCGCGTACAGCTGCAGCCCCGACAGCACCACGTTGGCGCCCAGCGACCCCTTCACGCAGATCGCGTACATCAGATTATTCCTTCCATGCGTGTCCTTGACCTCCTGCTCGTGCTCGTCCACGCTCTTCAGCATGGCGCGGATGGTGCCGTTCTGCCCCTTGTAGAACTCCTCGACGCCGTCGCTCCTGGTGCGCCACACCTTGGCGCGCTTGCGCGAGCTGTTGGCGCGGATCTCGGACTCGTCCTTGATGCGCGACGACAGGTTCAGCGGGTCGCGCACCGAGTGCTGGAACTCGACGTCCTTGTTGGAGGGCGGCGGCACGGCGGCGCGGTGGTACATCTGGGCGCTGGCGGAGCGGGCGATGGAGCTGAGCGGGATGTCGTCGGGCCGCGGCGAGCGCGGCGCCGGGCTCCTGCTTCGCGCCATGGTATCTCGTGCTCGTGGTCTCGTGGCCTCGTGGCCTCGCGGGTAATCGTGGGTCAAGGTTTTCGGTTGGCGCTGGTGATCGCGTGGGCGTAGCGGGGGGAAGAAGGGAAGGAGGGAATTCCCGCTAGCTCCGAGTAAGGAGGAGCGAAAGCCGCTGTGCTTTTTCCTGGCATGTCATGCTGAGGCCAAGACTCAGTCACGCGCTAGGGCAGAAGTGAGAGGTGACGCCAAGTGGGGCGCATAACTTATCAATCAGCGCGCAGTGGAGCGCCCCTAAAATCCTGGGAATTTTTCGGGGAGAGCACGTGGGGCACAGGGATTGGAATGCAATGCACGGCCGGAGGTTGCGTTTCGTCGCACAGACGCGTTCGTTTCAAGCGTCTGTGCTGTTTTCGTGCCGTCTTTGTGCGCCGCATTCCGCTCTTTGCCGGGGTGTTTTGACCCTTCAAAGAAGCACCACGTCAGCCCGCAATTTTCGGTACCTCCCTCGCCTTTGAGACTCCCACCGAGTCTCATGTACCCACTTCGTATCTCAACCAACGCAGCGGCGCGCGCTTCTCGGCCGCCGCCCGCTTCGATTAGCCCGCCATGCTGCGGGTACCACCCAAGCGCGTCCACACGATATCAGATGCGGGCGCTCGTTGGCTTATTCCGGCCAAACTGCAATGGAACTTGGACAGCTAGCTCCCGGGCATTCCACTCAGCATAGGTTTATAAATTGGTCAGAACCCTCGTCATATCGTACAGCCTGTCCAGTGCCTGTTCCTGTTGGTGCCATATTGAGTGTGACCTCCCTACTAGACGACCTGGCCAGCCAGTCCGGAAATGTCCGACTCAGCCAATCACACCGAAACCGGCCTTACAGAAGGCTGGTCCTGTTACCATAAAAACGGCTTCCTCCCGGTTCACATAGGAGAAAAACTTTTCGATCGATTCGAGATTGTCCACAAGCTCGGATTTGGGCCTAACTCTACCGTGTGGCTCGCACTTGACACCAAGCCCGAGTAAGCCAGCCCGCAAGGCCAATACATCCCGTGTCGTCTCTTCTCTAATCATAACCAGACCTAGCGAATACGTCGCTATAAAAATAGGCAAATGTCGCAAGGAGGCTACGTTCACCCGAGAAATTGATTATCTTCGTGCTGTCCGCGACCCAGACGATCCACAGGGTATATTCACCGGCCAGTATCGAACCTCGTTCCCCGTTCGGGGGCCGGCGGGCGGATACCATGATTGTATCGTCTTTAATCCTCTGGGGCCGGCCGCATCGTCTATCGCTGCTCTACATGCGAACGGTCGACTTGACCTTTATCACGTTCGATGTATATCTAGACAGCTGGTGGAGATTGTACGAGACCTCCATAAAAGTAACAGAACGCATGAGAGTAAGCCAGCCCGTTTTGCCTCTATGAACTCTGTTTTAAGCCTCGATAGACATAAAACCTAAACACGTGCTATTCCTACACCCCCTGCTAAAGAGGACGCCAAGCGAAGAAACCAAGAAAGCTCTGGGCAAGCCTGTAATACACGAGTTTGACAAGTCACAGGATGTGCCAGAGAAATACCGGCCAAAGTACTTGGTTGAGCCAATTAAATTTAACCCAGGCATGCTTGAAAACCTTTTCGACATCGAACTGATCGGTTATAGTGAAGGTGGGGTTTCCGCGATCTTCGTCTAACGAAGGTTAAACTGACAGAGCTGTGTGTAGGACGGGTTTGGGAATCTGAGACTGAACCTGCGTATCAAAAGAACTCAGGGAGAAACCGTCGTAAAGAGGCTCGCCGGAAGGATAGGACGGATATCGGTCGCACGGCAAGTGAATTTCAAAGGCCTACTGAACTACGCCTGACGTTTTAAAGATATACAAGCTTTTAACAGGGCGCGAGCCTTTTTCAACCAGTGTAGGTGTTGCAGACCGCCCCTGGAGATCTTAGTATAGAAGGAGGCCGAGTCTATTGCTAACAGGTAGACCAAGCGTTCCGTCCTTCGCTATCTCCGGGATGGCGCAAATAAGTTGTATTTGGACATACGCAACATTCCTAATCTACCCGAGGATGATATGCGCGAGCTCCAGAAGGTCCTTGATGAAAGTGATCTTGGTGAAAACGAAAGAAAAGCACTGGAAGACTTCCTCTGCAGGATCCTTTCCTGTGAAACTGGTAAGGGGATATTTCTGACCGAGTGTATGAAGCATGAATGGATCAAGAATTGAGGTGAGGAAGGAACACCGGAAAAGGAAAAGGGAGACAGCGAGGAAGTAAGTGAAAAGACCTCAGTGGATGGATAGGGAAAGAGGGATAGGTAAGAGGCAAGGAGGAAGAAAACGAGGATTCTATGCTAACATGGCTTATTATAATTTATATATAGTCTGAGTTGTACCCTCTATGTTCCTAGTTATAAACCGACTCGCGTAATACTGTCAATGTAACGTGAACTGTTAGCCAAGAACATAGTAGCTAACAATCGAGACGCTTCTTATCACTGGTATTCGTATACGGAAAGGGAAACGGAGGAAGATAGAGCAAGATTGTAATGAAAAGTGAAGAAGGAAAGAGGTTGGTAAGAAGGTTTCGCATACAAGTGAGGAGAAAGGGAAGCATACGATCCCTGAAATATGTTTGGGAACGGGCGATTCCGTAGACGCCCGCGCACCCTGTTACGCCCGGCGCTCGGCCGCCGCCCGTAGTGTAGCGGGCAACCGTCAGTGCTCTCCTCTTTTTCTTTATTTCAGTGTGATATCTTTATGATACCTTCTTTACCTGGTTCGCAGGTGCGGGCGCTAAGCGTCACATTCCATCCAAACGCGATGAAAGCTCGGCTACTCGTTCCGGAAGGGCCTCCCTCGCATACTCTTAAATACCTTGCCCAGCTTGCCGCCCCTGGTATGGCCATCTCTTGGGCACCATCATTTCCACAGACCGAGTACTGCCTGACCATTAGCAACGCTGTTGGCATAGAGAATTCCCAACACTACCATGACTGCCAAACACCCATGCATGGAAGTAAGAAACTCGTATGAATCAGAGGACTACAGCCCCGTTCGTATAGGGGAATATCTCAGAAACAACAGATATGAGATAGTCAAAAAACTCGGAGACGGACTTGCCTCTACCGTCTGGCTTGCGCGGGACGACCGGTATGCCACCCTGTACTTCGTAACAGACCCCTCTAACTAGGATCACGGTGCCGCTAGAATGTAGCTATCGAGGTTCTCCAAAGCCACAAGTCGGGTAAAGGGTATGAGGAGCATGAAATTGTCGAGAGTTTAAACGGTTTAGGAAAGTCTATAAGGAAGCATTTTGTGCGGTGCCTCGACTCATTCTACGTTTAGTGGAAGGATGGGTATCAAGCCTGCCTCGTCCTCGAACTTTCGGGACCGAGCATCTCTACTATCGCTGCTAAAGGGAAGAACGGGCGGCTTGAGGCAAGCTCTGCTCGGTCGATATCACGACAACTTCTCAACGCTGTTTGTCACCTTCACGACGCCGGTATCGTACATGGGGGTGAGTGGTCCCTGGCCCTAATACACATCTCTATTTCTAAAGTCTCGGTAGATATACGCGAGGAAAACATCTTAGTCCGGCTCAAACAGGAGAAATGTTTTCCCGACTCACTCACACAACTCTTTGGAAAACTGGAGACCATCGAGCTTCCTAGCGACCATCCCAGCAATCTGACCCGCGAGCTAGAATACCACGTGGACCCTGTCAAGTACGCCCCCAGCATGCTCCGGGAACCCTATGAGATCGTACTGGTTGGCTTCAGTAGAGGTGAGCTTCTCCGATCCGCCTCCGGTGTAGAGGTACACTGACGGTGATATACCCAGCCTTCCGGAAGTCCAATCCGAAGAAAGGATCGCCAATTCGCTCAGACCACGCTCCCGAGCTGATAGTTGGTCGTAGGCTGACGCCAGCCCTAGACATGTGGAACCTTGGTTGCACGGCAAGTGGTATTCGTCATTTGGGTGGGCTTTCGCTGACATTCCCGAGACATACGAACTAGTGACTGGGCGTGAGCTGTTCACAATCGGAGTGGGAGCGAACAATATTCTTCCCTTAGTCCCACAGTACAAAAGGATTATCGGGTCAGAAGTTCCTCATGAATGTGGAGAAGATGCTGGGAAAACAAGGGTCCACCTATATCATTTCTATGGTTAGCCGGACAGCTATATCTAACGATGGGTTGCGGGCTGATGGCTAACATTTCTCAGCACGTCGCGAAATGCCCGACCATATCCTCCCACTGAAGGATCTACTACGTCAAACCTATTTCAATAAGTGGTATATTTGGGAGGGCAGACCAGAAGCGGCATATACGCGGCGAGATGTTGTCCACGAAGACGAGAGCTTTAGCGAGGAAGATATTAAAACCCTGGGGTTTTACCTCTCTGAGGTGTTGGTCCTCGAACCGGATGGGCGGCCAAAGCCGCGAGACCTTCTCGATCACCAATGGATCAAGGAAAAGGAAAAGGTACAAGGAGAGGGAGACAGTCAGAAAGAAGAAAATTAGAGGAACACTAAACAAGCAGGGAAGATAGGGAAGCCAAGGTAGAAGGCGCAGGGGTCATTTAACTTATCACACCCTAATACAACCTTAGAATTTCCCTAATCTCTAGGGTCTGATATCGCGCAGGGCCATTACTACGACGACCAATTGAAGGGAGGGATACACTTCAATGAGCACTCTAATATCAGGGATAGACAGTACCGTTTGAAACACATTATCACCCGCGGAGAAATTACGACATGTGGCTCGCTCGAGATACCCAGTAGGCTATTGTACCGTTCTCGCCCGTCCGCGGGATTCTCTCTAATCAAACATCCAGCAAGGGAAAAAACGTAGCAATAAAGATCTTCGGCCGCACCAGGGAAGGAGAAGCGAGTCACGAACGTAGAATTCTCAAGACTACTGAAGAGTCCGGCAAAAAACCCATTCTGGGCGAGACCACGTGGCGCATCTTATCGAATCTTGTACTATCTCCGACGACGAGCGAGAGAGTGACGAAGATTTATGTTATTATGAGCATCGTGCCCTCGTGTTCGATATTCAGGACTCCAGTCCAGTCAAGGTTCACCTGCCCTATCATTTCCTCCATGGTGCCGACGACCGTTCTGGCCGGGCGAAAAACGAGAGGATGTGGCCTTAATTTATGGGCGAAGGTGGAAGGGAGGGGGCCGTGAAGGGGGCAATTCCGGGAACTGGGGTCTTGTTTACTGCGGTCCTGCAGTGAGCGCGGGGCAGCGAGAAGCAAGCTATTTATCCGACCCTGATTCGCTATTTTCGGGGAGAGTGTGCATGACCCTCTTTCCACGGGATGTTTAACGTCTTAAGGCCTAACAATTTGCGGTTCCTGTGGCGGTACGGAAGCTCGAAAATTCGGCAAGTGGTCCAACGACCAACTCGGTTCGGGACCCCCACCTCCACATGCTCCGATCCAGTCCAACCCCGATGACGTCCGTTGCATCCCATCCAATCTCCCGAACCATAACTCCCGGGTTTTCCGGGGTTGTTCTCCAGGCTTTCCCCCGCGTTTTCAAGTGCCGATTTCAGTTCCGGTCGGTGCGAGATACCCCGAGTTAACTCGGCTCCGATGTCCAAGTCTAGGTATTAACGGCTATTTAAAGCGCCCTGGCCACATTCTGACATCGTTGGATGTCAAGGGAAAGTGAGAAAGGGGTGATTGCGTTAGTTTCACTTGCGTGGTAAGACACTTGGGCCATGACGTTCCGTCTTTCGTACTTTTTCGGCTGCTTGGCCCCGCTACTGCCATTTGGGACTTGCCATGATAATTCAAGGTAAGAGATCTGGTTCAGACTTAGTCCTTTCCGCCCCCATCTCGCCAGGAGATAGGGGGGTGAGTATATCTATATCTATTCATATGAGTAACCGGCGTCCGTAGCTCTCAATACGCGCCATTCCTCCCCAGGGGGCTCGCCTTAGGCCCGAGCCCGCAGTCACAAACTGGACCCTTCGCCGGCTTCACCCTCGACCCCTCCAGCCCGATCGCGGTACTTGACTACGGCCACGAAGTAGCTGGAGTGCCCTGGTTCAAAATCTCGAATCTGGATACGCCCGTCCAGGTCGAGGTCAAGTACTCCGAGGAGTACCGCGGTCTCGAGGCGCCATTCGGCGACGGGCCCTTCCTCTATGGCAATCAAGTGGGCGCCAACTTCCGTGTCGAAACGCTTAACCTGACCGTTCCCGGAGAGCATGAGGCCTTCCTGGTACAGGGGGGTCAGCGATGGCAGTCGATACGCTTGCTAGACGACGATCGGAACGTCACATTCTCCAACGTCGGCTTCCGTGCCACGTTTCCCAACGTAATCCCGGAGGATGAACCAGGGCAGTTCAGCTCCGACAATGAGAGGCTCAACAGCATCTGGAGGCTCGGTGTCCGGGCTGCTGAGGTGTCGTGCATCGAAGAGATGACGCAGCCCGCCACCTGGCGTGTTCACCCTGAGGATGGGGTTCGTATCGAGGCGCTGCGACCCATCCAGAGCGATAGGGCCCCTCTCATCTATAATCACACGCTTGAGTTCGAGACTAGGATAGAGAGGGGAGGGCTCTGGTGGGGTGTCGTAAGTCTTCCTTCTTTCCCGAGAGAGCGGCTGGGCTAACTGAGGGGTGCATGTAAGGCATGGGAGATCGGCAGCGGAGGGGGTATCGGCCTCCAGTTAACGGGAGATCTCCCCGAGTCTACCACATTCCTCAACCATAACTATACCCTCTCGCCGCGCAACTCCCTCCAGGTCACTTCAGGGTGGGGCCAGGTTAACCAGACCACGTTGCCCACCTACCTCCTCGAGACATTTGACCTGCCGCAGCCTGTGCATGAAAAGACCTGGCACAAGATCCGCACCACCGTGGACAACGGCCATTTGTCAGTCTATGTTAATGGAGAACAGGTCTTTAACATCTCCATGGCGCCGTACCGCGTCGACGTGAGGGGCAAGATGAGCCCGATATCACTCGAGGGCCGGTTCGGGCTTGGTGCGTACCAGGACCAGAGCGCGTACTACCGCAACGTCGTTGTCTACAGTCCGGAGGACATGACTTTGTATGAGAATAGTCTTACCTCGGAGGACGTTCTCCTGGAGTACGGCGTGGGCGGGAATCTCTTCCCCGCGTGCCTTGATGGACCTAAGCGCGATAGGCTTATCTGGCTAGGGGACTACTACCACACCGCGCGCATCATCGGCGTCAGCACGGCGAGGCATGACCTGCAGAAGGGGACATTCCAGTCTCTCCTGCCCACCCAGAATGACGACGGCCTGTTCAGCGTGAAGGCGCCCCTGGGGTACCGCGCCAATATCACTGTGTTTGAGGGTTCCTACCCGCTGGAGGACTATCAGCTCCTAGGTCTGATATCTCTGTATTATTACGTGCGGGATAGCAACGACTTGGACTTCATCAAGGAGAACTGGAACAAGTTCGTGCGCTTGGTGAGCTGGGTGGAAGGGAACATCAACGGGAAGGACGGCCTGGTACATCTCGGCTCAGCCTTTACGGGGCCCGCCGACGCCGGATCGTCAGTATCATGTATGACTGTCTACGCCTTACGCTCAATGGCCGAGCTCGCCACGATATTAGAAGAAACCGACTCCGCCGCCCAGTGGTCAGAGAGGGCTGACTCCCTTGCCGAGACCATCCGCGAGACCCTCTGGAACGCGGAAATCGGCACCTGGAAGCTCTCCGCCTCGGACCCCTCAAATCACTCCATCGCCGCAACGGCATTCTGCATCTCCGGGAAGGTGGCGACACCCACGCAGACCACCCTCTCCATCCAGGCCCTTGAAGAACTCGCCCTCGGCCCGGGCTACCTCGACAGCACGCAGGTGAACCCGGCCGACCCAACGGCTAGCATAAGCCCCAACATCAACGGGTTCCTCCTCTCCGCGCTCTTTGAGGCTGGGGATGTACAGCGCGGCGCGGAGCTCATCGACTCGCTCTGGGGCACGATGGTGGATGACGATAGGACATCTAGCGGGGCGAGCTGGGAGTACGTCATGCACGACGGGACACCTGGTCTCGGGCTGTTTACATCCCTCGCACACCCGTGGGGGGGCGCGGCGACGTATGTACTGACTGAATGGGGGGCGGGACTGCGCGCTGCGGAGGGCACCGCGGGATTCGGATATAAGAACTGGGTGATAGCGCCAGACACAGGTGTTGCTATGGGTCTCCGGAGTGCGCAGGCGCGCGTCATGACTGCGTTTGGTGGTGCGGTGGAGGTCAAGTGGCAGGTTTTGGAGGAGAGTCTCCATGTGAATATCACGGCTCCGCTCGAGACCGCTGGAGAGTTTGTGTTTGAAGATACCTGGAAGAGCTTGAGTGGACAAGATGAGTACAGTTTCAGTGTATATATCGGTTGATTTAGTAGAATCCGGAATAAACATGAAAAGCATGGACTTGGCTATCTATCACCACTATTCTTAACACGTTTCTCGGTTGTATGTAAAGTGACTTCCGGCGCCAGCAGCAACATCACGTGAGGCCTTCGCAGTGGACTCCAGAGCGCAGATAGAGCAAAGATCACCATCACGTGGGCCTCGGGGCACTGCCTCTCCCAGAGAGAGAGGCCTGTTGGTTCGCAGCAACGCCCGTCAACCAACAGCATCTCCACCTTGATGCACTCTTCCTGTGGGAACCCTCTCCTACATGGAGTAGACCTCCGCATCACACGCATGACAGCCATGGAGCACCGGAACGCCCTCACGGAGAAGCTTATCGAGCGGCTCACCGTCACGGAGACAACAGCCTGCGGCGCCGTGATCCACGAGCTCCCCGCAACCCGCCCCTCCACCATCACCCGCCTGCCTACAAGCCCCTCGCTAGGCGCCCTCAATGCCCTCCCCGCCGAACTCTCTCACCTCGTCCTAGACGCCCTGGACTTCCAGTCCCTCTCGCGCCTCAGCCGCGCCAGCCTGTCCGCCAAGGCTCTCGTCGAGGCCCACCCCGCCTACGTCGGGCTTATGACGCACGCGCCCGAGGCCTTCACCGCGCTGTCCAGAACGCGCCTCATGGCCTGCCACCCAGCGGGCCTCCTCTGGCGCGCCCTCCGGAGCAGCCGTTGCGCAGCCTGCCCCGACTTTGCCGGCTACCTCTTCCTGCCCACGGCCGAGCGCGTATGCCACGACTGCCTAGGCCGCAACGAGGCCTTCCACGTCGCGCAGACGCGGCTCGTAGCCGCGTTCCTCGCCTTGTCAGAGGAGCATATCGCACAGCTGCCCGTGCTCCGCAGCTCCAAGGAGACCTACACGCCTATCGACGTGCGGCCCCTCGTCCGGGTACCGGAAGAAGACCACTGGAAGCCACGCGACCTCATCTGCGTCCGGCAGGCGAGGAATCTCTGCATGGAGGTCCACGGGGAGGACGAACCCTTGGGCCACGACCCACCGGGGATGAGCAGCGATGACCTGATAGCTACCGAGCTCTGGCACGAGGTGCCGCTGGACCTATCCACGGGGGGGAAGCGGATTAGGCTCCTTCATCCCTGCATGGTGGTGCGCTGGGATGGCGGGCGCGCCGCCATGCGCTTCCCGCACCTGGAGAGCGGCCTGGTGGAGCGGGGCGCCGCGTGCGCCGCGTGCCAGGACTTCCACCTTCACCCCGAGTGGAAGCGAGGGACGCTCCGCCACCCGTCGGAGCGGCCGTCGGGGTTCGTCAAGCCCGAGCGTGGTGCCGACTGGGCGCGGACCCGGCTGCGGCCGCGCGCGGAGCACCTGGAGCACCTGGCAGAGTGCTGGGCCGTGCCGTGGTTGCTTAAGCAGTGGGAGTGTCAGGAGGACGGGATGCCATGATGTTGGCAAGGAGCGTTCATGGGTTCCTTGTTATTCACAAGACGGAGGGCAAGCATACAGGGACTAAAATGCTTACCAAGGTATCTGTGCTTGAATGTCGTGAGGGTTTCGGTGAGACGGAGGAAGCTGGCGCCGAGGACCAGCGGGTGGGAACATTTGTGTAGAACCCCGCAAGTGATGCTCCGCGACGCGGACTCGCCGTCAAACTTCCAGCTCAGCTCGACCGTGTCCTCCAATCGTGCTTTTCTTCCGTTGGCGAAAGTGACGTGCTTCCCTACCTCTGGCTTTGGGCGTGAGACCAAGGGATCGAGCAGTATCAGATGAGGCGATGTTGAGGCTGGCACCCGTATCCGCGAAGGCCTCGAGAGGCCTTCCGTTTGCTTCACCGCTGATGGAACCGAGTTTGGCTGGGCCAGTGAAGGCAAGATCTTGGGCATAGAAGCTGTTGGTGTCTTGGAAAAGCTTCATATCAGCGCGGTCGTATCGGCCTGCTCCAAGATTGCTCGATGCTGAAGCAATTATGGCGGATCCAGAAGCCCTCACCGCCAGTCGTGAGTTTGATGGGAGCACAGTCGACGGGTTCTCACCCATAACACGGTGCTTTGCGGCCGATACGGACAACGAAACCCTCATCTTCCGAAAGTTCGACGAGCTTGGCATACACAATCTGCTCTACTTGCAATGTGAGATGATGGAACTCGAAGCCCGACTCAAAGATCTTGATAGAGGCGCCGCGAAGGATCCGTCGCTGTCGGGCATGTTAAGGTGGTGGGAGGCGCTCGTCCAGGAGGCGGCAAGCAGCCAGGGTTGTCGTCCAGAGTAAAGCAGGGAATAGATCTGATTTACAATTTACGGAGGGTAACGAAAGAGTATCTTGAGTTGAACATTATATCACGCACCGGGCAACGAGAAAGAGTATACGGTTACCCAACCGCTCAGAAGAAGCACTCAGAAGAAGCACTTTGTGCTACAGAGTCAGGTAGGAAGCCTTCGGCACCCAGAGAGAGGGATCTATACGTTTGCCGATACATGATGACGCCTCACTTCTACGTCGGGAGTGTCTTCAGCAAACTTGATGGAAAGGCAGCCAGCCTCCTCGATGACGAAAAGGAACCTAGGCGCCCTGAAGCCTGCGGCGGAGACGGACGCTCTCCAAAGTTCCTGAGGCAGCATTGGGCGTAGAGTGTAGGTAAAGCATGTGAACGGTTCCTGCGTGGGCACCACTGGCGTTGACAAACGATGCTTAGAAGAGACCATTTCAAGAGAAGTCGGAAACAGTTGGACGCTTCGGGGAGCATATGATTGCCAGGGCCGTCAATGCCATCACCATTCTCGCCGCTGCGGTTTTCCTAATCAGCTCCATGATCGGCTTCTATTTCCTGAAGCACGAGGTAGCAAAGCTAGTCACGATAGCTGCTTTAACTATCGTCTTCGTAGCCAGCATCGGCCTGATCACTACGGCCCGACGGGTCGAGATCTTTGCATCAACAGCAGCGTGAGTGTCTCCTCGATGGCTACATGCCACCACATGCAGCCAAAGCCGATAGTTGCAACTCTAACAAGAGGTAGGTATGCGGCGGTGCTCGTGGTGTTTGTGAGCAGTGATTTGGCTAGCTCGAATGTCCAATTGGCCCGCCAGGGTGAAGATGAAGTAGAAACTAATAGTCCCGATACTCCGCGGCAACTGGACGTCTGGGGGACCAAGAGGCGACGCCGGCTCCGTCGACCAAGGCTCAAATGGCCGCATGACAGCTGGAAGGGGGAGCCAAGAGCCATTTAACAGGGGGAGGATACCCAATATGCACCCCCCTTGTTGGATCTGGCCATCCAGCATCGGGGCTCGACCAATGGCAAAGACCCCACTCAACAAGGGCGGCGCCAGCCTTGGTGCTTCACGAGGGAAAGCGGGCTCGGTCGAATGGAAGTGGCTGGCTTGGCGATTCGAAACTTGGAGATAAAATATTTACACTTTCGAGTCTCTGATGGACTGCGGCATTAACAAATTCCGACCATATGCGAATCAGCGGGAGTTCTTGCATTTCATGACGATCGCCTCTAGCAGAGCTTATGTCACAGAGATACTTATTCATTTCTCGTGACCGGTGGAGATGTTTAGACGGCGATTAATATGATCCAGTTAATCGACAAGCTTTAGAAACCAGAGCACATACCGAGACGGCTTTACTGACAACCAGTGAAGGTGATGATTTAACGCTAAACTTCGAAGCCGCAATGTGGGAGTGGGAGTTTATCGATGCATGTGGCTTGGGTTCATCTAGATACTTGGCTTCCATCCGCCACGGCCCTCGAAGATCTCTCCTACCGCCCTGCTCACAGCCAGAAGGTGCCTGTCGCAATAGCGCGGCGCCACCAGAGACAGGCCAATCGGCATGTCGTTCGCGCCCTTGAACCCGGGAATGTTAATCACCGGCGTGTGGAGTGCCTGTCAAATGTGATATTAGTGACTGGATAGACCGCACTTGACTCTCGCCGCGACAGGCGGCTGGGAACCTCTTACTGTCCAGATGACATTGAAGGCAGCGCTACCCGTCGACTCAAGACCCTTTGGCGCCTCATCAGGCACGCTTGGGACGATAACAGCACTGTAGCCCCTCAGGATCTCGTCAACAACAGGCCTTGCTGCCGCAATGCAGTCGAACGCCTGCAGCTGTGCAGCATGCGATATGCCTGCTTCATTCTCAACGTGCCCTACTAGCTGGTCTGAAAGCTTCTCCTTTGCCAATCGGTAGCCTGGTAAGAACGCTGACCTGCCGTCCGCTGCAAGGACCGTGGAATGCCACGCAGGAAGATCATCCAGCGTCTGCGGCAGCTTGATGTGCTCAACAGTGGCCCCCTCGCTGCGAAGCAGCTCCTCCGCCATCTCCATAGCAGCTGCTGTACCAGGCCCCACCTGTGGCCATACCATAGTCTTGCAGATGGCGAATTTGGCGCCCTTGATCTCGAACGAGTCAGTGGGCGTGTCGTCATGAAGGGCAAACACATCAGCAAGCAGCTCCAAGTCCGCCACACTCCGCGCATACAGGCCTAGGGTGTCTAGGATGAGTGAGTATATCTTCTGCCCCTCGCGCGAGATGGAGTTCCACGTTGGCTTCATAGCATAGATGCCGTTAAAGGACCCGGGCCGGATAGTGCTGCCCCCAGTCTGGGTGCCAAGACCTATTGCAGCCTGGAAGTCACCGACTGCAGCTCCAGACCCAGACGACGAGCCGCCCGGTGTGCGGGAGGGGTTATGTGGGTTTGCTGTCTGCGGGCCTGCAGTTGTTGCTGCAAACTCGGTCGTTGTAGTCTTGCCCAGAATAAGGGCTCCTGCCTTCCGCAGCACAATGATAGATGCGGCGTCAACCTCGGGCGCATCGTCCTTGTAGATAGGTGAATTGAACTGCGTTGGCATGCCTAGTGTCCCTTAGCCCTTTGTCCCTGTCTAAGCGGATGCTGCGGGCGAACCGCTTCGTACCCTTGGTGTAAATGACGTCCTTGACGGCGATGGCTGCACCGTGCAAGGGTCCCCGATCCGCAGGAGGGATAAGGTCCAGCTCCTTCGCTTGGCTTAGGACGTAGTCCGGGTCGAGATGCGCCCACGCTTTGACCACGCCGTCGCGCTCTTGGATCCGCGCCAGGAGGGATTGTGCATACTGCTGAACCGTCAACTCGCCCTGCTTGATTTTGCCGACCACCTCGGTCGCCGTCAGTCGATAAGGTTCCATTTCTGCTCTGGATGCGAAGGCTCTGGCTGGCGGTGCGCTTCCGTAACCAGCTACCCGAGTGTGGCCGTTATGGGGTATTGTTGCCAATATAATAAGGGTCGTGCCCTGGTATGTATCTATTCTCTCAGAAAGCGCAGCCGTTGGCATCGGCTTCTTTCTCGCCGAAAGCGGGGACGGAGCTCTCCGAGCATCGGCGGGGTAGCGGCGATAAGCAGCACAGCGGGCTTGCACACTAACAGGCGGAGAAGGCGCTGAGATAGTAACAGCCTTCGATTACTGAGCGAAGATTCCTTCCTATAGCGGCCTGTAACTAGTCAGGACCGGGAGCTATCGGCCGACCGGGTCTTCTCCATCGCACCACACTTATCATCTTTCGGTTCGCAAATTCGTTCAACATTGAGCTAGCGAGGTCTCGTCCGGAGCCATTACTACTACAAATTTCAAAACAACAAATCACCCCCCACAACCCGGGAATCAAAATTCAAAGCCCTTTTGCTCCTTCGTGCCCATGTGAAGCTCCTCGGCGTCGGTCGCGGGAGGCGTCGGCGGGGCATAGATAGTACCATGCTCCCCGCCCTCTCCCTCTCCCTCGAAAAAGCCATGGCGCCCTTCATTGGCGAGCCACTCCCACGACTTTGGCGACGACTCGCGGCCGGCCGGGAAGACCCTGTAGGTGAAGAAGCGAGACGCCACCATGTAGACCACCGCGGCCGTCACGAAGGTCAAGACCCACCCCATCATGTACATGTAGCGCGCCGCATCGCTGATGGCCTGCGGCTCGTACTGGCCGATCAGGCCTGGGATGCCCATCGTGGTTCCCAGGAGCCACGCGATGGCGCCGACCCAGTTGGTGCCGGCCCAGAAGCGGTACAGCCCGGACTTGCCGCCGTCGTAAAGGGAGGGCACGTGGAGGTTTCCTCGACGGATGTAGGCGTAATCGACGAGGATCACAGCGCACAGAGGCGCCATGAAGATGTTGTAGCTCCCGAGGAACGACAGGAAGGCCTCGGCATTGGCGACCAGCTTCCACGGCACGACCGCGACTCCCAGTATCGAGCAGAGGACCTGGCCGCGCTTGATGGTCAGCCACCGCGGGAACAAGCCCGTCATGTCCGCGCCGAAGGGGATGGAGTTCGCCGCGAAGTTGGTCGCGAAGACGCCCAGGAGGAACGCGAGCCCCACGAAGAACACGCCCGCGCGGGCGCCGGGCGTCCAGTGGTGGTCGAGGATGGCGTCGAGGAGGTCCCAGATGTTCCAGTAGGACTCGCCGTAGACGCCCTGCATGGAGGTTGTTGACGCGAGACCGAGGAAGAAGACGATGACGGAGGTGACGAAGACGCTGACGCCCTGGAGTGGCCCCGCGTCCCGGGGCTTCGTGCAGTATCGCGCCAGGTCGGGCTGGTTGACGAGCATGGGGGATAGACTTCCCATAATGACATTGATTCCGGACATGACACTCCAGCCGAGGGGCGTGACGGCCGCGGATTGCTCGCCGACTTTGGAAGCCATGTCCATGGCAGAGAGCCCGGTGCCGTTGGCGATGCACCATCCAAAGATGCCGAAGGCGGCAATGGGCATAGTGAATCCCTTGACGGTGAAGATGTAGTGGATGTGGCGCGGGTGGATCCACATCTGTTCCGTCAGCAGGAGCGCACACAGCGTGGGACCGTGGCCAAACTTACAAAGGGGAACTCGAGGATCCAGACGAGGAAGAAGGCCAGCAGGGTCTTGGACGAGATGTCTGCGCCCGCCTCCAGCGTGTTCGTGAAGTTCTCCCAGGATGTCCCGAATATACACCGGAACACGACTGACAAGATCGATGCTCCGTAGAAAGTCTGGATTCTGTTCCTCACCGTTAGCGTGGGTTGAGGCAAAGCCCGGGAAGACTGCCATTGCACATACCCGTACCAGATGATGCACACGATGGCGCGGATGAATATGAAGAAATACGACCCGTACATCCCCATACTAGAGCGGCAGAGGACGGGGCTTCGCATTCCAGGCCAGTTAGTTACCGAAGCTTGCATGAGGATATTCATGGGCGCCTGCCTTACAAGCCGATGTGATGCTTTGCGCCCGGCCGGGCCATACAGACCACGACCACCGACGCAAGGAGGGCGCCGAGCACGCAAGATACGAAGGACATCTTCCAGCTCTGGGGGACTATGTGAGCAGCGGTCCGGCCACGGCATCGGCGCGAGGTTGCAGCGGGTGGGGGGAAGCAGCGGACGTACCAGGCCGACGGCCACGAGAGACGACCCCGTGTTCCACCCCGTCAGGCTAAACTGGTTGGAAAACCAGTACAGCGGGAGGTTGTACCTGCAAAACGTTAGGTCCAGCCCGGCCATGGTATTTCCTCACTCGTCAGCGTGCGGGGCGCGCACCATGTCCACGTGCGGTGCTCCGGCGGCGTGGGCTCTAGATCCTTGTTGGACCACCGGGCATCGCCAACGGCGGCATGGCCTTCGATGTCCTCGGGGGCCCTGACAAAGTTCACGAAGGCCTCCCCGGATCGGAAGGGGGCTGCAATCTCGTCCCGGGTCGGGACACGAAACCGGCGGACCATTTCCGGGGGGACGGGGAGGAGTTCGGTGCTGGGTTCGATTGCTGTGGAGGCGAGTGCAGAGGCCACGCGAGGCCAAGGTGTGTTTGAACTGGTGGTTTCCTCACGGCGCAGAAATTCGTCAGGAAGCGCATGTTCTTGAGATTGGAACGGTCACCGCGGCAGGCCACGGGTGAGCGCCCACTCATATTGTCGATCGGTCTTGGGCCGATACACCGAGGCGCTGGGGAAGCCGTCCATGGTTGCCGCTCAGTGGCTATCGAAGCACTTGGCCACCATCACACCATCATCGAGCAGCTTATCGCGTCGTCGGCCGGTTTCCAGCCGACGGGGTCCCCAATCCAGCCAGTCGGGGCCCCGCATTCGTCCAGGGATGGCAGCGAGAGCCGGGGTCGAATGCCAAGCTCTCCCGATAAAGGGTCGGTGGGTTGTCCGCATCTTGTGGGTGGGTGACGCCCCACACGGACGCCCCACAGCAGATAAGATGCTCCGTATGCCGCAGTATCTCAGCACTCAAGACACCTGCCGCCGAAGCGTCCATCTCCCTACCAGAACCCACAACCCGGTCTGTCGTGGTCGGCGGAAATCTGCCGGCAAGTTTCAAGCTCCTCAGCTCTCACCGTTGCTGAGGATTCTACGGCCCTTCCCAAGTCCCACCCCATCCGTCCAGCTGTCACTATCCACCCCATACCAGCACCACTAACACGGATATGGACCATGCCGCTCAGAGCACCGGCGGTTCCAGCTGTGCGTCTACGAAGACCTCTCGGTCAGCGCGGGGGCCCCGGGTGGCTTTGGCCTGCAAGAGGTGCAAGCGGAGAAAGCAGCGGGTACGAGGCCCGTCCCTTGTAACGTACATGATCTCTTAGGGCCGCTGACTCGGCGTAGTGCGAGGCCGGCCACCCCACCTGCAGATCGTGCGAGCGGGTCGGCGTGCCGTGTATATACGAGAAAACCGTCCGGCCCCAGTACCCGGGCGGAAAAGTTTCGTCAGTCCACAGAACCTAAACTTCCCCCGGGCGGCCGTCGCCAGTAAATGCTGATTCCGACCAGGTACATCAATACCCTGGAAGAGCGCATCGCATTTCTAGAGTCCCGCCTGCCGGCCTATGCCGAGGATCACTTTGTCTCTGCACCCAAAAAAACCGACGCAGCAGGCATTCGGTCTGGTGAGGCGATCCCGGGTCCGTCCCTCTTGGACTCCTCATCCTCCCATCATGGCTCCGTTTCCGACGACCTCGAGGTGGAGGAGAGCAACTCCCTGGTTGACGGCGTCGCGTACCTGTCTCTACGCGCTTCCGGGGCCACGGATACGGCGCCGGAGCCGTTCTATCTAGGGTCGAGCTCGGGAGCCACCATTGCCCGCATGATACAGACGTCCATTTTCCGCAGCTCCTCCGGCGGACGCGCCATCCCGCGAAATCCGGTAGCCGGGAACCCTAGCCCCAGCCACCTGGGCGTTCACTTTCCAGGTCTCTCCCCCGAGACAGCACATACCTACGCGAGTGACCCCTCGCTCGACTTCCTGTCCTCGGACCAAGCACAGTTGCTCTTTGACACCTTCTTTGACCGGCTGCACACCCGCTGGCCGCTCCTAGACAGGAAGACGTACGCAGACCTCTTCGACAGGCGGCACACGCCAGGCGCCCTGTCGACAATGGATAGGAGCATCATGCACCTTATCTACGCCATTGCCGCGCGGTTCCTACAGCTGACGCGGGACCCCTGTGGTGTCGATCCGGAGAGGCATCTGACGGCCGCCATCTACCCGATGGACTACATTCTAGAGCAGCACAGTCTTGGGACTGTGCAGTTCCTTCTTCTCCTGGCGCTCCATGGCCAGAGGTCGCCGTACGGCGCCGGCGCCTGGAGCCAGGTAAGGTACGCCGTCGCCCTCTGCATAGAGCTCGGGCTGCACCGAGAGCGTAGAGGCGCCTCGGCTCCATGCGACTCGAGGGACCTGGAGGTTAGACGGCGTGCGTTCTGGTCGTGCTATTGTCTAGAACGCGGAACGAGCGTCATACTGGGCAGAGCCTTCGCCATTGCAGACCGTGATATCAACGTCGAGGTAGCCACACCCCTATCCTGCGCTGCCCCAACTGAAGCCCGCCCCCGGTGGCCCCCCTTTCCCCCCAAAAACACACCTACCCCCACCCCTGCTAACCCGTTCGCAGCTTCCTAGCGCCAGCCTCGAATTCTGGGATCTGACCCACAAGGAACCCCCCGAAGCCTCCCAGGACCGCCCCTGGTCTAACATCGAGCCGTTCATCCACATTATCAAGTTAGAGAGGATCCAGTCTCGCATCCACCGCACAGCCTTCCGCGTCGACAAGGACGTGCTCTCGGGCCCGCCTAGTGAGAGGGAGAAGCTTGACCGGAAGATGGCCTGTATCCGAGGTGACCTCGACAACTGGCTCGAGACGACCCCGCACCCGCCGAAGAACGCGAAGAAGATCACCTGGATGTATGACCCCGAGAGCGCGAATCACGACGCGCAAGACTTTTTCAGCCTGTAAGTTGGGTAATCGCTTGGAAGAAACATGACTGCAATTCACCGTGCGGGCCCCTCAAAGGTGTAATACGGGACTGAGATAAACGGACAGGCAATACCACAAGGTCGTGCTCTCCCTCTTCGCAGTCCTCCTTCCAACCCTCACCCCGTCCGACCATCGCTTCGTGACGACGGCCCGCGCCTCCGCCCGCGTCTGCGTTGCGTACAAGCGCCTGAACCAGCAGAAGACGCTGAGCTACACCATGATCTCGCTGCACAGCTGCTTCGTGGCGGGCCTGACGCTGGTGTACTGCCTGTGGCGCGACAAGACGCTGTTCGGGTACGACGTGTTCGAGGCCACCCAGGCGTGCTCGCAGAGCCTGACGATCTTCGGCGAGAAGTGGGCGGGCGCGGTGAAGTACCGGGACATCTTCGACGCGCTGTCCGGCAGCCTGTTCAAGAAGATAGTCAGTCCGGAAGCGCCGGCGGCGGGCGGCGGGGTGGGGGCCCGAGTGGGGAGTACGGCCAGGGCGAGGCCGGGAAGGGACGAGCGCGAGCCGGGGTCGCCTCCGGGGGCTCAGCAGAGCCCGGGCGGCAGGCGGGAGGCGAGCCTGCGGGCGCGTGAGCCGGAAATGAGCGATTTGGTTCCTGACGCTGTCAAGGACGCGTTCATGGAGGTTGACGAGGAGGCACCCAGGGGCTGGCAGGGCTGGCGCATGTGGAACGAGATGCTGGGCGATGGCTGGAGCGCGTCGTCCCCCGAAGGGCAGGGCCGGGGATGGGGAGGGTGTGAGCTCGACGTGGATCCCCTGCAGAACACGGCGCTCGCCGAACACCACGACCCGATGGAGTCGGACGAGTGGGGCTTTGGCGGCATCGAGGGGTTTGAATAGTATTTACCACCACGGCGGAATGCCCGAGTACCGAGAGATGGCTTAGCCGAATGTGAAGATGGCCGCACGATTCTGAAGTCGTCGTAAAAATGGTTGATTCATAACGCCCAGCTCATTGCTGTCTATATACATCTTGTTCGGTTCTGCCGCGAACTCAGGCCAGCTGCCCCTTCTTATACGGGAACTGCTCCCGGAATGCCTCCGCAATCTCCGTCCTTGTAGCCACCCACACGCCCTCCCTTTTCCCGATATACTCCACAAATTCCTGCAGCGCCTTGAACCTGCCCGGGCGACCCACAACGCGGCAGTGCAGGCCGATGGTCATCATCTTGGGCGCACCCGCCTCTCCCTCCTCGTACAGGACATCGAACGCGTTCTTCAGGTGCGTGTAGAACCCGTTGGGGTCGCGGAACCCGGATCCCATGACGTGGAACTTGAAGTCGTTGCAGTCATAGCTGTAGGGAACCATGAGGCACCCCTTGGGCTCTTCCTTCCCGCGCTCGAGGGGCAGATCGATCCAGTAAGGCACGTCGTCGGCGTACGTGTCGCTCGCCCACACCAGCTCCTCGCCCATCTCCTCGTACACCTGCGGGATCAGCGTCTTGCTGTGTGGCGACGGCCGCCCGTAGTACCACCCCCGCGGCGCGTACCCCGTCATCGCCTTGAGGCTGGTGATGCCCTTGCGGATGTACTCCTTCTCCTTGTCGACGGACCAGTCGTGGTGGTCGACCCAGCGGTAGGCGTGCGATGCCACGTCGTGGCCGGTCTCGACGCACCGCGTGGCCACCTCGGGCTGCTGCTCTACGGCCTGCGCCACCGCGTAGAGGGTGAACTTCATGGAGTGGTCGTTGAACAGCTTGAAGAGGCGCCAGAAGCCGACGCGCGAGCCGTATTCATACTCCGACTCGGCGTTGTAGTCGCGCTCGTTGATGCGCGGAACGCCGGGGTACTCGCGTAGGCTCGTCTCGGTCACGCCGTCGCCGTTGGCGGCAGACCGCTCCCCTCCCTGGTTGTCTTTTGGTCAGCCTGCCCGCTCAAGGAGGGCATGGGGGTTAACGGGACGCACCTCTTCATAGTTGATGACAAAAGAGACGGCGATCTTGGCATTATTCGGCCACTTCAGACCCTGCAGGCCATACTCGCCGTACCCCTTGAAGTCGCGGGTGAAGGCATAGTCCGGGTGGGAGGCGTAAGCTTCGGGCATGGTTAGATTCTGAGGGATAGACGTTCCTGGGTGTTCACTACAGGGTATGCTGTCACATCCAAGGGCCAAGCTTAAAACCCCCCTGACGGTCAATGGAAGTGCATTCGGCATCTGCGCATTTATGGCCCTCGCTGCCCCTCCACCCCGCTTCCGTCGGCGCGTTTCCTCCGGCAAGCCCCTTATCGGCGGACGTGAGATGCCGATAATGCGCGTTGTCGACTTATCGGGTGGGTCCGGCCATGACCGGATCGGGGGGTTGCCGATGGGTCTTATCATGATAAGGAGTCAGAGGGAAGTGTCCGCAGTGCTGGCAATCGTTCTACGAGGTAGATTTCCTCTGCTAAGCCCAGGGTGCTTATTAAAGACAGTAAGGCGGGGTACAGTTGTTGATTCTACAAGAAACCCCAGTTGATGTGAAAGATGGCAGCCGCGCGCAACCAGCTTGCAGTCCCGTTCTGGAAGCCCCTTTTCCTGACCGGGACGAAGGAACGCACCGTCGCCGAATTAAAGCAACTACCCCGTAGAGATATGTCCATCGCTAGCCAGGATTCACGCGTGGGCGTCACGTTTGGGCACTTAACATACCAGAGCGTCCATCCACACAAACGAGGTGCGGCGTTGCGGCTCTAGACCTCTGTAGCACGAGTGGCGAGAACTACCACTGCTGACGCCAAAGAATTTTAGGAGCAGTGGTTTGTACCATGTAACGTTTCTTCTTTTTTTTTAAAAAAAAAATTCTAATCAGATCCCTAAATGCCAAAGGAACGCCGATTCACCTCTCCCGTGGTCCATCAACACTATCAGCATCATGACGCTTGGGTGTGACACAGCATCCATTTTCGTTTCCCACGGCTTGCCCCTTTTCGAGATCAACCCCGGGCGCGCCTTTCTCGTTCTCGCCCGTGATATAACCTTCACCCTCGTTGGCCGAGGATTCCGGCGCCTTGGGTTGCTTGAGGCTGATATTGCCAACCAGCGCCGTCAGGAGAAGGCTCAGGCCAGAGCAACACGTGTAGAATATGAAGATGTATTTGATTCCCTCCATGTACGCGTCCAGAACCCTCTCCTTTTCCTGAGCCGAGAGACCGAGTTTGTCGAGACCGTAGGTTGACGACGTCAGCTGTGCGATCAAATCGCCCGACATGCCCGCGCTCCCAGACAGGTCACGGCTCAGCGTGTTGGATAGGATGACACCGGATATGACGAGGCCGAATGCACCGCCGATAGTCCGGATGAAGTTGCGTAGCCCGGTCGTCACAGCACGATCCTTGGTACAGCCGTTTGCGTACAAGCCAACTAGGACAGGCTGGAGGGTCAGGCCTATCCCAGCTCCTTCAACAATAAGGAAGCTGATAAGCTGCCCTAACGTAGTCTCCCGGCCGAAGAGCAACGTTAGGCCGTTACCTAGCGTCCAGAGAGCGAAACCAATAAGTATGCAGTGCATATAATTGCCAACATAGCTCATATACTGGCCTGATAAGATAGATGCTATAGAAGACGTAATAACAAGAGAGAGGATAAGGGCGCCAGATACAAGAGCAGAGTGCCTGAGGACAGACTGAAAATATATCGGCAGATAGAAGAAGTTGCCAAAGTATGCTAGGCCTGTGAGGAAAGACTGACCATATAAGGCAGAGCAGTAGGGTGCGCGGTAGAGACGGAGGGGCATAATAGGCAGCGCTGCAAACTTCCACTCGTAGAGGACAAAGAGGACAGCAAGCATAATAGCAATGCTGATAGTAGAGATGAAGAACGGAGATGTCCATGGGTATGTAACACCACCGCCAGATAGTGGAACAAGCAGAAGGATTGTGGATGCCAGGTTAAGGAAGATTCCGCCGTAGTCAATCCTCTTCATCTTTTCCGTATACCCGCCTGCCCGCTGTTTATGTTTCAGGGGGAGAAAGAACCAAATCACAAGAGCTGTAGGGATCGTGATGATAGGAATCATCCAGAACACCCAGCGCCAGGAGGTAGACTCGACAATAGCACCCCCCAGGAAGGGGCCGATGCCGTTAGCTAGCGCGATGACAGCTCCGAGAATGCCTTTCAGGACGTTAGCACCAGCCAGTCGTTATTGTCGTCACAGTATCGCCATTTACCTTGGTATTTCCCCCTGTTCTCCAGGGTTGTGATATCGCTTATAATAATCATCACAAGGCTATTTATGCCACCACCGCCAATGCCAGCAACCGATCGGAAGCCAAATAGCTGCTCTGCCGTCTGGGCAAACCCGCAGGCAAGGTCACCTAGCCCCATGAGGGCTAGACAGGCCAGAAGCAGGTCCTTACGCCCGAATATGTCGGAGAGTCGACCGTTTATGAGCTGGAACGCAGTAGACGAAATAAGGAATGAGGCCCCGATCCATGGCGTTGATGTACCTGTGTTGAGCTCGCTTGCGATGGCTGGCGTGGCTGTGGAGACGCTGGTCTGGTCGAGGAAAGAGACGAGAAGGCATATCGAGAGGGCTGGGACAGCTACCATTAGCCTCTTTGTCGACATGGTATTGCGTTGGCCGCCGACGCTCTCCGCATCGCTGTCATCATCGTCGGGTTCGACATGCGCAGTCTGCTGGCTGGAAGGGGGTCCATCCTCGCCGTTGACGGCGCTTGCGGAGCCGGCGTATCGATTGTCATCTGCAGCCATGGCATGCGATGTTCAGGCCTATTGAGGAATTCTCACGTTCCACGCGGCGGGCTTGTGTCGACGTAGACGAAGCAGGTTGTTGTAGGTTTTGAGTACGACTAAGGCGGCACGTCGGTGGCGGAGACCGGTTCGGGTCGGGTGGCCCGAGGTCGGTCGGAACCCGGCGGCCGCTGCAAGTCTCGATAGGCCGGGCGGCATGATTTTGTTCTGAAGAAGCCTTTGTCATAGGTCGGCGGCCGTCGGTCTCCTGCAAGGGAGAGGCCGGCAGGGAAGCCGACGTGAGTGCCGAGAAATCTACAGCAGAGATGTCTATCTGCAAAGGCCCGCAATCGCTAGGACCCACCTGCCGGAGCCCGCGCTACCGTCGGACAGTTCTGGCCCGATATGTGTCGACGCAAATTCCGCCATCGCACACAGTCCCACTTCTCCCTTCAATCATGGTAGATTTAAACAATTGAGTAATATCTCCCCCGCCTCACGCGACACTCCCTTGAAGGCCAACTTTCCCCCCTCCCCCCCGGGAACACTCACAAAACCCCCGAGCGAAATGACCAGGCTCTTTGAGCCCCTGACCGTGGGATCGACGACGTTAGGTCATCGGCTGGCCATGGCCCCGTTGACCCGATACCGCTGTGACGACTCCTGGCTGCCCACTGACATGACCCAAGGTGAGCCCGAATAGTTTTCAACTTTCGACTTTGTGGAGTCCTAAAACAGAATGGCTAGAGTACTACGAGCAGCGCGTGTGCGTCACCGGAACACTCATCATCACCGAGGCCACGCTTATTTCCCGTGGCGCCTCAGGCGTGCGGAACGTGCCAGGCATCTGGAACGACGCCCAGATCGCGGCCTGGAGGCGCATTACGGACTCTGTCCACGCCAGGGGCTGCAAGATATTCTGCCAGCTCTGGCACCAGGGCCGTGCCGGCCGGGAAGATGTCCTCGAAGAGGCTGGCTCCCGGCTCTACTCTAGCAGCGCGACGCCGATCGGCCCCGACCACGCCATACCCGCTGCCATGACGGAGGCGGATATTTCGCAGGTGATTGACGACTACGCGGCGGCCGCCCGGAACTCTGTGGCGGCGGGCTTCGACGGCGTCGAGATCCACGGCGCCAACGGGTACCTGCTGGACCAATTCCTCCAGGACACCTGCAATAAGCGAAGCGACCGCTGGGGCGGTAGTATCGAGAACAGGGCGAGGTTCCACATCGAAGTCACCAAGGCCGTCGTCGCGGCTATTGGGGCCGACAGGACCGCCATCCGCCTCAGCCCGTACAGTGATTTCCTCGGCATGCTGATGGAGGACCCTGACCCCACGTTTAGATACCTGACAGAGCAGCTGAGGCAGATGGGGCTGGCATACCTCCACCTGATCGAGGCACGTATCAGAGGCAACGACGATGCCGAGTGCGGTGGCCAGCGAACAGTCAAGTGGATGGTCGAGCTGTGGGGTAACGCCACTCCTGTTCTCCTCGCGGGAGGGTTCACGGCGGAGTCTGCTAGGGAGGCCGTCGACAAGACGTACGGGTCGTACGACGTCGGTATTGTCTTTGGCCGGTACTTTGTTGCTAATCCCGACCTCGTCTTCCGGATCCGGTCCGGGGTGGCCCTAACCAAGTATGACCGGACATACTTTTACACGCCCAGGCTAGCCACAGGCTATATTGATTATCCGTTCAGTCAACAGTTCCTCACGAGCGCTGCTTCTGTGTAGCATAATTATAACTGTCACCTCGAAAGAAAAGATGAATTAAAGAAAATGAAAATAGCCATTTATCCCAGCCCCTCATGACCAAACCTCGCCATGGGCGGGTCTGATCGTCCGAACGATATTGTCACAGGCGATGCGGTATTTGTGAGTGCGGTGACGCCAGATACACGCCTCAAGCCGCTCGGAGTCGAAGTCGGAAGGATCGGGGACCGACACGGCTTCAGGAACAAGCGGCGTAGTTCCGTTCCGATGGAGTCGAAGGAGTGAGCGTGTGGACAAGTGTTGTAGGGCCGTGGCTATGTTCTTGGTCCTCTCTGGTCTTCGCTTCCAGTAAAAGGGGGTAAAGGGGGTGGTGTTGTTCTAAAACATCTGGGATGAAAACAGTATGAAGACAGAGACCTTATTTTCCTAAATAGGATAGCATTAAGCAAAAACAGAAGCAAGGTAGGGACAGTTAATATAAATTCTGTTTGCACTGTGGGATATAGGAAAAAAGGGGGGCAAGGCTTGCAGAGTTGCAGGTGACAGTCAATCTGGTTGTCATCAATGTCTGTATAATTGACGCAATACTAATAGGGAGATTGGAAAAGTGGCATATTTGTTCTTCTGTTAACAGCAGCCTTGGATGATATCGAATGCGAGGCTTTAGGCCAGCGCCTGTGTTCCTAGAGCACTGGTAGATGGTAGGGGCTGTCCCTGTGTACGGTTTATAGCACTGTTAAAGTCTTCTCGGCCTGCTGAACAAGAGCAGACCTGCGCACAGTCCCCTTCCTCTTCCACCCTCCCACGTGGGCCAGTTCAATGGCTCTCGTCAGCCCTGGCCGGCGGCTATTAATAGAGACCAATTCCAGCGCGTCGTGCAACGCTTATTAAAAGGGTGGACAGAGCGAGCCAACCAGCATTTTACTGACGTTCCTTTCCCCATTTCTCACTAGTTTTCAAGACCCGCTGCCCGCTGCTGCCCCCCCACAATCAACGATGGCGGAGACCTCGAGCCAGTCATGGCTCGGCGCCAGGATCGACACCAGCCCGTCCGGCGGGGAATGGACCATGTGGAAGATTGCGGTGGCGGTGCTGGCCATCGAACTGCCCCCGATCGGCCTCGCCACCAGCGCCGTGGGGGACTTCCACGACCGCGGGACGGTGGCCGACAACCGGAACCCCATGATGATAATCGTGGTCACGGTGGCCAGCTTCGCCGAGGTGTGCTGGCTCGTCTGCGCCTCCTGCCTACTCGTGGCCTGCGGGTTCCACTTCGTGTTCTTCCTCAGCGTCGCCGTCATCACCGTCCTATCCTTCGGTAGCGGCGTGTTCGCGCTGGTCGCCATGGGCATGAGCTTTGCCTCGTCCGTGTGCGACAACGACCTGTCGCCAGGCCAGTGCGAGGTTGGCCTCCGCAAGGGCTTGGCCGCTGGAATCCTCAAACTCATATTCACGTCGGTCTCCTCCCCGCTTCCCCTGTGATCTTTGGGCAGATTTTGGGAAAGCGGGACTGATTTCCAGTTGGGACAGTACCACCGCCTATGCATACGTCGCCTACTGGTATTTCTGGGGTCCCGGCGGGAGGCAGAAAAGGGCGATAAGGCGGCAGCAGCAGCAGCAGCAACGTGAAGAACAAGGCCATGATAGCATCCCCTTGGTCGATGTTACGAAGTGAGATGCCAGCCCAGCCAGGCGTTACAAGGTTATTCTAGAACTTGATTTTTTTTTTCATCAAACAACTACATGGGCATCTCCAGCTACTCCTTCTTCCACTGAAGGCAGATCGGCCAAACTTGCAGTTCTTCTTCGGTGCAGGCCATAATTCCTCCCAGACCATAGACGGGCACAACAACAGCAAATGGGATGCTGTTTCTAAGGTCAGCATCTGGCATTGCCTCTCATAATCATGAGGTAGCAGCAGCAGCAAACCAATGCTACGACTAAGTCAAGAGGAAAGAGTAAACTTAAGAAACAAACGTGAACTGGAAGGAGAGAGACCATTAGTTACGACAAGTATCCGACACCAGGACGCTTTAGATATGGCGAATCTCACCGACGTCTTCAAGAATAACACCAGTCGCCTTCTCACTAACCATATATAGAGGAAGGACAATAAAGAAACCAGGGATACGAGGAAAGACAGAAGCATCCACAACGCGCAGGTTGCTCAAACCGCGAACCCGAAATTGAGAATCAAGAACTGCTTTAGGGTCTCCATCTGCTCCAATAGGGCAGCTGCATGAAGCATGATGACCCCAGGCCTCATTCCTAATGGATCCTTTCACCTGTTCAGTAGAAGCCAAGTGACGACCGGGCGGTGCTTCGTCAAGAGGCTCAGCTTTTGATACGTTCTGCCTCATAGGCACATCATAAGCGGCAAGTTATCTAACTTGGGTTAGGTTCGGTACCATCTTTGATTTCATCCAGGGCATAATTCAGCGTTCATTTCTCTCTGCGACATCCGAGATACTGGACTTCTATGGCTACGCGAAAAGACCACTTTACAAGCCGGGCATAAAGAAGGTAGTCTTGATTCTGCACTCCCGAGGCGGCATCGAAGGCGGTATTACCCCGGACTAGCTCCTCGACGAGCTCCCACAAGACGCCCTGTAATACCTTGAAGTCTATACCTTTGGCTGCATTATAAACCACTTCAGCAACCCGTGGCGAAGTCGGCACCGTCGAGTCAGTCATCCCAAAGACACGGTCCGAAAGCCGGAGCCGTGACCATGCCATCTCCTACATCGAACACTACGCCAACACCTTCCATTTTGCAACAAGATGGCGCGTCCTGCATTTCGCCCTGGCAGATATGGATGGAGGTTTCGAGAACCCCGGTTTATGGGGAGGAAAATCCCTGTAACTATGAGGTGCGCAGAGCGCGTTGGTCCGGTGACCCCTCCCGGCATGTTGGTTCCTGGCCGTTGGCGTGGCCTCGTATTCTATCAGATTCCGTCACGCGTCCCGGGGTGGGAATAAAAGCTTTTGGGACTTTTGTAGCACCAACTACCATACCGGCAGCTGTAACAGGGTAGGTTTCAGAGTCGGATGGCCGGGCCGGCTCACGGGCGCTTAGCGGTCAGTAGTCACATTGGTTGGCTGCGGCGCAAGAGACAAGATAGGAAGTGGTGTGTAACACGAGGCAGGCTATGCTAGGCTAAAACTGGATTTCGTTGCGGGTAATAAGAGCACGTCAATGGCATGTTTCTCGGGTCTCCTGCCACTGCGCGGGTTTCCCCCACCTCTCGAAAGCATACCACGAAGATTCGACGCAAATCAAAGCCTGCGAAGCACTGATCATGAGGGGCATTGCGTCCTCTAAATCACAGGCGGATGATGAGCTGGAGGAACTCCGACGCCAGAGGGGCGTTGAGAACGACGAGCTCCGCCGTTCAGTCTTGGTTGAAAGCCTCGATGGGGCCTTGGACATGTTGCGTGTTTCCTTTCCGATCAAGTTCACGCTCCCGAGCTGACCCCTCCCAAACAGCCTTTCCGATCAGCTCTATCAAAAACCGACCCACTTCATCCTCGAATTGATACAGAATGCAGATGACAACCAATATTCCGCGGACATCACGCCTACCTTCAATATATGGTTGTACGAGAGGGACGGGTATCAGTATCTCCGAACTGACTGCAATGAAGTCGGATTTACACTCAAGCAGCTTGATGCTTTAACGAAAGTCGGGAAAAGTACCAAGCGATTTACCTCCTCCAATCAGAGGGGATACATCGGGGAGAAGGGCATCGGATTCAAGTCCGTTTTCAAGGTAGCCAATGTCGTTCAAATAGCCAGCGGCTTCTACGAATTCAAATTTGACAGGAACAGACCCCTCGGCATGATACTTCCCATTGCAGCCGAGTTCCCCCATTTGGAACGTATACCAGGCCACACCCAGATTCTTCTCCGTCTCCAAGACGACGTTTACAAAGACATTCTCAAAGACTTGGAGGACCTCGACCCCCAGATTCTGATCTTCCTCCGCAGGTTGAAGATATTGCGCATTAATACCCCGGGGAGGCAGAGGGAGTTCAAACTCCGGAGAAACCCCTGGGCTGGCGATGCGAGCCTGGAGCTGGCGACGATACATTCGGGGGATATGCTCGGTCGCCGCTTGACGGACAGGAATAATGACTATATTGTCTACCGCGATACTCTAGAAAACCTCCCTACAGACTCGCGAAGGGAAGGAATTACGTCGTCGGAGGTCATCCTCGCGTTTCCAGTTCCCGGTGAAGATGGCAATGACGTCGGTCCACAGAGGACATACACGTTCCTGCCTATTGGGGCATTCGGATTTCGAGTAAGACATATCCTTCCAATCCCTCCGAGCTTATGCTGTAAACCGCGGTTTCTTTGCAGGACTTACTAGTGCCCTCAGTTCCTCATCCATGCGGACTTTCTGCTCGTCGCTAGCAGGGAAAGTCTCGAGTACAGCGCTCCATGGAACAAAGCCCTGCGCCAAGGCGTCTGTACAGCTTTCACGAGAGTGATTGAGCAATTCGCGGCCCTCCCCGTCGACGGGCCAGGCAAGGACCTATGTCACTCCTGGCCGATGTATCTCACACATCAGCCGTGCTATCTCTCGTTCTGGAGCGAACTTCGAGAGGATATCTTAAGTCGCCTGCGTGAGATACCAATCCTACAATCCCAGGATCCAAGGGCTAGGCTTCGCAAGCCCCGTCAGCTCCGTTACGTCCCCGACCAATTCCGCCTCGATGGCGATGATCTGTTCGATTCATCTTCAATCAAGATGTCACACCTCGCCTTCGATTACGACGACGTTAGATGCGAGCTCCAAATACTTGGTGTACACACCTTGTCGATTTCTGACCTTTTCGAAGAACTGAAGGTATGGGTCGCAGACTCTGAGCATCCGGAGATTGAAGCGCAGGGGAGTGAATGGCACCGACGAATTGCTCGGCTTTTTTGCCACAGGTGGGAGCTGAGAGATCGCCTCATGACCATTTCCATTATCCCTCTACGCGACGGATTATGGGTCTGCGCAAACAAGAGAAACCTATACCTCCCCCCTGCCCTCGAGGATGAGCATGTGCCTACAGGCATTGATCTGAGCCTGGTAGACCGGGCTTGCGCTCAAGACTGAGACAGAAGAGAATTTTACAGGTTTCTGGGAATCAAGAAATACGCACCTAGAGAGGTCTGCAATCTCATTCTCCAACTTCATTCCCGATATTCCGGGGCTTGGCGTAGCCGCGCCGGTGAAGACCTCGTTTCCGACGCCGCCTACCTGTTCAAACATCGATACCTTCTCAATACCGACGGTGTCCCGGACATCACCTTTTGGACAAAACGGAACGGAAACTCTCGTCGCAGCCGAGATACAATCTACGTCATCGACCCGTTAGCCGAGCCAGGTCTCGTGTCGAAACACATCAGCAATCCACAGAGCCCATTTGAGCTCCTCCATGAGCAGTATGAGACGGAAATATGCGGTCGCCACGACAAGACCCGACGGGAATTCCACAAGTGGCTTCTTGACTCACAAACAGTCACTTTCCGCGAGAGTCCACGGCTCGTCAACAGGGGCAAGCTCACCCCCGAGTGGGAATTCTTTCTCCGGCATGCTAGTACGGCGGACTTGTTGACCGCCGTGAAGCTTGAATGGGAAAACAAGGGCTTGGATCCTGTGGTAGTGCAAGCTTTAAAAGCGTTAAGAGTGCTTTGCCGAGACAGGATTTTCAGATCTCTTGCTAATCTGGCAGTACCAACCAACGCGCTGAAGCGTGAATGCCCCCATCTCGACTACATCGATCTTCCAGAACCGATATCTGGGAATTGGAGATTCCTTTCCGAGGTTGGCGTCTTAGTTGCTGTCAATACGACTGCAAGGCTAAGGGAGCTGGAGGCACTTAGCAACGGCTCCACCGGAGAAGTAAACCCTCAGACGGTGCATCGGCTCTATTCATCCCTCAGCGCGGCTGATAATTCGGATCGAGAGATAATCAGGTGCGAAGAAACGGTTTACAGAAGCATAATGGCACGCTAATTGCACCTTCAGATCCGCTTTCAACAAAGTACCACTCGTTTACATCGCTGAGCCGCATCGCAAGTGGATCCCCCATGGCGCTTGTGTTTGGACTGCACCGGATGTTCTGCACACAGTTACCAGACTGCGAGACCACTATCCGGACTGCAGAAGGCTCTTTTGCGATACTCTAGGCGTCAAGACAGCCCGTACATCGCACATAGTGAACGAGTTTTGTACGCTGCCAGAAGAGCGGTCTGGCGACATCGTGGGACGATCCACAGAACTCCTAACGCTGTTGAGAGACTTTCTTCAGAAGGGTGACTCCCTGGACTCTTCGGATGTTGCCAAGATGCGTTCTGCCCGGGCATTCCCCGTTCTTGTCTCGGAAGCTTCTCAAGCAGAGCAAACCATCGCGTTGCGTTCGGTATCCCGTTCGAACTGGTACATACCGGACAGGACGACGTTGGCGTCTGCATTCAAGGGTAAGGTCGATCTCCTCGGCATATCCGTACGCTCGATACGTTCCTTGACCGTAGTATTCGAGGCGCTTGATTGTGAGAGCAGATACCTCTCTGCTGTTGTGGAAAAGACAGTGGAGACACGTGGAAGCATCATTTTAGATGTAGCTCGACAACATGATCTCAGAGCTCGAGTCAAACACCTCGCATGGTAGGTGCCGTTTCCACGTCCCCTGTCAAACGCTTTCTGACCCAAAATAGCCTGGCTGTGGCTTGTCGAGTTCCCGGTCCGGTTATCAATGTCTGGTCTGTCCCATCCATCGCACTTGTCATGAAGTTAAATGATGTGGTTGTCGAAAAGGATGATCAGTTGGTTACCTTCCAGGAGGAAGACGACACCGATACCCTCACGGTGTACATACGCGAAGGGCTTGCGAGCGACAAATCCAGCACCGTCAACTTCAAACTGGAGCAGTTCCTATCTGATTATCTGGAAATCCCACTACAACATAGGCCGTTGGTGTTACATATTCTCGGCGTACCCCTGGACGACATCGAGGGTATCTTAGAGTCCCACAATATATTTCCTCCCGATGGGCGTGACAGTGGGTCAACCGGCATCGACATGGTCATACGCTCAAACTCCACCCAGCCTATGACGCAGAGTGTGGACGAATCCAACTCCCAACTTACGAGCGTACGAACTCATAACGCCGGCAACGGAGATTGCAGTGAAGAATCAGACGCCACGGATGGTGACGGGGAAGGCGGAGTCACATCATCGCCCATTTCAGACCGCACTACGCACCCACGGACGCTGATGGAGCTGATACCCTCGTACCAGACGAGTGTACAGGGCGTAAGGCGCAGGGCGGATGATTACGAGTTGTCGAGTTCTCTCGTGGCAAGGGCTCCGGGGCACCACGCACCACGGGAAGACTCAGGAGCTACGTGGTCTCCATCAGTGGAAACCACAGTCTATACGGTATCGCGTGAGGACGGCTTGCCGGGGAACAGACAAGAGATACCCTCGTCTCGAGCTGTTCTGATGAGGGGCGAAATCCCGAATCGGTCAGAAATAGGAGCTGCAGCATACATCTCTCCCCTGTCGTCGCCATCATTGACTCCTACCTCGTCTCCACACAGACACGGAGTTCAAGTTCAGACGGTCCAAGATGTCAGGCTCCGAAAGATTGGATCTCTGGGTGAATTATTTGTATTTCTCCTCCGGGGCCGCCTCAACCATCCCCTTCTAGACGAAATACCCACAAACTGACTCCAGAGCCTAGATCTACCACGTGTTTGAGAAGAAGATCAGCGACTGGACCTATAAGAACTGGACCAGTAAGATTCGTGTCGAGAATCAGTTTCCTCCATTCCAAGAACTTGAGAAAGACTATCTGGACTTTACTTATTACGATTCGAGTGGCCAGATGAGGGTGGCCCTGGGCGAGGCAGGAGTCCCAATTGATACGACATGGTCCAACCGCACTACCTTCCACCTAGAGGTCAAGACTACTCTAGGTGACTGCAACGACGTCTTTTTTGTCAGCCAAAACCAGGTCGATAAGGTATGGAAACTAAGCCTGAATCTTCACCGTTTCCCCTATCTGTTGTTTAACGCTATTTGACAGATGCGTGCGTACGACGGTGACCCGGACCATGCATTCGTTTTACTCCGCGTGTTTCATGTTGATAACGAGAATCGGGGGATAAAGTTCTTCCCTAACCCATGGAAACTTTATCTGTCACGTGTACTCGACTTCCGGTCCACGGAGGGCTATCGGGCTATGGCGAGGGAATAGTTGCGAAGATTATCAAGGGTTAGGCTGATTGGGATCGAGTTTGACTTTGTAATTTGTCGTTATTTATGGTTATATCGCTAGTACAATGGTGCTCAAGTTGTCCCTCTGCGATCGTAAATACCTAGCGCGATGAAAAAGTCGTCGACGTTGTACTTCTTGAGGCCGGTAAATCAATTCACGAGCCGGAGACTAGCCGGGGAGATCGGGTTGAATGAGCGGCGAGGCCAAGACCGGCGCGGAGATCGGGTTCGGTTGACCAATGGCCCTCTCCGCCCTCTCTGCCCCCAAAACAAAGCTAGCGCCAATATTCCAAACCCGACAACACGGTTCCGTCGTTAGGGGATGGGGAGATAATGCGGGGGACCGGCGTTCGGCGCAAGTCTGGGGTAGGCCCAGGCTATAATAACTCGTCCCTTTCCCCAGGTAATCCACGTCCAGTGCGACCCTGGTAGCTCACGATACTTAGAGAAAGAATTATCATTCAGGCTACCACCATGAATTCGACGGAGAAGTCGTCCTGTGAGAATCCTTCCCACCTGGAAAAAGCGCCACCCGAAAGTCGCGGCCATGACTTCGACCCAGCCGCCGAAAAGAAGCTCCGCCGGAAGATCGACTTACGTCTCATTCCAATACTCTGTCTCCTGTTACTCTGCGCCTTCGTTGACCGGCACGTCCCTCAAAGCCCAGTGACACCCCCCCCGCCCACGTATTAACCTGGCTGTAGTATCAACATCGGCAATGCGCGGATCCAAGGACTCGAGGCAGATCTCAACATGGCCGGAAACGACTACAACATCGCCCTCTTTGTTTTCTTCATCACCTACATCCTCTTCGAAGTCCCATGCAACATGATCCTCAAGAAAATCAGACCTTCAGTATTCCTCAGTTTCATCATCGGGGTATGCGGTATCCTCACGATTGGACAGGGCGTCACGGCCTCCTTTGGGGGCTTGATTGCATGCCGCGTTCTAATCGGGCTGTTTGAAGCGGGATTCGTCCCCGGATGCGTCTACCTAATATCCATGTTCTACAAGCGTCACGAACTACAGTGGCGAGTCAACCTGTTTTACACGGCCTCTATTCTCGCCGGCGCCTTCTCGGGATTCTTGGCCTACGCGATTTCCTATATGGCTGGTGTCGCTAATTATAATGGGTGGAGATGGATATTCATCCTTGAAGGTAAATGTTGCCTCTCTATCTTCGTGATCAACACTAACAGCTGTATTATAGGGGCTGCGACCGTTTTAATTGCTATATTCGCCGCCTTCTACACGCCGGTCTGGCCTCAAACATCAAAGTTCCTCACCGAAGAGGAACGGGGGCTTCTCTTGTCTCGCTTAGCGGCTGATACCCCCGACGCGACAATGAACCACTGGAATAAGAAAACAGCGAAGAGAGTCTTTGGCGACGTCAAGATCTGGCTCGGGGCACTGATGTACCTGGGAATCGTCACCACCACATACAGCACCTCCCTCTTCATACCAACCATCCTAAAACAACTTGGGTGGACTTCCGTCCGGGCCCAAGTCATGTCCATTCCGATCTATCTCGCCGCTGCTGCGGTGACTCTGACCGGCGCGTTCTTCTCAGACCGTCTAAAACACCGCTTTGGATTCATCCTACTGGGCTGCGGCCTCAGTATCGTCGGCTATGCAATCCTCCTCGCAACGCCCTATGTTCCCGTCGGAGCTCGCTACTTTGCGTTGTATCTCCTGTCTTGCGGATGTTGGCTAGCACAACCTATCACGGTCGTCTGGCTGAATAATAACCTCGGCGGGCATTACAAGCGAGGCATTGGCGCAGCCATCCAGCTGTCAATCGGCAACGTCTCTGGTATCGTTTCTTCGAACATCTTTCTACCTCATCAGGCACCTAGGTATATTCTCGGGTACGGAATCGGACTCGGATTTGCGTGGCTTTGCGTCATCTCTGCCTTCGTCTTTGACTTTTGGATTCGACGGGAGAATAATCTGCGCGAGGCTGGAGAACGGGATTATCTCTTAAGTTTGGGGGAGGACGAACTTAATAACCTCGGTGATGATCATCCGAGCTTCAGGTTCGTTAGATAGGCCTTGATCAGGTATTACAGCATTATGGTTAGCTGCAGGTAACTCGATTGCAGAGGTGAATTGAGGAGTGAACTTCTACAATTCTCCAGTCAAGTTATTTACCACTAGAGGTCCGGGGGCACTCTCTTCTGTAAGGAATAAGCATCGGGACAAGCAGTCTGCTAGATTAACGTAGTCGAATTAATAATAGTATGATAAAACGATAGTGCTTGTATTATGACTGGATCCAACTAACAGCTGTCATCCGCTCAAGGCCCTTCTTCCAAGAGCCATGCGGTATATCAGCTCTCCCGGCCCGTATCAAACGCAGTCTCACCCGCCCAAAGATCTCCGGAAACACCATTGCCATCCCAGTCACCCTGCAATAAATCGTCCAACATGGCCCAGTTTGAGTCAAACCCTAGTTCTTCTAGGCTACTCAGAGACACTGTAGAACCTAGAACGCGCGGGCCGCCCGCAGGGATGCCTTCATTGGTATAGGCAGGAACCGAATCTTCGGCTTGCAGAGAGCCCTCAAGTATCTCTAAGATTTGAAGTACGCAAGAGGCTGACGAGAAATGGGGCTTATAATGCTCAAAGAGCTCTACACACTGTGACCAGGAAGCGCGCAGTGAGGCGCTATCGTGGTCTAATTCAGGCGTCGGAGAGATGCGCGCAGCAAAGAATACTACGGCGCAAGAGAAGGCATCTATGGCTCTCTGTTAGTAACTGACGGGAAGTCTTAGTAAGAGTCCACCTTACAATGGATTTTATGAGATATCGACGTCCAGTAGGACTTATCCATATTGTCATGGATGTGTGCGATCAGGGTTTGCGCTGTAGAAACACACAACTTGCTGGCTTTCAAAGCCAAGTAGTGCTCAAGACGGTCTCCGTTACGATGGATCCCTGGCTGGGTGTTTCGGGACGCTTGGGCAACCAGTAAGAGAATTGGTCGCAGGAGGAAAATGCGGATGTACAGAAGCCTAAAGATAATGTTAGTGGTTACTCTCAAGGCCCACAAATAAGGAGAGAAGGCATACCTGGAATAGAGAATCTTGGCCCCTATGTCGATCTTGGAATCCTCCGTAGATTCTGACTTTTGGGGGATGGTAAGGTAGCTAGGTAGCGAGTCCTGAAACCCATCCAGGGCCATGTTAAACCGCAACACGGCGTCTAGCTCCTTGCAAGACCAGGAATGCATTTCGGAACGAATAAATAGGGTATTTTTCTTAACGTAGAAAGAGACCAGAATATCGTTCAGTATGTCAAACAGCTTGTTCGAGTAGACGAAGCTGCCAAGTTGGGGGTTCACATGGCTTGGTTGGGAGCCCTCCCCGTCTTCCAACAAGTATTCGTCGTCAATCATCTGAGGCATGGGGACCCGAGACTGGTGTGAGATCATAGTCGGGCGGCCGAATGTTATAGCGAGTTGCCTGTATTCTACTGTTAGTATTTTCTATTTTCTTTTCAGGAAATTCAGCGGAAAGGACCAACCGATCCAAGAACACGCAGGTATGCCAAACCCTGCGCTCCATTTCGCGCTGAAGCTGAACCCTGGAATCCGACCCGCGCTCGAGATGAAGACCTATGCTCTGCGCCGTCCGAATGGCCGAGCCAATACTGTTCCAGCACCGGTTTGCATGCTTTGTTGATTGCAAGTATACCCCTGTGAGCAAAAGGAGCTGCACGACCGAGAGCGTGGGAGAATCCAGAAACTCGTCCATGAAGAGCTGCCTAGATCGCTGATAGAGCTTCTCCGAGATGATATGTTTTTGACCGCTCACCACCTGATTGCTGGACTGACACCCTATCGCAAGGACGATGTTGAGGGTAGAAAGGAAGACAGGGTCAAGTAGGGAGCCGGAGTCGGAGTCACAGTCCTCGCCGGCTGCCCACAGAGCCTTGTAGGACTTCATGAACGTCGGTTTGTGAAGGATAGGCAGTATTGGGTGTACAAATGCCCAGTAAGCCTCGATGAAGCCATCTGCTATTCGTCTTTGGGGAAGGAACAACGCTTCTGTATCGATATCTTGTCTATTCGACGGTATACGCCAACCCGGCGAGCTGACGCCTCCGACGTTGGAAGACCCCCAGTTCGAAGGATCCTTACCGACGGTTCGCAGCATAGATCGGACGAACGCTGTCAGAGAAGATCCACCGATAGGACTGTCGGAGGCATTTTCGGGAGAGGGAACGACAACCATGGCGTCAGTCCCGATGTGGTCGTGGGATTGCGGAGTCTTTGTCGCGTCTGCTATTATTCGGGCCCCCGGAGACTCTGGGAACCTCAGTTGTGTCAGAGATGGCTCGCCCCTGGCCCACGATACGCGTCGAGCAGTACTCTCGTCTCCCAGACCAACTGCTGGGGAGACCTTAGCATTCTGAAATCGTAAGATGAAAGCCCGAGGCTATGGTCGTCTCACCTATTACGCTGGCATCCTTCAGCGTGCCCGCCGGGCCGGCCTCTGCTGTTCTTTCATATTCTTCCAGCCGTGCCTCCAAGCTCGACACATATCTGGTACATGAGTGGTTAGCGATCACTCCGAGACTGTATGTGTTTCAATATATACCTCTGCGTTTTCAAGGTGCCCTGTTCGTAGACACAACTACGACCCCATCCCCTTCCATTGCAAGTTGAGCAGGCAGGCAGCTTGCCATCACACCGTGTCTTGCGGGCGCGGCAACTACTACACGCCAGTGTTATTTTACGGCGCTTTGGTCTTCCTTCTTGGGGTGGATCCATCGGCGTGGAGCTTATGGTTGAGGATGATTCTGACATTGTTACATGGGGACTCAAGGCTTGAATACTATCCGGTCAGTCTCCTGGCTTAAATACCAGCTTTCTATGACCGGCTAACTCCTTTAGTACTAAAGTCCATCTTAATTCGAGTCTAAGTCACGTGCGGAGCCTCAGCTTGATTACCCCGCGTTATAAATCCTGGGGTCGGCCGTCCACCCCGCTAAATCCGGCACTTCTCTCTCAGGTATTTATTGCATTACGATGTTGCGTTATCTGTTAATTGAACCATGGTCGTCGATTCCGGGAGGGCTACCAAGATTGACCTTTGGTTGGAGTATCTTAAAAGACCGTCATCCGGCTACTCTATTCAGAATGTCGCCATAGGAGACTGTATATCCACAATCGTCACTACGGTGAATGGTTTCTCTTCATCATTTCAGCCCTGTAGGTTCCAATAGCATAGCAATTTGGACACGCTTTGATGGAAGTGGAATATGGCCAATTATAAAGGAATTCTGAAGAGTTTTACATACACTAGGATGCTTTCTTACCCAATCTTGGCAGGAGCTAAGAGAGAAGGGGGATGGCTTCAATTTCTTCCTGCGTGTGCCAAACCAAACAGGATAGCACCCCGGGTTCTCGGTCTTCTTAAGCTCCTCCCCCGACACAAAGCCAATAGAGAAATAGCACGAAGCGTACAGTGATCTCTAGCATTGCATAATTTCGTTGTGTACTATTAGCTAGGATCGCCGGCCCGGTAGGTTGGTATGCATCTCCGCGAAGATGGGGTGCAACCGAGACGCGACTCCATCTAATCTCCCCGATCCGAACGGCAGACCCAACTCCATCTCCCGATGCGAAATATAGACCCCACTTTATCTCCCCGAACCAAACCTTTGTCCCGGGATTTTTGAATCCAACAGCTTCCGGGGGTATGCTAAGCTCGATATGTAGAGAAATATAACATTCTGTAAACGCTCCAGTACCAATTTGTCTTCAATTAACCACTTCACAAAGTTATATTCCAAAATTTGCGTAACGCCCCTGAAATCATGCTACTCAGTATCTCGACATCGCACTTCTCCACAACCGGCCTGGCACTTTGTGGCCTGGCCATTGTCAAGCTCCTCCTTTCATGTCTATACAACCTCTTCTTCCATCCACTCCGTCACATCCCAGGGCCACGACTTGCACGTGTATCCCGGCTATGGAGCCGCATCGGCAATTTCCACGGGCGAAAATCGGAGAGAATACACGAAGCTCACGTCAAGTACGGCTCTGTCGTGCGCGTCAGCCCCAACGAGATTTCATTCTCGGATCCGGCCGCGGTGCAACATATCTACACATCCAATGACTTCGGAAAAGAGAACACGTTCTACGTACGTCAAGGGATGCGAGTGAAATGCTTTCGCCTCTTGCTAATCGAAGACACGTCTCCGGCAGCGAGCAAAACGCATCTTCCACGAAAACCATTTGTTTAGCTTCCGGTACGTAATATACTTACATATTGGAGCACTTCTCAAATGCAAAATATCAAAACCTATGCTGACAGTTATAAAACAGAGACGCTGAGGCCCACAAGTCGAGGCGCAAACTTTTCTCTCGGGGTTTCTCGCAGTCGTCGATGCTTGAGTTCGAGCCTCATATTACCTCCAAGATTGAGACGATGCTCAACCAGTGGGCTACTCTGGCCCCAAGTGGCCCTATCAATGTGTATCCGTGGTGTCACTGGCTTGGGTTTGACGTAATCTGTGAGCAAGCTTAGGAAACCAGTTTTATGGATTTTCATCGAGAAAGCTAATCGAGGATAGATCACCTTATGTTCGATGAGGATCCCGGCTCGGTACGGGCTGGTCAACCCCACAAAGTCATGAAATATTTACGGGCTTGGAGGCCGACTTTCATCTATGTAAGATTTTGTTTGCATGTTCTCGGGAAATACAACTAACATGTTATAGAAAGAACTCCTGCCGCAGATGGAGCAGCTAGGAGTCTATGTCCCCGGATTTATTGGTGGATATTTTAGGGATGTTTGTGCGTGGAAACAGGTATTACTCTAGGCTCTCCCACCAGGAGAATCCATATCCGGCTAACAACCTCTGCTGTACGCTCTGGAGCTGATTGCCCAAACACGTCAACGTGAAATATATACGCCGTTCCTTAAAACTGCACTAATTTCTGGAAAGGATGGATCAACTCCGACTCTCACGGATTCACAGCTTGCAGAGGAATGCATGGGGGGCATGTGAGTTTCCTAATTATTCTGACCGTATCAAAAGGCCCGTAAGTATGGTTGATGCTAAAATGACTGGTCCTTCCAGGTTTGGGGGAAGTGGAACAACAGCCAACACATTTATCTATATCCTCTGGGCCTGCCTGAGAAAGCGGGAAATCGCCACCAAACTGAGAGCAGAGCTGAGAGAAAACTTCCCGGAGCCGATGCTAGTACCTGACTACAAGGTGACTTCCTTTACAATCATTGAAACAATGATAGCGTGTTAACACACGGGAAATAGGTATGCAGCACTTTGCCGTACCTCCAGGCTGTCATATCAGAAACCCTGCGAAGGTACCCTACGATCATAGCCACATTACCTCGAACAGCACACAAGGCAACTTTCGTCAACGGCATTCCAATACCGCAGGGGGTAAGTGATTCGACCAATCCTCTTCATACCTGTACTAACGAAGAGGAATAGACTACTGTCGGTGCCCAGAACTATACCATTCATCGCAATGAACAGGCGTTCCCAGAACCAGAGGAGTTTATCCCCGAGCGTTGGCTCGAACCGGAAAACGCGGACATTAGGAAGGCATCCTGGACCCCCTTCTCTATAGGCTCGAGAAAGTGCATCGGCATCAAGTAGGTGCTCAGGACCTTGGACCTTCTCGTTTCTCTCTCCTCTGACAAAACGCTAGCCTCGCACAAATGGAACTGACAAAGATGACTGCCGCATTCTTCTTACGTTTCGATGGAAGCGTCGATAAAAACATGACCGAGGAGCATATGCGGATGTATGATACCTTTAATGCTGGTCCAGCCAAAGCTCGACTGTTATTACACTTACGGGAGGTTTAGAGAGTAAGCCTGGGACCCTGGCCCTCCTATCTACTGTCCTTAATTTCATTTTCTTTTCAAGGATTATCTTAGAATTAGTAGTAGAGTAGGGCGTTAAAAGAAACCAGAGTATAAGGACATTGCGTTCAAGGTTTGATTCTCGATGTATGTGAAGGTAATAAGCAGGCTAATGCTAGCAGTACTCGCTAGGCTTTTGTGCCTAGAAGTCATTGTAGGCAAACAGGAGTCTGCGGGTTGAACCCGGCCCAGCTCGTCCTAAATCGCCAAGCATCATCGTCTATTCTTCGTGGTCTACAGAACTCAAAGTCCATGCAAAGCACCAAACACATAGACCGTCCTTTCTCCTAGAACAGGCTCCGTGAAATAGAATCGGGCGCCCCAGCCGTGAATTAAATAGTGTCAGCCTTTACCGCCCCTTAGGCTCGTTCGCGAAGTTGTAGAGACTTCAGAGAAATGTCAGTAAAAAGGGCATCAGAAGTGGACGTCAATTCTGCGAGACGGAGCTCATTACGGCAGCCGACCTGGATTGTGTTGGTCTATTATATAGCTCCAGGAAAATTGGGAGCGGATTCAATCAGGCTTGCCCACATGCAGAGACTTGATGCTACTAGAGGTTGAGTATGCATATGGCTAGTTAGGTCCTTCTGGGCTTCGTGCAGGACATACAGTGTTCACTTCGACATTAGATGAATCCCGAAACCGTGGTTGCGATGCTATAGTCGAAATCCTATCCTAATTGCCCCCCTCCCAGGATTGCCGTCTATATAGCCCTAGTCGTGGTACAGACCCCACTGGACTCGGACATCCCCCTCGCCTACCGCCTGGCACGGCATAATTCCTGTAGATCCGACAAGGCCATTCCACTGGAACCTTCTCACAGATTCGTTGATAAGGTCCATGATGTCCTGGTTCCCAACTTTATAGAGGGGCCCGGCGCCGAAGCCAGGAGCCATCTCGACGCCGAACGCGCAGGTGCCATGCTGAACAAGCTGGTGGTGGTATCCGGGGACCCCACTAACAGTCCATGTTCCGCCTCCTGCAATGTTGCGAGCAATTTGCAAGCAGTCGGCTGCCGTAGGCGATGCGCCACTGGTTTCGCCTTGGAAAGTAGAGTCCCCGCAATCGTTGATAGAGTCTCTCTTCTCAATGAAGAGGACGTCCGGGGACGCCTCGTTCACGCTTGCATTACCTGGAGAAGCTGCAGGAGCAGCCTCAACGGTAAAGGCAAGGAGAAGAACGGCGGTAATACTCTTCGAGAGTTGCATTTTGATTATCTTGGAGATAGATTAGTTTGCTTGCAAAGAATAATGCAGCCAGATTGTGGATTCATAGTTCCTTACTATGGCCGACTTGAGGCTCCTTGTCAGTTAATGTTAGGAAAATAACTGGCTATTGGTGAGAAGAGGATTTCGAGATTTGAGGCTGGCTGTAGGCAGAGAGTAATGCTCGCTAATTGAGATCAATGATACCCAGAGAAAGGGATCTCTTGACCATTTTATACCTCCAGGCTATGACTCCCGGGTTTACTTGATTCTGCCTCGAGAACCATATCCAGCAAACAGGCGACAAGAGCATCACAGTCCAGAAGCAGAACAGGAAGCCAACGAGCGAATTCGGTAAGCATCGTGGGATCTTAGGATCCTGCAAGCTCCCACCTGATTGCGCCACCTGTCAGCGCTAAGTTGGATTTGTAAAGGGTATTCTGGCTTCGGCGGTGTCGGTTGTGGTTAAAACCGAAGATGGAGTGTCAAATAGCGGAAATAAGGGATGTAGCGGAAATAGGGCGTCCCCCATTCAACCCGAATTCAATGGGAAATCGTGAAATGTGGTCCTCGAGCCCCGATGCAGTAGACAAGTATCAATCGATCAAGAGGAACTGCATGTGCCAGGAAGAATGTGGATTCTAACCCGTAATGGACGCTAGCGCCGGGACAGCAGACCTTCTCAGCCTGCTGGGGCTGAAAGAAAGTGGATAGCAACGAGGAGAAGCACGTGGACCAATCTCACTCGCATGTAGCGTAAGCCGTGCGCTGATGCGAAGACTGGGAGGTTCTGAGTCGGTTCGGAAACGAGAGGACCGTGCGTGGATTTGCGAGCGGGAAGAAGTTCTACTACAAGACTGAGGAGTCGCGGATGATGCAGAGAAATGATTCACGAAGTGCGCAAGGTCTTCAGAGTTGAAAGCATTGAATGTCCGCGTAGCCATCGTTCATTCTCAGAACCCGCGCCTCCTCCTCGGACCACTTGAGCGGGCTTGAACGATCTCCTCTAGCAGAGCTAATGTCACAGAGATAAATATGTCGCGTGAAGCGACACCAGGCCGGGAACTGCAGGGGGCAATTTTTAGGATAGATGGCCGGAATCCGGTTCTCGCCAAGGCCGTTGTTGAGCGATCGCATGATCCGTCTACCGCCATTCCTGGGCCTCCGCGCCCTATGACGATCCGTCTACTGTCAATTCTGCGCCTCCGCTCCCTATGATCCCTCTACCGTCAATCCTAGGCCTCCGCGCCCTTCCATACGACACGCTATTGATCACGCGCTTAAAATTCTTGGGTCTGACTGGTCAGATATAATCTGGTTTGTAAGAGGAAGACACGGGACATCATGCATCTGCATTAACTGAAAGGTAGCTTAAAACCTATTCAGACGACCGGCCAGAGATTCCTGCCACCCCTTACCCCCTTGTAGATATGATCTACAGAGCGAATTGCTCCGGTTGCTCCGGTCGCACCTCGTGGAACCGAAGAGAAAGGGTAAGAATGGTGGTGAGGATGCAGTGCCAGGTTATAGATATTCCTGTCTTCTGCTTTGCCTATCCTTCTACCCACCCAGTTGCTTTAACTGTTGCGTTAACCATTTAATAGGGTATACCTCTAACCTTAGAGAAAAATCAGGAGAAAAGAAGCTCTATTCAAGGAGAGGATGTAAGCCGAAAACAGAATTGTAAGTGGCTGTCTAAGGGACAAGGGAAAACGAGCAGGGGTAAAAGGGTTGGTGTTGTTCTAAACTATCTAGGATGAAAATAGTATGTGGACAGAGATGTTATTTACCCTAAAGAGGATAGCATGAAGTAAAAGCGGAAGCAGGGTAGGTCCAGTTAACGTAAATTCCTACTTGCGCTATGGAATCCGGAAACACAGGGACAAGGCTCTGGGGTGGAGGTGGCAAGTCTACCAAGGCAGGCGAGGCTGGCAGAGTTAGGGCGGAATCCAATCCTGTTGTCAATAATACCGGAGAACTCCAATTACTTTTCCCCCTGGTTTCAGTGATAGACAATCAATGCTCAGTAAACAGGTGACGCAGGGGTCTGATCTGTGTCAGGCAGTTTTGAGTTGCGTTCCCTGGTATTACTGTGTTACAGCACCAACCTCGTTACCTGTACGAAATTGTGGAGTTATTCGCTGACGATTCTCTTAATTCATTCAACATTTCTATACGGGCATGTTTCCTAAACTATTCCTGTGGCCGTGGTCATTGCCACACCCAAGACCTCCTAGTTGTTAATGGCCTTGTTCCGACGGAAGGCTTGTTTATGATTGAATTTCCCATCCCTTCATCCCGCAACCCCTCCAGTAGATAGCCTCATCTCTGTACGGGTTTCACAGCACGCCATCGTATATCGTGAAACTGCCCTCCTTGGCCCAGCCCTTCTCTTCATTGAGTGGATTTAACGCACATGTACTATTCATGCTTTGGTATGTGACCGCGTGGGTTCTTAAGCGACCCCAACACCTGGGAGCCAGGATTTTAGCTATGTCGAATTGTCACCAGGTGAGTAGTTGAAAGTCGTTCACCACGAGGCATGCCTATTGTTAGCAGAGTTCCATTTCAGGATGCGCCAAGTTAATTCTGCCTAATAACGCCAAGATGCCCTTCAGCGGAAAGCGGAAAGTCGGCACGCCAAGCCAATATTGCATTGCAAATTTCCGGTCACCGCAGGGGGATTTTATTTTTCCACCCTTTCCCGTAATTCAAAAGGGTCGCGAGACGCGTTCTTGATCCGCGCGTGGGCACACTTGACTTGAACGAACGGACAACTCGCTCTCTGCCGATACGACTCGCTACCATGAGATTCACCATCTTCGGCGCCTTCTCCGGCGTCCTGACCAGCGCGCTCGCCGCCTCGGACCCGTACCCTGCCAACTTCGGCGTTGATCTCGTCTTCCCCCGCCATAACGACGTCTACAAGCGGACCTCACCGTTCCCCGTCGTCCTCGCCCTCCATGGCGCGCCCGCCATCTGGCCCGCCGGCCTCTCCATCAAGCTTGAGCTCATGCGCGCCGAGCGAGGCGAGCCGGCCGAGCCATACGAGACGGTCCGCGTCAACGCTACCGATGTGGCGGGGCGCATCCCTGAAGACGACGGGACGTACTTCGTGGTAGTGGGCATGCTAGAGGCGAAGGACTCGACGAAAGAGGACAACTTCTTGCAGTACACGGTTGACTTCCCGATGGAGTGCGAGGACGGGGGGGAGGCGGCGTCTAGACTCGCAGATGACACGGACCTGGAGTTCGCCAGCCACGTCCTCTCTTCGTTCCACTTCAGTCTCAACGACGAGGATGGCGTGGAGCCGGACGTAGTCCCCAGGGCGGATCTGTCCGAGAACGAAGCCTGCCCTTACCACGTTCACTCGCTATTGATTGAGGGGAAAGAGTCGGATGAGTGTCTTTTGCTCGGGACGCCGGATTACGAGAGCATAAACGAGGAGTGTAGGACTAAGATCCCGGACGGGTTTGAGGGGGAGGTGAAGGCCAAGCTGGAGGAGATTAAGAAATGCTCTGATGAGGAGGATGGCGACGACCTGAGTGAGCTCTGCAATAAGAAGCCGTTCCTTGCGGATGATGGTGAGGATGAGGATTCTGGGTCTGAGAGCGATGGCGAGAACGATGGGGGGAATGATGAGTCTGACGAGGAAGATGGCGATGACTCGGGTGCGCGTTCGCTCAAGGCAGATATCTTGGGCGCCGCCGGTTTGACTGCGCTGCTCGTGCCTATACTTGTCGCCGCGTTATAGTATAGATAGTGTCACGTCACGACTCCAAGAGCGAGGATGTTGCTAGAGGAAGAAATACTACGCGCATTGATGGGTGCTGATACTCCGGCTTGGGAAACAGTGAGAATGCGTTATTAGATTTTGGCCATCTTGCTGCGATATCAAGGCTATTTCTCCCCGTCCCGACTCGAGATATGATCGTAAGATGCCCTAGATCTAGCTGATATGACTTGTCCAGCTGGCGTATTTTATCTTCTGCCCAAAGGGTCACAGTACGCATCTAGCACCCGAGCCATGGCCGCCCTGAGTAGGTCCTGAACCATAGCACTGAGCGGGTGGCGAGGTGGCGAGGGCGGCCGGGATTAGGCGGCGTGGTCGAGAGCAACCCGATCCAATAACTAGCTGGACAGGAGTTCCAACATAGCAAAACCAGCTTCCGGCTTCGCCTGGAATGTGGTCATGTAACTGGAACGGTAGATTGAAGTGGGCCTATTACGTAGTCTAATGCCGAATGATGGAATACCGGCCACCAGGAGAGAGGGGCTCCTACTGCATAGTGGCGAGCCGAATCGTGACATCCGCCGGACAAGGGAACAGAGTAACTGGTGCTTCACGCCGACTGGAATATACGTAAGCGACCTACAGTACATACATATAGTAATATGACGCCTTTCATTTGGCAGTGGGCCAATGTGCGGGGAAGATGGTTTTCTCACGGCGAGGTGATGGCCGTTTATAGCTATGACGTCTTGATAACGTACGCATAACATGACAAGCTCGTTGCTGCTTATCGCTGTATGCTTCTCTTATAAATCCGACGTACCCCTAAGAACTTCTTCCTTACTTCAATGACTACAAGATAAAAACGACATTACCTAGCCAAAACAGACAGACAGACATCAAAGCAGCGACCATGGACGACGGCATGAACGACGACGTTGCGGCCTCTAGGGCCTTGCCCTCGGATCAGGCGCAACAGAAGCGCGGCTCGACGAGCAACGACCCTGCCGAAGGCCATTTCCAGGGTTTCAGAAGTATGAACTGATTGGTTCCGTTGGGAGTCCAGCCTCCTCGGTTCCCAATACATGCAGGAGCTAACACTTCGACAGAACATTCCAAGTCGGGCGGTATTTTTACCAAAGAGGGCGCCATAGGGAAGCATTTCCCGGCGCACGGAGGTGCTGGGGAGCAGGAAGGGAACAAGGAGGGCGTCTCGGGGAAGAGGATCGATAGGTCGGAGATGTACGGTGGATATGGGGCCTAGGCTGCGGAATGATTAAATTTGCAAGTGAAAGTTCCACGTCGTTCCTTCTTTGAAAGGCAGAAATATTAGTGACCCTTGATTGTGGGCTTGATCTTCCACAGAACACACCTGGTCGGACGGCCGTCTCCTGACGCTGTGTATCCGGGATTCCGCAATTCTGAATGCGCCCGCACGCCGTTATACGCCCGGTGCCCAGCCGCCGCCCGCAGCGAAGCGGGCAGCCTTTCAGTACGCATCCGCGTGACATTTTCTTTGTCCGGTGCGCGGGTGCGGGCGCTGAGCGTTACATTCCACCCATACGGCGATAAAGACTACTTCCCGTTCCGGCGACATCCCGTCCAGCGTAGGGGTATATCTGGGCCAAATCGCCGCGGCATTCCCCGGCCAATTCTGTCCTAGCATAGCCACCCAACTCTTGTCATGGAGTCCCCGGTGTCCCCCCTCTCCCCCGAGGAGCCGCCAAGCGAGCGGTCTCCATCCCCTGCTTCGTCTCTAGAAGAGTCACTTGATGATCGGTCTCCCTCACCTCCTCTGTCTCTATGGCGTCCACCCGAGGAAGGCTCTTCATCCTCCGCCGAGTGTGCAGATCGCCGGCGCATTGGCTTAAATTTCGCAGAGGGCTTTTACTACACCGACTACTACAAGCCCGGGCTCGAGCATCCCGTCGGTGCAGACACTCGCGGTATCAATCAACGATATGACATAGTCTACATGATTGGCCGAGGCTATGAGAGGAAGTACATCGTGTGGCTCGCTTGGGACCGTGAGTAGGTTGCCTACACCCCCTCCTTCGGTCATCTTGGAAACCCTACGCTGTTTGTCTCTAACCGGGGAACTAGACTTCAGAGGAATGTAGCTCTGAAGATTACTGGACCCAAAGATATAAGTAGGGCACAGCATGAGAACTCCATCCTCCATGCTCTCGAACGCCAGGGCGACCGATCACACCCTGGCCGAGAATATGTCGCGAAAGCCATAGAGTCGTTTTCACTACAGGAGAGAGGCGCGCCCATTTATAACTGCCTCGTACTGGATGTTTTGGGCCCCAACCTTACCACCGTCGGTGACGCGGCGGACACTATGCGCCTCTACGGGAGCCTTGCCCGTTCTGTATCTCAGCAATTACTGCTAGCTGTCGATTACCTTCACTCTGCTGGAGTCGTACATGGAAGTGGGTTATTTCTGTTCGCATGCAATGTGCTCCTGATTAACCCAGTGCCAGATATTTGCGTGAGGAATATCCTATTCCAGGTCCCTAGCTTGAGGAACGCCTCAATTGAATCACTCGAGAACAAACTGTCCTGCCCGCGAGGGGATGAGAATGATGTACTTAGGGGCCCTCCACCGCCAGAGTACCTCATGTATCCTTTTCGAAACGGCCAGAACGTTCGCGACAGTGCCTGCGACGTAAAGCTCATCAGCTTCGGAGACGGTATGTTTCCTTGTTGCTCGTCCCACACTCGACTAAACTGAGTGTTATGCATGAAGCCTTCTTTAGCTACGAAAGAACTAGTGTATTCCACCGACCGGAGGATGTGTTCTCTTTACCTCTAACACCCGCATCGGACATTTGGGACCTTGGGGTGACGGTAAGCGAAATTCCATGAGCCCGGTGAACTGAAGATTGACGTGTGCGAAAGACATTCGAGATAGTCACTGGTAGAGAGCTTTTCAAACGTTCGGAGGATATGCTCTCACAGTACAAAGGGGCGATCGGTCCTATCCCCCCTGGGTTGGCCAAAGGAGCGGATCTTAGTTTCGGTTTGTCTGACACCTCTGGTCCAATCCTGCCGCTTAACTGGGATCATTTAGCTTAACTTTCAATTTATAGAAAACGCAGACGATGACGAGAGTTTGCCTCTCGGGAAAATCTTGGAGAGAACATACTTTTACCCCTCCCACCCCAAGCCTGATAGGCGCCCTACTTGGTATGCTCGAAAATACCGGTTCGAGGATACCGCCGGAATAGAAGATCTTGGGAAAGATGAGGATCTTGGCAAGCTGGAAGGTTACCTTCGCAGGATTTTAGTCCTCGACCCAAAGAAAAGGCCCGAGGCATCCGAACTCCTCGGCGATTCATGGGTGAACGAAGGAGAAGGAGATGAAAGGAGCAAGGCTGGGATTGAAGTGTACAACCAGTGGCTACAGCGGAGAGACTAGATACCGGTTAGTCAAATACCAGCCGCCTGGCGGCTCCCAGTTTCCCATGCTATGTTGGCTTACATTTATTATATAGGCTAGACCGCGGTAGCTGTTCCGTGCTTCTAGATCATGGACTACGGTGGTTGTACCTTGATATTATAGTTGGAGCTATAGAGCTATCGATATGCTACCGCTGTGAAAGTGTGGCTTTTGATCCCTAAGATGCAAAACATTAATGCTAGTCGAACATGTCTATTATCCTGCATTAAAAGAAGACACGCGGAAAATGCTAATACTGTGAACGCGGAAGAGGGGAACAAGCGGAGGATTTAGGATTATGTTGTGTTTTAGAAAAGGTTGTTAACCTGCCTTGGCTTTTACCTCCCTCCTGAACCCTGCTGCGCTGATACTTGGAAGAATGACCTAAATTACTTTGCCTTGAGCCCACTGGTAGATCTAATAGTAAATTCCTTATCACAACAACCAGTGTTTTTTTTACGCCCCTTTCTACTCGGAATGTTCTCCCCAGAGCACAATGGCGACAGTCGTCTCGAAGCCCCAAACGCAGTTTCCAAGATATTTCAAGGTGATATTAACATGTATGTGTACGGATCAGAGTTACTTGACCACTATTTGCCCCAAGGGAGACAGAACGCGCCTTCGTACATGTGCAGGCTGAACAAACTTCAAAGACGCCCGTATACGCCCACCCTTCTGCGCCCGGCGCTCGCCCGGCGCCCGCGGTGAAGCGGGCGACCTTCTACTCGGCGCCCGCACGATATTTTCTCTTTGTCTCGTACGTAGGCGCGGACGTTCAAAGACGTACATTCCATCCAAACGAAAACGGCGTTTTGACTTCCCGCTCTGGTGACATTCCCCAGGGAATAGCTTATAAACTGCCCTGCCCTGCGTGCTCTACCCCGGCCCATTTTTCGTTTGGCCCTCTCACGTAAATCCTTTGCCATGGAGCCTCCGCCGTCTAGCCAATCTAGTGAAGGCTCATCCTCCGAAGCGGGCCCGCCTAGTCGGTCGCCTCCTCCCGCATAACCCAGGACCGGCCTCAATCTCGCCCGAGGCCGTTTATATTACGGAAAGGACGGCCGTCCGTGGGCCTATGGCCTTGAGCAGGGGTCCAAACTCAACGACGGACGGTACGAGATAATATTCAGCATCGGGAGCGGAAGAGGTTTCCACGTGTGTCTCGCTCGCGATAATGTGTAGGTCCCCCGTCCGATTTCAGACTCGCCCCGTTTCTACCGCTGATCCGAGAGTTACGAGGGAAAGCCGGCACGTGAATGTCGCAATCAAGATCTTCTCATCGTCCTATTTCGACGCGATGAATCACGAGCGCGCAATTCTTCGACGCCTCGAGGAACGCGGAGACAAAAACCTCGCTGGTCGAAAATATGTGGCCCATCTCCTCGATTCGTTCGTTCATTAACAGTGCAAGGCAGTGTCCTTTCACTGCCTTGTGCTGCCCCTTTTAGGTCCCAATCTTCGCCAAGTAAATAGGTGTAGCGTGGCATTGCCACATTACGGGAACGTATGCCGCTCTGTGTCCCGGCAGTTGCTGCTCGCTGTCGAGTATCTCCAATCAGCTGGAGTGGTCCATAGGGGTAAGTTCATTCTCCGTTATGATATGTTAGCCCTCCGCTTAATCTGTGCTAGAAATTTGCGAGGACAACGTCTTATCCTGTTGCCCGGTGTGGGAAAGCGCCTCTGTAGAAGATATCATGGAAAATTTGCGCTCCTTTGAAGTAGCCAGCAACTGCATCTCTACAGAATCTGCGCGCGTATCACGGTATTTCCTGCAGCCAGACTGCAGCCCTGGCCCTGGAGATGGCGGCTTGGAAGTTCGGGTTATCAGTTTTAGGAATGGTGAATTTTCTACCGTGGCTTATTGTGCCTTTTTAACGGTGGCTTACTTCCTGTAGCATTTATCGCTGGCGACAACACTCATCAGCTTGATTTCTCCCTGAACAACTATCAGCCGGAGGCAGTCTTCTCTCGTGTTCTGACCCCCGAGCTGGACATGTGGGACCTCGGGATAACGGTAAGTGGGAACCGAAGACGCCAGGGCTCGAGACTAACATTCCAAGACACATAGTCTACGCTTTGGGACCCCTGGTTTCCGATATGAGAACTGTCGATGGGAAATGATTGAACAGTTTAAAAGTGTCATTGGCGATCTTCCTCCTGCCTGGATACCCGACTTAGTTAAGAAAGGATACCTACCGGATCACCCGAAAGGTCAGTTAGACACCATTGCATCAAGGCTTGCTACTATATTCAAATGGTTTGGCTGATATATATTTTATAGAGTCCCTAATCAATGTATGTGATAAGCCACTTGAAGCTAAAATAGCGAGTTGGTACCGCCTCCACTATCCCGAACTACGGGACACAGGTTCTCGTATTGAATACGAGCCGTTGCCTTCTGCTGGAGACGAGTTAGGCGACGAGCGAGAGATCCTGAGTGACTACCTTCGCAGGCTCTTGGTCATTGACCCAGCAAAAAGGCCGAAGCCCTCCAGCCTCCTCAATCATCCGTGGGTTAAGAGTGTGCACCAAGAAACGAACAAAGTCAGCACATCCCTGCCATTGTACACGATAGATACAGGAGACCACTAGATACTATTTAGCTTAATATCGGAAGCCTAGTGCCCTGCGTCCATGGCTGACATTGTGTGATAGCTATAACCTACCTTAGGGCGGCATAGTAAAGCAGCCGTGTTTGGAAACGCTGGTACGAACGAGTGATTAGGCTGGATAGTAACAAACTGTAGGGAGGATAGCCCTAGGAAAAGAGACAGTACAAAGGGATCTCTGCAATGAAGGTGGTTGACAGAAGGCGAGCTTGTATTCTTGTAAACTATATATAACGGCTGTCGAGTACTCGGCGCTACAAGCATCTTCCGCACCCTGGAATACGTACTCTTTTGCGGTACTGAACAGCGATGAGGCACCCAAAGGAACAGCTACCTAAGTGACACCCGTGGACGCTGAATTACCATCCCTAGGTGTTAGTGGGGGTGGAAAGGTGTAATGCGTGTGCAGGTGCCGGGAATGCTGTTTTCTGATTACTCCCGTGTTTGCTATAAAAGTCGGAAGGCTCCTGGACCCTCAGATGGCAACCCCATTTCCCACGGCGAAGCTTCGGCCCATAATCTGCTGTCATCTTAGAAACGTTCCGCACATCCCTTTGTCTAAACATGGATAGCCCTGTCGATAGCATGCTGCATTTTGCCGTTGCATTGGAATCCCTCACTCTCGAGGTCCGACCCTTCAAAGCCGACGCACTTCCAGCAGTTAAGCAAGCGGTCGGGATCGTACTTGTCCTTGATTTCCAGAAGCCTCTGATAGTTCGGACCCCACCAGGACGCCTGCCAGTCGGTGGTGAAAGGGTTGGTCTCCAGGCCGTAAGAGCCTCCGTCGGGGCCGGTCAGCTCTTCCTGGACCACGGTAGCCTGGCCTAGTGCGGTGAAGCTCTCAAGCCTCTCCTCCCTAGTGGCATTCCAGGCCATGTCAAATCTGACAGCGAGTTGCCACAGAGCGTCGTACCATGAAGGATGCACAGACGTCTCCTTGCGGTAATGGTGGTCGCTGGGGCGTGTTGCGTCTGCCACGTAGGGCGACCCGACGGAAATGTAAAAGTCTCTGGGGGCGAAACCCAGGTCGGATACTTGCTGTATATAGCCCATAAGCGTGGCTATACCTTCGTCGTTTTCAAACATCGTCTGCGGCGCGAGACGGGTGGACATGAACCTCGCCGCGCCGGCGTTCTGAAGCCCGCCAGGGTTGATGTGCTTGGTGTAGACGTCGTAGAAGGTTGGGAGGACTTCCACGGTACTGGTTCCGTTGTGGGCACGAGCAAAGTCGATTGCTTTCTGGAGCGACGTCCTAGCGGCAGCGCCTCCGTCGTCAAGATTGGCGATGGGCTCGAGCGGGTTCACACGCCTTAGGTACAGGCCCCCGACATGCCCACCCCAGCCCTCTCTACCCCATTTCAGCGACTCTCGCGCCTGCAGCTCAAGCCACTCCATAACCGTTTCATCCGAGGAACTGTCGGGTATGGTGATCATGGCCCAAGCAGTGGGCGCTGCGGGTTCCACCCGGTACGTGGCGTCCAGGACAACGCCAAAGGTGCCACCGCCTCCGCCACGCAGGGCCCAAAACAGGTCAGAGTTCTGGCACGCATTGGCGATCCTAGTCTCCCCGTCTGGCGTGACAACCGTGAACTGGACGACCCGGTCTGCGCCGAGCCCGAACGCGGGCGACAGGACGCTGTGGCCGCCTCCCTGGACCCAGCCGCCTGACGCGGACACAGTCCCCGAGAAGCCGCCGACGAAGGTGCTGTTGTACGGAGATAGGAAGTCGTGAATGCTAGCGGTAGAAGACCCCGTCCCGACCGTAACTGCTCGGCCGACGGCTTCGCTCTCGAGACAGCCCTTCGGGACAAAATCCTGGTGGTACTCCTTGTTCTGCAGCCTGCCCACCCATAGCGACAGCGCCCCTTTCTGACTGTTTCGGCTCATCAGGTCGTGACCACTGTTCTTGATTGCTAGTGGGGTGCCATGCTTCCTGGAGAACTCGAAAGCGGCGGCAATATCGGAGCTTTTATGGACCTCGATATACCATGACGGAACGTTGCCCTGGTTGCAAGAGCTTCCCCCTTCTGGTTTCGCGACAGGCTCGCTGGAATCATCCAAGAGACACTGATCCAGTTCGTCCCCTACGCAGATCTCGCTCTGGAGGAAGGTATAGCCGTTCGGTTGACTTGAGCGGAATATAGTGGACGTATAGTTGTCGCGCACGGCGTCGCAGGCCGCATCGTCCACGTCCACTGGCTGACCATCAAACTGTGAAAAGCATGGGAGAGCCAATGGTTCCAGCGTGTGTAGGCGTCCTTGGACAGAGGCATTGAGAGCCTTCCAGTCCTCTTCCCTCTGACCAGTGACAGAGTTGAAAAGTGCAGAGAGGCATAGTAGGGGAAAGGGCTGCAACATGGTCACCTCTTTTGACAACTTGGCGAACATCTAGGTGACCAGCAGCGGTCAGAAGCAAGGGGGGTATAGGCTCTTAGTTCGGACAGCGAGACTTTGAAAACCTTGCCCTTTATATAAACCCGATCTCATTACGCGTAAGTTAAACCACACGGTAGTCTTGTACTGACTGTCAATCCTCGGCTAGGTCGGCTACTGGAGTCGAGCTCCGGAGCGGTGGTACGAAGCGATGGCGGATGCATGCTTCCTGGATTTGCCGCCCGCTTCCCAGTTACGTCCCGCCGCTTTTTATGAAGGTGCTCGTAACATTGCTCGCCGAGTTGCCACAAATTGGCCGTGGAGGATGGAAACAGACGTCTTACCCTGTTGGGAAGATATGCCTTCCTAACAAAACTTCTGGCTTGAGTCTCGGTGCATTGCAGTTTATTTTCTTGTCACGAACGTCGTCTAATACCGAAGTAATTCTATCTACTTCCCTTCCGATAACATGCATATTCCTCCGGCCGAGGCGGATCAATCTTGGCTCTATCTCAACTAGAAATTGTACTTCATTCCGGGCTGCGCCAGGCTGATAATCTTCCGCTCCGTAAACTCCTCCACGCCGGCGATGCCGCCAAAGCGGCCGTACCCGCTGCTACCGCCGACCCCGCCGTTCGGCAGCGTCGCCTCGATGTAGACGGTCGGCCCGTTGATGTGGCAGCTTCCCGCTCTAACCTCCTTGGCCAGCTCCATGGCGCTCATGACGTCGCGCGAGAAGATGCTGGCGCACAGCGAGAACTCGCTGTCGTTGGCGAGCGCGACGCCCTCCTCGTCGGACCCGAACTCGGAGAGCATCATGACGGGTCCGAAGGATTCCTGGTGGTACAGGTCCATGGCGCGGGTGACGCCCTCTAGGATGTGCGGACGCAAGATGGTCTTGTTGGGGCCGTGGACTTGTAGGTCGCCCGTCAGGAGGGTGGCGCCGGCGCCGACGGCGGATTGTACGAGGCCGAGGACCCGTGCCGCGGAGGCGGACGTGAAGAGGCCTGAGATGGACACGCCCTCCTCCTCGAGGTGGTTCCCGCACTTGAGGCATCCCACCCGCGCCAGGAGCTTCTCGCTGAACCCCGCCATGACGGAGCGGTGCACGAGGACCCTCTCCGTCGACATGCAGATCTGCCCGCTGTTCGAGAGGCCCCCGAACACTATGGCCTCGACAGCATCATCGATGTTGGCATCCGCGCGCACGATCACGGGGGCTTTGCCGCCAAGCTCGAAGACGCACTTCTTCAGGGAGGAAGCGGCCCACCCGGCGATGATGGAGCCGACGCGCTCGCTGCCCGTAAAGTTGACGTGGCGCACAAGGGCGTGCTTGACGGCATACTCGGTGACCTCCGGCGCGCGCTCGGGGCTCGCCGGGACGAAGGAGAGGCAGCCTGGGGGCAGCCCAGCGGCGGTGAGGGCCCTGACGACGAGGTCTTGAGACTTGGGACTGTGCTCCGAGGGCTTGAGCACGACCGTGTTGCCGCAGATCAGGGGGCAGGCGATCGCCCGCGCGGTGAGGTTGACCTGGGGTGCAAAGTGAGCGGCGGATGAGCGAGATATCTTGTTTAGCCATGGGAGGTGACTTACAGGAGCGTTCCAGGGGCTTATCGCGAACACGACGCCGAGGGCCTCCCTCGTCACCAAAAGGGTGGTGCCCGGGCGATCGGCCGGCACTACCTCCCCTTTGATGTGCGTCGCCAGGCCCGCCGCCTCGCGCAGCACACCGGCCGAGGCGAAGATATTGACCCGCACCCAGGCCTCCGTGGCCGACACCTCGGCTCTGAGGATCTCGGGCGCGTCGCCCCCGATGTATCCCTCGAGAATGTCCGCCGCCTTGAGGAAGATGGCGCGCCGCGCCGATGGTCCAAGCCTGGACCACGTCTTGAAGGCGACGTGGGCGCTGTCTATGGCGTCGGATACGTCCTGGACCGTGGCGTCGGCACAGGGGTATAAAACCGAGCCCGTCATGGGGTTGGTCACTTGGAACTCGGCATTGTCGGAGCTAGGACGGTATTCCCCGTTAATGAAAAGCTGCTGGGGTTGGCTTAGGGTTGATGTCCCCGCCACGGACATGGTGACGGCGTTTGGGCAACGGGAAAAACAAGAACAGTGTATCAAACGGAATATCTGCTGTTAATGGCCGAAGATACGTACGGCGTGAGAAACCCTTTCAAATGCAAAAAGCAAGGTCTGCTCCCGGGATATACACCAGTGGGCTACGGGAACCTGCCGACGACACTACCCGCCATTTCGAGAGCCGTCCTTGCCGTGTTGTTCCAATGCGGGGTTGCTTGGACAGCGACAAAGGGCTGGGGAAAATCCGGGGGCAAGGGCAGTGGCAGAGGTAGGTAGGATCCGGAAGCATACTTCCGTTAACCAGCAGAGCGACCCCCGACGCCCGCGCTAGTGGCCAGGGACTAATGGAATGACCTAAGACGGCTAGTGACTACCTCAGCCGGCTAGGGAATTCGAGCGGCGCCACAGTGGGTTAGCCATGTGTATTCTGATGCCCAAAGCTTATGGTTCTGATCGGCTAAATTGAAGTCGATTTCTACGTGTTGCGTATGGAACAAGAGCACATAAAAGCAACGAAAACCAAATGTGTTTTCAAGAGAAGCTAAGCTCATTCTTTCCTCGGCATCTTTCCAAAACGTCTTCAACATGGTGCAATCGTCACAGCCTTCGACCAAGCGGGTTACCGGCGCCGCCGCAATCCTGCATGCTCTCGAGGCTGCGGGCATCACCCACCTCTTCGTGAACCTCGGTTCCGACCACCCGGCCTTCCTGTCTGCATTCGCCAGCAGGCAGTTCCCCAAAATCCAAATCTTCACCTCGCCTAATGAGATGAACGCACTCTCCGCAGCTTCGGGCTTTGCCCAGCTCACAGGGAACCCCGCTGCTGTGCTCGTGCACGTTGAGTGCGGGACGCAAGGGTTAGCTGGGGCGGTTCACAACGTGAGCAAGGGCCGAATCCCGGTTATGATCTTGGCAGGGACTGTTCCTGTGACAATGGAGGGCGAATTGATGGGCAGCCGGAACGAGTTAAGTTTGCTAGACACCTTCCCCGCGATGGGCTAGTTGCGGTAATTAACAGCTGTACCAGGTATATCCATTGGATCCAGGACGTTCCCGACCAGAGGGCCATTGTACGCCAGTACATGCGCTACGAGCATGAAATCCGCCGGCCGCATAATGCTGTGCAGCTTGTACTTAGAGCCCTGCAGTTCGTCAAGTCAGACCCGCAAGGACCTGCGTACCTCGTTACTAGCCGGGAAGCCCTTGAGGAGGAAATCGACCTCGCGATCAACGCTATCCCTTCCCAGGACCCCTACAAGAACGCCGCCCTAGAACCCCAAGGGCTCGGCCCCGCTTCGTTGGACCTCCTCTGTACGACGCTACTCCAGGCTCGGAAACCTCTCGTCGTGACTAGCTATCTCGGCCGGTCTAAAGCAGGCTTCGAAGCTCTCAAGGGCCTCGCTGAGCTCCTCTGTATACCTGTTCACGAAAACGCCCCTACATATAACAACTTCCCCACCACATCCTATCTCCACCAAGGCCACCAGTGGAACGGGGGAGGGCAGCTGCCCGCGCTGGCAGAGGCCGATGTGGTCCTTGCCATCGACACGGATGTGCCCTGGATCCCGGCGCAGTCTAGGCCTGGCCCCGATGCAAAGGTGTATCATCTAGACTGCGACCCCCTAAAGGAAAACACTACTCTATGGTCCCTCCCGTGCGAGAAGCGGTGGAAGGTCAATTCTGCCACCGCCCTTGAACAGCTCACCGCCGAGGTCAGGAAGTCCGCCCTCTTCGGAACAGAGGAGACGGAATCCATTATAAGCGAACGCCGGAAACACCTTCAAGAGCGTTTTGCGGCGAGACTCGCCAGACTGGCCGGGGCAGAGAAAATACCCGCTGCCGGAAACGTAACGGTCCCCTACTTCATGTCTCGTCTCCGCGGAGCCGCGAGCGGTCTCCGCGTCGTCGGCCTCAACGAGTCCACCACAAACCTCGGCAATGTCGCCGACCACCTCCACCACGACGAGCCCCACGGCCTCATCGGCAGCGGCGGCGGCGCCCTCGGGTGGTACTCCGGCGGTGCGGTCGGCGCGTCCCTGGCCCTGCAGTCCCTAGGCCGAGAAGGCGACCTCGTCGTGGCCTTCACGGGCGACGGCACCTGGCTCTTCGGCGTCCCCAGCTGCGCCTACTGGATGGCGAGCAAGTACGCAACGCCCTTCCTCACCGTCATCTGGAACAACGGCGGATGGAGCTCCCCCAAGAACGCCTGCATGCGCATCCACCCTGATGTGGCGCGCACACCCGTCCCTGAGGGCCGCACGCTGAGCGACCAGCTTATGGTCTCCATCACGCCGTCACCCGCGTTTGGCAAGATTGCTGAGGGCGCGGGGGACGCGTGGTGGGTGCAGGTCACGAAGGCCGAGAAGGTGGACGAGGCCTGCTGCGAGGCGATTCGGGTCGTTAGGGAGGAGAAGCGGAGTGCTGTAATTGAGGTCATCATTGACTCTATCTGATTTAGACGCCGTTGTAGGGCCAGATGAACGAGTGGCTTACCGCCGTATCGTACCTAGCTACTAGGTATCCCTCTCCACAACTCCACGACTGCAGAGCGCGAATGCTATAGTGCCGCTGGCTTGCCCCGTTTCCATTACTCCGATAGACCGGAACATACCGGCCGTGAGCGATATCGGGAGCATGTACCCGGTGCAGGTTTACACGCTTGCGGGGTGCCGCAGAACGCCGTAATATGTACAAACTAAAAATCCAAACTGTCTTTGTACTTAACTAAGCACTTGAAACTTGATCTATTATATGCCAAAGACACCTCTACTCTATGCCACCATAAACCACCAGCTGAGCGAGAAGATGGCATCCAAACCGGAGCTCTACTCTATTGACGACTTTGAGTCGTACGCGGTGGAAACACTGCCCAAGATGGTGCGGGACTACTTCAACGGCGGCGCCCTGGACAGCATCACCCTCCGCGCGAATATTGAGGCCTACCGCCGCTTCTACATAATACCCAGGGTTCTCCGCGACGTTTCCACTATTGACACCACGACCCGCGTCTTCCCCGGCGGAAACACGATTCCTTTCCCCTGCTCAGTGGCGCCCGCCGCGATGCAGCGCATGGCCCATCAGGACGGTGAAGCGGCGACGGCGAGGGCCTGTGGAGCGTACGGGGCGGTTATGGGCCTGAGCAGCTTCAGTACGACGAGTATCGAGGACGTGAAGAGGGAGGCGGACAATGCTAGGGTGCAGGCCGGGATGGAGGGCGAGGCTGAGTGTGTTTTGCAGATGTATCTCTTTGAGAACCGGTCCACGAGCGAGGACTTGATCAGAAGAGCAGAAGGTGGGCTATCACAACTGATTTGGAGGGACCGCTCTTTTTCTCCAGCTAGTTTCCTGACATTTCTCCTTAGAGAACGGGTACAGGGCTATTGTTTTGACGGTCGACACTCCGTATTTCGGCCGGAGGTTGACCGAGATTCGAAACAGATTCAAGGTACCTCCTCATCTAAAGATGGCGAACTTTCCAGACACGCTCGGGGTGAAGACGGGCTCAGAGCACCGAACGCATGACCTCCACCGCGACGGGGGAGGTCCATCCGCCCAGAGCGCTCCAAGCTCAGTCCCACTTAACAAGAATGGTAACGGCCGCATCTTGTGTCCTTCGAACACCACGAATGAAGCCGACTGACAAGTCGCAGACCCGACATTGACGTGGGATTCCATCAAATACCTGAAAGGCATCACGAAACTACCAATCTGGCTCAAGGGCATAATGGCCGTAGAAGATGCCCTGCTGGCCGTGGAGCACGGAGCCGACGGGATCTTCGTCTCGAACCACGGCGGCCGACAGCTGGACCAAGCGCCGCCTACCCTGCGCGTACTGCACGACATCGCCAAGGCAGTCGACGGGAGAGTGCCCATAGTCAGTATTTCCAACCCGTCTGTTTCCTTGAGAAAGACCTAACCGATCTCTAGCATTTCGACGGCGGCGTAAGGCGTGGATCAGACATCTTCAAGGCGCTGTGCCTGGGAGCCAGCACCGTCTGGATCGGGCGCCCTGCCCTCTGGGCGATCGCCTATGACGGGGAGCACGCGCTTCGCAACGCGCTGAAGATTCTGGAGGATGAGTTCAGGGCGTGCATGGCTCTTGCTGGATGCACAAGCCTGGAACAGCTGGGACCGGAATATCTGATGGGGGCTGACATGCCCGCAAAGCTATGATTCGAGGACAACATTCCAGTAGATAAGAACAAGGTTATTCAATTCGGGGCCCTCGTGAGTCCCTGGCTTGATAAAACTATATTCATATTACTCCTCCAAGAATGGAATGACTATCTCGCAAAACGACTGCAAGCCATCGATGAAGCAGACGTGTCCGGCATCCTTAATGACCCCAAGTTCAACCTTCCTGCTCTTACCCGCATTTTGAAAGCCCTTTTCGATCTTGGCCCGCATATCCTCCATCTTGCTGGGCAGGTCTGCGTCCTTCTCTCCAACAACCAGAAGCGCATTCTCGCACCCGGCCGCTACCTTACCGAGGAGAGGCTCCAGGTCGAACGTCTCGCTCCGCAGCGCAGCGCAGCACGTTTCAAATCCGTCAAGCGTCGTCGTCTTCATCAGCTCGTCCATCCTCACCGCCTCCTCCGGGTTCGCATCGAGCCATTCCCGACCGAACCACCTCTCCAGCGTCCCCGCGCGGACGGCATCCAGAGATCCCTCCCTACGCACAGCCGCCACGCGGTCACCGAAGGCGTCGGGCACTCCGGCATTCACGGGTGAGGCGGAAATGGTATCGCAGACGACGACCCGGTCGACCACGCCGGGGTGCCGTTCAAGGAAGTACATGGACATGGCGGCACCCATGGAGACGCCCACCCACGCGTGGATCCTCGCGAGGCCGAGGTGCGCGAGCAGGGCGGCGACGTCGCCGGCCATGGAGGCGAAGGTGGTGGACGACAAGTCCGCCGGGACGCCCGACCCGCCGTGGCCGGGCTGGTCGAAACGCAGGGGGCGGAAGCCGCGCGCGACGAGGCGCTCCACAAAGTGGTCCCACGACCTGTGGTCCGAGGTGAGGGAGTTTGCCAGGAGGACGACGGGACCGTTGGCGGGGTTGGGGGAGAGGTTGTAGGCGAGGTCCCGGCCGTCGGGCAGCGTGAGTTTGGAGGCCATTTTGGACGGTAGTTGTTTTAAACGTGAGGCTCTGGAGGGACGAGGATGAGGAAACGAGATGCCTCTATTCAGCGGGATCGAAGATACCTTACGGGCTGTTATTGTACCGCGGCGTACTCGTAATATCCGCAGTGTAACCGACTTTGCGAGTGTCCTGGATTGCCTCAGACTAGGTCTCATAACCGAGACAGGAAGCTAGCTAACCCCTGAGCATGAATTTTCCAATCAGCACATTGTCACATAGTTCCTCCCCTACTTTCTCCTCTGCCCCTCTTAACATGGTCCGATACGTCAGGAACGGGTCTCGACGGACGCGAGGGTGCGGCATGAGTTGACAAATCCCCCCGTCGGCCCTGCTCTTCCGGACGTTCCCTTCTCCACTCTTCCCCCGCGCCGGCTACCGACTGCCGAGTACCACTTTGGGGTAAGCGCAAAGAAGGACTCGCGCTAAACCCAGACTAACTCGCCCCCTCCTTGACATTTTTCGCTAGTGGAGATCGAAGGCGGGTGCATGCTTCCTGGTTATCTCCTTCCAAATGGAAATCTCGCTCCTCCTTATATTACTCAGTTCCTGATTATTCCATCAGCGCCGGCTGCACTCTTCCGCATATCGGCTCCCGGCTTGGGCCTCGAAACATCATTCTTCGGGAAGGCACATTGGCCAGCGGACGACAAAATGCCCGATCCCGTTGCTCATGCGACCGCCGGGAAGAGACTCCGCCGAGTACCTGAGCAGCTCCGCAAGCGATCAGCACAGAGCTGCGACTTGTGCCGCAGGGTATGCCCTAGCAAAACCTCTGTTCCGTAACGCGATGGTGACTTGTCAACACGCTGACGTGTAAAATTTCCGTAGCGACGGTGTAAGTGCGTTCCCGGCCGATCTGGGCAGGCCTGCGTGGCGTGTGAGAAGCACAATGCGGACTGCTCATACACACTGCCAAGAAAACCCAGGTTTTACGGCAGCATAGACGACCTCAGCGACCGGTGTGTAGAACCGTAGTCGCTTTGCAGTTGCTAAACATAAGCCGAAACTGTCGCTAACGAACTGTTTAGTCACAGGTGTCTTGAGGCCATCGTCAAGGGCGCCTTTCCAGACGAGCCCACAGAAACAGTGGCGGACTTGTGCAAGATAGGCCAGCTGATGGGATACTCCATGCCCCCACTTGGACCGCAGCAGCAACAACGGCCCAACATATCGGACCTCGTCAAATCGCATGTTGCAGACCAGGAAGTCTCCGCCGTCTCTGCTGGACCCACCGTCCCCGCGTCCCCATCTCAGCCCAATGGTCAGCCACCCTCTCGTCGCAGCAGCTGTCCCGACATTGGGCCTTCCGCCAGCAGGAGGCTATCCGGCTACGCGGGTGGTGACGACCAGCCGCCCGACGACGGGGAGAGCCTCGGGCTGATCCAGGACCCCACGGGACGCCAGCACTACATAGGCCCCTCGGGGAGCTTGCAGTTCCTCAGCCAGCTACGGAGGCTCCTGATCGCGAGGAAGCGGCTGCAGCCCGTCGACGATGACGAGTCGCCCGGCGCGTCCAAGTTCACCGAGGACGACGTGGCGCAGGCCCTCGAGGCCGAAAGCATACCCGTAAACTCAGAGGGCGCGGCAGCGGAGAAGACCGCCGAGAATGGCGCGCAAGATGAGCTGTCACCCGGCTCCATGTCGTCTTCCATCGCAAGAGACTTTACACGCCAGCCGCGGGACGCCGCCAGCGACCTCTTCAAGAAGCTTCCCCCAAGGCAGATTACCGACCAGCTACTCCAGTCCTACTTCAACGGCGCCCACGAGGATTTCCCCTTGTTCCACCGCGGCGCCTTTGAAGAGGAATACGAGTCCTACTGGGCTCGCCACAAGCTGTACACCTCCGCGGCGGAGCCCGCACAGACGCCGCAGGTAGAATGGGGCTGGTTCGCCGCCCTGCAGATGATGCTCGTCTTCGGCTCCGTGTGCGACCCCGACATCCCCGGCGTCAATCACGCGTCCCTGCGCAGGAGCTGCGTCGTCACCACGCGGGGGCTCCTCCCGCAGCTCGTCTCCAAGTGCTCCCTCCCCAACGTCCGCGCCCTCCTCCTCCTGTCCCTCTTCCTCCACAACAACAACGAGAGGAATGCCGCGTGGAACCTGGTCGGCGCCGCCACGCGCATCTCCTTTGCGCTCGGCCTCCACCGCGGGAACGTCGCGGCGTGCTTCCGCCCTATCGAGAGGGAGGTCCGCAAGATGGTCTTCTGCACCCTCTACGCCTTCGACCAGTTCCTCGCCTCGAGCCTCGGCCGGCCTAGCGGGCTCAACGACCCGGACGTCGAGGTCGCGCTGCCCAGGGAGGGAGTCCTAGGGGCCGGGACGAGAAAGGAGGTCTCCCTCTCCATCAAGCTGCAGAACATACTCGGGCGGGCCCGCACGTCCCAGGCGGTGCAGTCCCTGTCGAGCAGGGACGCCGGCTCGCCGGTCCACGAGACGTCCGCGAGGAAGACGATGGCGCTATTGAGGTCGTGGCGCGAGGAGCTCGCCTCCTGCCCGAGCCTCAATATTCCGTCCGTTGCGGAGCCTGACGACTCTTTCAAGGAGGACAGCTCGCCGACCACCATGTCATTCAACGAGATGAAGTTTCTATTAGGCTGGCAGGACCGCACTCGCCTCCGCGCGTCCTTGGTCCTTCACATGCAGTACCGCTATATCGCCATCATGGTCTGCCGTCCCTTCCTGCTCCACGAGACCGCCCTAGCTCGTGTTGCACAAAAGGAAGCGGAGGCGCCAGACCTCGGCGAATCCCCAAGTCTCGCGGATATCTGCGTCCAAAATGCATGTCAGCTTGCCAAGATCGTCCTTCTCCTGGGCGAATTCGACCTCGTGAACGGCGTCTGCGGTATGGACGTCTTCTACGCCTACTCGGCCTCCATGATCCTCATCCTCCGGTCCATCCGGGAGGGGGCGCGCGGCCCCATCGCCTCGGAGACGGAAGCCCAGGCAGAACTCCGCCAGCTCATCAAGTCGCTATCGCGGGTCGTCTCCAAGGTCCCCAAAAGCGGTACGATGAAGAGGTTCACGAAGGTCATGGCCGCTTTCGCAGACAGTGTGTTCAACCACGGGTCTGCCGCGCGATCAGATATAAACCCTCCCTACGCTTCGACGTCCAGAAGGGAAAACGGTGAGCCGTCCGCATATCCGGAGGAGGGCGAGGCCCTGGTGAGCCGATTTAGCGCCGTCGACCCAGCACTCGTAGCTCCACAGGGTCCGACGATGGCTGGCTTTCTTGACACATCGTTTCCAGGGATGGAGGTTTGGCCACAGGCGGACTTGGGCACGTTTGATGACGGGCGAGAGTTTAGCAGCTGGATTGCGTCGCTGTTGCAGCCTGTCGATACGACTATGACGGCTGACCTTGAGATTGATTCTGTCCTGGCGGATGCCCCAATGTAGTAACTATTTGTACTTTGTTCATTTTGGCATTACCGAGTTCAATATTGATTCAAAACACGTTCATAAATAGTCGTTGTATTGAGGTCTTTGGGTACATACGAACTGTTCGTGCGCACTTCCAAACTCCACAAACGCAACAACAATGTTACCAAAAAGCTCATGTTCGATACACCCGCGAGACCTTGCCCACGCGGTTTTACAAAGTATACCGGAAATCCGGATGCTTGTCACCCAGCTTGGCAAACTCCTCCTCGGGCAGCTCCCGGAGGTAATCCCGCTTGCCGGTCTCGCGCAGCTTATTCTCGCGGTTCGCCCAGAACCACATGTTGACAGCGGCGAGAATGCCGACGGCCTGAAAGGCGATGCAGGTCGAGATGCCGGGGACGTACTGGGGGCCATCCTTTGAAGGGTAGACGAGGGCGGAAATAATGCCGCCAAGCTGGCCGCAGCTGACAGCGAAGGCCGTGAGGGTGCCGCGCTTGAGGGACCCGACCACCTGATTCGAGCTGTTTTAAGGAGGTTTTGCTTGTCAGTAGACTCGCTCCTCCTTATAGGCATGTCGAATTTCCGAGACATTTCGGGGTTAACTCACCACCAGGCGATGACCAGCGGCTGGCAAATGTAGATGCCAATCGAGGCAAAGTAGAGGCCCATATAACGCAGGTTGCCGTTGGTCAGAATCATGACGAGCAGGTTCCCGACAATGCTGATGGTGAAGCCAGACACGCAAAACACGCCTCGCCTTTTCACCTTGTCGGACCAGATGCCCACGCACACCGACACGATGCCCGAGGCGACGCGCGGCGGCGTGGACAGGAGGTTTGACTTGAGGCTTGACCACCCAAACGTCTTCAGGATAGTCGGCTGGAACACGGACATCGAATACGCGGTGACGCACACGGCGAGATACAGCACCCCCGCCGTCAGGATCTTCCAGTCACCCAGGGATCGAATCGCGCCCTTGGCGCTCATCTTCTCGTCCTTCCCTGTCTGGCTGTTATCCGCCCTAAGCCTCCGCAGGAGCCAGTCCTTCTCCTCGGCCTTGAGGAAGGTAGCGTCATCCGGGAAGGGCGGGAGGAAGAAGAAGGCGAGCGCGGCGGCGCTGCAGGTGACGGCGCCCTCGATGAAGAAAATCCAGCTCCACCCGGAGTAGCCGTGGATGCCGTCCATGGAGCCGAGGCCGGCGCCGAGGAGGCCCGAGATACTGCCCGCGATGTCGTTGGACACCATGAACCAAGCCATGCGGGTGAGGAGCTCGTGGCGCCGGTACCAGGAGCCGATGAGGAAGAGGCAGCCAGGGAACATGCCTGCCTCGAAGACGCCGATGAAGATCCGGGCGGTGAGAAGGCCGCCGAAGCTCGTGCAGAATCCAGCAAAGGTAACGGCGACTGTGAAGGTAAGGCGTCAGTAGGAAAAGCTTTCAAGGTTACATGTGAGGGTTGTAGATAATTTCAACTTACGTCCCCACCCGAGAGTTAGAAAGCTGATCCAGTACCTCGGCTGTACCCTAGCGAGCACAATGTTGGATGGGATCTCTAGAAGGATATAAGGTATGTAGAAGACTATAGGTTTTTACCTGTTTTAGCCCTATTTGAATCTCAAAGGGGGAAGGAGAGTGTATTATGATGGAAAGGTAACATACCGAGAACAACGATGTTGTAATCGTATCCAGACATGCCTAAATCCCTCTCCAGATTCCACAGCCTCGCGTTGCCAATGTTGACACGGTCCAGGAACGTTAGGGTATACAGAAGCATGAGCAGGGGAATAAGACGCATGTCAATCTTGCGGAGCACCCTCTTGGCCTCGATGGGGTCCTCGGCAGCAACTTCGTTGGCCTCGATGTGGCCAACGTCGTGCTTCTCGGGGATCGAAGGCTCGATCGAGGCGCGATCGGTACGAGCGTCGAGCGCCATAGTTGGGCAAGGGTGCAGACTCAGATGGCATACGAGAGGGGGAAAGAAGTGAAAGGGGTGATGCTAAATCTCCTCTACAGGTGGGAGACTGAGAGGGAGGTGCACAGATCAAGAAGGAGAAGAGTCCGGGGTAGACGAGGAACGTCGAGCCCCCACTATCGGGGTATATATATATACTTCCTGGAGATAAAAGATGTCAGGTTAGACACCATGAGATGGCCTCGGTGGGTGCGGGCGACGTCTGAAGCATCGATTGGTTACCACCAACTCTCGGTACTAATTCACAGGCGATTCCCCAGATATCCTGGAATTCCTATTTCCGGAAGTAATCCGGGGAAGGATCAACGCGTCTCGCCCCTGTGGTTCACCTCGTTATGCTACCCCGCAAATCCCCCGCAACATCTCGTCTGGGCCAGACTAAACCAGCTTCGGTATTTTGTGGATAAGGAATCATCGCAAGTGGCCGTGCTAGTTGGGTTTAATTCGCGTCTGGATCTCTTCGCGCTAGCGTCTCGGCGGGGAAGCATGCATCCGAAAGGCGATGGCGGCTGGCAACCGGCGACCGGCGGAGAGGATGTTTGATTCCGGCGCGGGGAAATCGGGGATCAAGGATGATGGGTTTAGGCATGACTAGGAGGAGAGCACTTGGACCTACGGAAGTAGGGATCCGTTGAGGACGAAACAGAATTAGAATCCCTCCTATGGCATCTTTGGTGCCGTCCATCGCGGGCCAAGACAAACCCGTGTCGCGGGGTTCCGGAACGAGAGGTCTCTAATTCGATGGTGCACCAGTAGAAGAAAAGCCGACAGCCTTATATACCTCAAATCCTCGACGCCATCGAGGGATCAAAAACGCTCTCTATCGTGCTTTCGAGATAGTTCCTCAAGACCAGATCACTTCCGCTTCCGAATTTTCTTCATCAATATGCCTCTCGCTGCCAGGTCCCTTAACATTCTGGTCGTCGGCGCCGGCCTTGGCGGTCTTGCTGCTGGTCTCGCTCTCCAGACGGACGGCCACAACGTCACCATCGTCGACTCGGCGCCCGAATTCGGAGAGGTGAGTCTTACGGCTGAGCCTTCCAGGGAACTTTCTTCTCGTTTCCGCCTGGTACTAACATGAAGCTTTCCTAGGTTGGCGCCGGCATCAGGGTCCCGCCCAACTCGTCTCGCCTCCTCGCCCGCTGGGGCGTCGACCTCGAGGGCATGAGCAAGTCCGTGTCGAGGCGCTACCACTTCGTCCGCTGGCAGGACGGTGACACCATCGTCAAGCTCCCCTTCGACAACATCGTCGAGTCCCATGGCGCGCCGTACTACCTTGTGCACCGCGCAGACCTGCACCATGCCCTCCTTGGGGCCGCTCAGAAGGCCGGTGTCACCATCCTCAATGACAAGAGGATCACGTCCTACGACTTTGAGGCCCCCAGCGCCACCACCGCGGCGGGCGAGGTCCTCAAGGCTGACCTCGTCCTCGGCGCTGACGGCATCAAGTCTGTGTGCCGACCGCTGCTCACGGGCCAGTCCGACCTGCCCCGGGACACGGGGGACGTCGCCTATCGCATCCTGATCCCCGGCGAGAAGCTCCTTGCTGAGCCGGAGCTCGCAGACCTCATCAACGAGCCGTGCACCACGTCCTGGTGCGGCCCGGATGCACATCTCGTAGGCTACCCTATCCGCAACGGCGAGATGTACAACATCGTCGTTTGCGCCACGTCGTACAACGAGACCACCGACTCGGAGTGGGTTGTTAGCGGCGACAACTCCGAGCTGTGCGCGCGCTTCGCCGGGTGGGAGAGCCGTGTGCGGAAGCTCTGCGCCCTCACGGGGGACTTCCTCAAGTGGCGCCTCTGCGACCTCCCGGACCTCGACCGCTGGGTCCATCCGTCGGGCAAGGCCGTCCTCCTCGGCGACTCGTGCCACCCCATGCTCCCCTACCTGGCCCAGGGCGCCGCCCAAGCGTTCGAGGACGCCGCGGCGCTGCGCCAGGTCCTTGCGCTCGACACGGACCTCCACTCCGCGCTCAAGCTGTACGAACAGATACGCAAGCCCCGCTCCGGCCACGTACAAGCCAAAACCCGCGAGCACCAGTACATCCTTCACATCGGCGATGGCGAGGAGCAGACCGTCCGCGATAGGCAGATGAAGCTCAACGCGTCGGAGAACCCTGTCTTCTGGGGGCACGACGACCGGAGGCAGTGGCTCTTCAGCCATGACGCGGAGATTCTCTCCAAGGAGGGCGCAAATTGGAAGGAGGGGCTCGACGGAAGTGCCATTCGATCTCATTAAATTCTGCAGCTGAAATTCTGTGGTTTAAAATTATTTCCTTCTTCTCCCTTTCTTCTTTCCTCTTTGTAAAGTGTCAGTAGTCTAGAATTTTCAAATACAAGCGCAGTCTCCGCCGACAGGCACTATCAACTTGTAAGTACACATATCATGGCTCTACCTTTCTCCATTTTCCTCTTCTACCCTAATACCAGCGGGTTAAGGTGTCTACAGTTTGGGCTTATACACGACTCGATCTTGTAACAGCCGGCCCACGTCCGCATCATGATTTGGCAGTACTACAACATCTGTCCCTTGGGCGAACTGCTTTATAAGCTTCAGGCTTTTCAGAACTCTCCTCGATCAAGGTGTACCACGTCAGCCATTGCCTTTTGTCGTGGGTCTCATGAAATAGGAAGACTTGCATAGCGAGCCAGACCCTGCCGCCATTGTCGTAGGGATCACTGACGATCTAGAGTTCGATGTCCTCCTAGCAGCGCACCTTAAGCATCTACTCCATATTCTTCACTCTTTCTCCGTATACTTTGCAATCCTTCTTTCGGGACTCTATATAAGGGTCTTAGGTAATGTCGACATCGGAGAACGCGTCTTTAGGCTCCTGTCATTCGTTCTTTGGTATCATCTTCTTCTCTAGCGTGGCGGATATAAACGTCTTTAATCCGGTTGAGTCCGATTTGAATATTGTAGTATCTCGGGTCTTCCGAAATAATAGATATCGATAACGAATCGGGAGACAAGTGTGGATGGGGGATAGGAAGAAGGAAAGAAGGGATCGCACATCTTCGGAGAGAAAGACGGGTTCATGTACTTACTGGTCTCCACATGCCCGTACCAACCATGCCCTCCTTTTCCTCCACCCTTTCCCAGATGCGCTGCGCGAGGCCCCGCCTGCCACTTCTGAGTTTATCAGCAGAACTGCACGGCAATGTCAGTACATACGACCATAGCTCGTGGAGAACTGAGGGTCCCGTCCGCTCCCCTGAACATAAACCACGAAGCGCTGGACTAGTAGTTGGGTCGGTGACGACCAGCGAATCCCCGGTGTTGTATGTTTTTTTTTTTTTACTTTTTCTCTTATTTTCTTTCTTTTTTGCTGGCAACAGATATTCGGGCTGGGGCAATCGGATATCTGTTGATCAGCCCTGAATTGACGTCGCCTTAGGCCCCGCCCCGCCCTCTCTCCCGGGCGTTGTCCCGAAGACGCAAGATAATCTGCATGCCCTCAGGTTTTCAGGTGAGAGACCCGTCTACAGGCCGGTCGTGTGCTTGGTGCGTCTTACCTGTTGCGACTCACGGTTAACCCAAGGACTATCTTGAACCACTGGGAGGCGGCGTCGGTGTTCTCCGTGCACATTCGCGAGTGGGGTTTTGCCGGGCCGCGGGAGCAAGGGCCCTATCGAACTCACTGAAAACGGTTCCTAGCTCGGCATTTCTTGACAGTATACTTTTAAACATGGACGCCACTCTATTTCTCGGAGCTAGCGTTGGCTCGCGGTAAATTGACGCTCGGCCCGCCCAACCTCCTTGCCTCGTGCGGCCTTCGTTCCTTCGGCCAGGATCCTTTTATGCACTAAACTCCAGGAACCCTGAAGACAAACGACAGGCCCGGCACACCGCGGGCTGCCTCCACTTCCGGCCCCCGAATTTCTTTTCCCTTTCTTCATGCATTAGCGTGCGGCTGTCAGAGGGAAAACGGTTCAGCACAGACACTTCCCCTTGCAGTCTAGCGCCTCGCTTACGTACATTCAACCCCGAGCCGTGGCGTCCTGAACCCACATATCCTGCCGTCAGCGCGGGGTATTAAGTGTGGCAGTGCCATATCCTCAGCCCCTCTCTCATCCGTCCTTTCCGGGAGGGGTGGTAACACTGGCTGACAGGACACCGCGAGGAAGACGATGATACGAGAGTAGAGGAGGCGCAGTCGAAGTCAGCTGAGAAAACAAACCCCTTTGCGCACCCTCCTCCCCTTGCCCCACCGCCGAGCAACAGACCCGAACATCAATCCGCGCTGCTGCATACAAAAGACGTCACGTACCAGACATCTTGCATATCAAGCTGCGTGCCAAGACGACTTTTGCATACCACGGACGCTATTGCCCCACGACGCCGAAAGCCCCTCCTATTCCCCTGACGAGCTTTGAACCGAAACCACCATGTCGGCGCACGATTACTACGGCGGCGGCGGGGGAGGTCACCAGCAGCCCGCGCCAGGTCAGAACTGGAATCAACAGGGCTACCCAAACCAGGGCCCTCCCGGCCACGGTGGATATCCCCCCCAACCGGTAAGTCGCTCCCCACCCCGACCTCGTTACCCGTTCCCTTCTCCACCTGGTTCTTGCTAACGCGATGCAAACAACAGCAGTACCACCAACCCCAACACGGTCACAGCCCAGCGCCCCCGTACCCGGGCCAGAATCAACCCTACCCCCAGCAACCGAGCTACAGTGGCGGGCCCTCGCACCAGGCGCAGCACGGCTACTCACCGGCGCCGTACCAGTCAAACCAGCCTGGGCCGCATTACCCGCCCCAGGGCCAGTATGGGCAACCCCAGCACGGTCAATACGGGCAACACCAGCAGGGCTACGGCCATGATAACCGCGGCCAACCCCAGCAGGGCTACGGCCACGATAACCGCGGCCACGGGTACGACCAGCCCCAGGGGCACGGGTACGATCAGCACCATGGTCAAGGCGGGTATGATCAGCACCATGGTCAAGGATACGGACATGGCCCGGGGGGCGCGCCGGGCGAGGGCGATCGGGGCCTTGGCGCGACGCTCGTAGGCGGCGGCATGGCAGGGTGGGCGGGGCACAAGATGGGCGGCGGCAAGATGGGGGCCGTAGCGGGGGCCGCGGTCGGGGCGATCGGGGCGAACATGCTGGAGAATAAGTTTGGGTACGGCTCGTCCCCCCTCCCATATTCCCATGTCCCTTTTTTTAAATGGACCTGCTAACTATTGTACAGCAAGCACGGGAAGAAGAAGCACAAGAAGAGCAAGGAGGAGAAGCTGATGAAGAAAATGAAGAAGAAGCATGGCCACGGCCACCGTGGCGGAGGCGGTAGCTCGTCGTCATCGAGCTCAAGCAGCTCGGATTCGGATTAATAAGGGGTGGGAGCAGCAAGGAAGGGTGTGGGGGTTGGCTGGGTGCGTCTCGTGCTCATTCCGGCCGTTTTATAAGGTGGTTTATGTTTCTGTTTCAGGGTAGAATATCTGGTCTAGCAGATGTCAAGCAGGAAGTGATCGGGTCTTTAATTTTCCCTTTTCACCTCTTATTCAACGTCCACTCCAACACCCTATCCCCCCTCGTGCCCCTATCCGTAAACCAACTCGCCGGGGTCGTCACCCCTTCCTCACGCGAGACAATCCACGTTCCATCCCGCACCAGCCCCGCGAACCGACCCAAGACCTCGCAGAGCCGGGGCCCGCGATCGGTTCCCCACGGCCGGCTACGGGACTGCGGCGACCATGACGCGCTATCCGGGTCGAGAGACGAGAACCCGACGACATGGTCAGTGGCACCGGACTCGGCAATCAGACGGACCGAGTCGGCGTGGTGGTCGGCGTAGATCGGGTCCGTGTACAGGCCCGGTCGACGACTCACAGTGAATTTACCGTGACCCCAGGGCCTGTCGAAATCCGGGTTTGCGGGGCAAGGGTCAGGGATTCGCTGGGTGGAAGAGGAGGATGGAGAGGCGCGCAGGATGAGGGAGGGGTATTTTTCGGGGAGATCGCTATTCTCGCTGTTCCACCGGCGCCGCGGGGAGTAGGTGTCCTCCTGCTCGTAGGTCTGGCGGAGGGAGTCCTCGGTGTTGAAGAAGGTTAGGCCGGGGGCTACGTTGGTGAAGGAGGAAGGGCGGCGGGCGCGGAGGAGGAAAGATTTGGCGAAGGGGCTGATGTTGTATTCGTCGTGGAAGATGTGCTCGGGTAGAGGATCTAACCAGGTGAATTCGTGGCCGGGGGCGCTGGCGGGGGGTAGGCGGTCGCGTATGGCTTGGATGAGGTCCTCCCAGGCGGAAACGGCGTCGTCGACATCGGAAGGGATCCACGGTCTTATGGATAGGGCTTCTTTATCGTCCGGGTACTTCCACGAGGGCCCCTGGTAGAACTTGCCGCAGTCCCACATGTCCAAGGCCTTCTGCAAGACTACTTGCAGTGGCACCCAGTGTTGAGGCACGGCGTCCTTGAATTGCGGGCTCGTCGCGGCCTCTATCGACGTAAAGGAGGCTGTTCCTGTGAGCAGGTTGAAGAACAGCCCGCTATCCATTTCAGGCTCGCATGTGTTATCGGGATACAGCAGGATTGTCCAAGCCACATCGGAGTCCTCATCGATATTCTCCAGGTATGGATGCCGGAACAAGCCTGGCGCTGGCTGGTGGAACTCGGGTGTCAAAGGTACAGAGAAAGGCGCGGGGTTCTCGGGCTGGTAGCAATCCAGGAGGGACAGAAAATGGTATATGGACGAGTTCTCCAGATCGGGAATCTCGGCCCATTCTGGGATGGCCTGCAAGGTACGCGGGACAAGGTCGCGTCGGAAATGATCCGAGGCATTGGGTATTTGCTGAGTGGCCCGCCGGAGCAGCTCATTGTGCAGGTTTGCACAGGTGACCGGGTCGAATGAATTATCCATTTCTAGGTATGTAGTTGAATTGTACGAGGAAAGGCATATGGAGCTGGCGCCGGATATTCCCACTTGGGCGCCAAATCTTTGACGGGCGCGCCGCCTGCTATATTGTAAGGCCGCGACGGGCTACAAGCGACCGTCAGTCCCAATCACGTGACAGAACCTGCTGTCATTAAGGATCCTCAAATCTAAGCAGCTTGATCACCACATACACACAACCAACGCCTAATCATGCCTATATATTATGGAGCGCCAGCGATCCCTGCCACCCTTCAATGCTGAATTCGACACCGTTAAGAGCCTTATTTCCTACATAAATGGCTAGAAACGCATTTGCCGTTATTAACACTCCGTTCAATTAAGAATAATTACGAAAGAGGGAAATGCTGTGTAGCACTAGGATACATTACTTCCGGACGTAAACTTCCGCCAAGACGCCCATGCTGAAACATTCTATGTAGGTTCTGGTTACTGCAAACAGCAGGATTTCGAATCCGAGAAGGCCGATATAGAGGCCCTTGAGCCAACCAACGCAGTCTTTTCAGAACCACCCCCCGTCTCCCCCCAGACTTGCGTCACTTTCTGCTATGCTCGTAAATTTCCAGCTGGCCCTAGCCTTCCGCTGCAGGTCTGTGGCATCTACAGCCCCGGGGCCCTGCACACTGCTCCACGCTCACGACATACCTCCCGCGAGGTTCGCAACGGGGCTGACATCCGCAGTGGCATTCCTGACCTCCGCAGTGGCATTCCTGACCTCCTTGTGGTCGTGGAGGACCTGGTGGACCCTGCGGCCCTGGTTGTCCTTGTGGCCCCGGAGGACCTCTGCCACCCTCTGGGCCCCTCGGTCCTGGTTGTCCGTCCTTACCATCCTTGCCATCCTTGCCATCCTTGCCATCCTTGCCGTCTTTCCCGTCTTTCCCGTCCCTGCCCTTTTCGCCATCCTTTCCGCGCGGACCATCGCGGCCGTCTCGACCATCTTTGCCATCCTTTCCCCGCGGGCCTTCACGACCATCTCGGCCATCATCCCCCCTCGGCCCGGCCGGCCCAACCAGGCCATCACGTCCGTCGCGGCCATCACGGCCGTCTCTCCCAGCGGGACCCTGTATCCCGGGAATACCTGGTGGACCGCGCGGGCCTTCTGGGCCCGGCATACAGCGGCGTGGCTTTTCGCGCTTCGGCGATGGGAACCCGCAGCATTTCCGTGGGTGGCGACTGAAGCAATGGACACAGAACAGGAATGTGACAACGAAAGCGAGGCCTAGAAAGACCCCCAGCAGCACGACGGTCTTTTCGCCGCTGCTGCGCGGCACAAGCGCGGTGTTGATGGCGGGCATATCTCTCCACTGGCAGAGGGCCGTCGATTCTACGGCTCGGCTGCGGCGTGTAGACCGACGGACAAGACGGAGGCCAGTGCCAGCTTGAGAGCTGCTGCTAGTTCGTTAACCGCGGACTTCGGACGGCCTCTTGTCTTATCTGACAGCACGCCATGCTCACCTGCAGAGGCTTGCTGCGCCTCTTGTCGATCGACCGGACACCCTCTGCATGGCACGCTGGGTGAGCCAATACCTGCAAGCTGCAACCCGTTGTGTAACCAAAAGCCTGCTTTGTCCGATGCCCTCTCGCCACGTCAGCGGCTCCCAATGCGTTTCCCCGGGCGTGGGGCGGTTCTCGATTGATCGGGTCCGGCCTACTTTGCCTCGTGTCTGACCGATCGAACCTGTCCAGTGAGCTTGGGTGAGAACGCCGCGTGATGGTCTCATGTCATTAGTGGCGCATACACAGATGGCCCTACGAATGTAAGATAGCTTTGGCCGTAAGGGGTCGTCGTAAATCTTGCGAGCCTCGTTTGTAACACCACCCCTAGCGCAACTAACGTCGTGTTACACATCGAGACACCGAGCCGTAGCAGTCGATACGGAGAGCTGAGCAAAGCCAAGGTGCCGGTGGGTGGCAAAATATTGACTGTAGGATTTCTGGTTCTGGCTGCTTGACGGCTGCACGCCTGCACGCCAGCATGCAAGTGCGTACCCCGTCGCCAATCCGGAGCGCCGCCCGCTCCGTCGACCTCTGGCATCGGGCCTCCCGCATTATCACGCGCAAGGAAGGTCTGCAGCTGCATAATAGTTCAGAGCGGGGTGCACACCCTCAACTGCAGGAATCGCAGGTCGTGTCATTGGCAGGAACGGCATCCGGAGAACGGAGGAGGGCCAGCGGGTGGGGGAGACTAGCCTTGGCGTTGGCTGCAAATCGAGGGGCTACAAAATGCCGTCTTGAGATTAATTTGGCTCCGATCTTACGGGAAGGCTCAGCGGACATTGTAGTAAAAGTATATCTTGAGTCGGAGGGCGCGACGGCGACGCAATGGTTGGCTATATCTGGCGTGGCTGGGTTGTTTGTTGTTTTATGTGGTTGTGTAACGCTGCAAAACGTACAAAAGGCTTGGTAGCTTAGGCAACCTGAAAACATCACAGCCTCTTCACATTAACGTTCAAGAGATACATACCTAAGAAGACCAAGACATTGTATATGAACGGACATAAACTCAAAACAGCCGGGGCGGAGGTCGGGACGAGGCTCAACCTTACACAGCGGCCCCAAGGATCGTTTGCCCCACGAGCCCAGCACCGTCCGCCGCTGCCGCCGGACACCACTGCCCACCCTCAGGCTCCCACTCGCCCACCGTGGCATGCGGCGCCCTCGCATTCTCAAAGAAGACCCTCCACCTCGCCCTAGCGCCCTCGCGGCTCGCGCCGTCCCCGGGCTGGTACTGCACCAGCGCGCGGCCGAACGGGTCCTCCCACGCCACGTCCTCCGGGTCGGCCTCGTCGTCGATCCGGTACGGCACGCGCGCGAGCTCGACGCCCCCGCCGAGGATCGCCCCCAGCTCCGCCGCGATCTGGTCGTTGAACGAGTCGGTCCCCTCGTCCGCCCGCGGCGTGGGCGCGCCGCCGTGGTCCCAGAGCGGGAGGTCGCCCCCTCGCGCTAGGGGTATGAACATGAAGATCTTTGGGTTGCTCCCCTCTCCGAAGATCCCGTCCTGGCCCACGAGGCTCTCGAGTCCGTAGGGGTGGCTCTCCGGCGGGTTGTACGGCGTGCGCAGCCTGTCGAGCGCGTGCTCCCTAAAATACGTGCGCTGCGACTCGGTCGGGAACTCGGCCACAGGGTTTTTGGAAAGGGGGTCGATCCACCCGCCGCTGGGTACCCAGTTGCCCTCGTCGTCCGACTCGCCGTCCTGCTCGGGCGTGAAGACGGGGAGCTCCCAGATGTGGTTGGCCCAGGCGCCGCGGCTGGAGACGACGATGACCGAGGTGCAGCCGAGGAGGTGCGGCACGGCGAGGGAGGCCGGCTCGGCGCCGAAGGTGACCATCTGCGAGGAGGTCTTGCCGTCGAGTGGGAGAGGGACTATCTTCTGGGACCTTGTGGCGGCGTCGGTGCGTGTTCCGCGGTAGGCCTCGTTAGGCATGAAGAGGTCTTGGTTGTCGTAGTTGTCGTGCTCTAGAAGGGCTCGGTGTTAGTTTACGTGTTTGTACTCGTCGCCAACCGCGACACGATACACGATTATGTTTTAATTCGGGACTTGGTGGTTTTACATACCTGCCCACTTACAAGGAGCCGGCTGGCGGTCCCTCTCGATCGCCGCCCTCCGGCGCAGCTCATCGCTCCTATCAGACTGGCTGCAACGTTGATCCTGGCATATGTTCGGGCTGCAGAATCTAGTCCGACCCAGGTTCTTCGTCGTGGGTGGCTTGTCATACCCAGCGGGGTTGGCAATGGATCCTGCAGCCAGAAGGGCTAGGACGACCCAGCGAGTAAGTCCAGAGCGGGTCATCATAGGCAGGAGGAAACCGAGCAGACGGAGGAGATAGGATTTCTTGGTTAGTGATCTTGTAGAGAGGTAAAGCCTGACCGTATGTTGCCCAGATGAGAGAGGTCACTTTGGCAAGGACGGATAAAGGTCTTATAGTTTCTACAATACAAGGTCTGCATCGTCAGCAAGCAGATGCCCATGTTCTAGACTGGCAAAACGGATAAAACGAGTGCCACCCCCACGGTGTCATATCGCCGACACCTCCACATCTACAGAATAAGCAGGCAAGACATAGTCAGGAGGGCATTGTCGGAGTCCGTATCACCCAAAGCTGTCCGCCAAATCTAGCAGTAATGCGGGCTCAGCAAGCTCACAAACGGCGGATGAGAGGTGCGTGAGCGAGTTCAGGTGTAACCCCGACATACCAGCTCCGGCCCCGTTCTCGCGCCATCTTCGCAGCATACGAGCGATTATATTGCGTCGCGGTGGCTGCTCACCCGGCCTCGGCCTATGAGAGCTCGCCGCAGACATTCTAGGTGTGGCTGCATATGGCACGGCCTCGGGTGTTTATGGGTCAGCAGGAAGTAAGCAGAACTCTGGTATGTTGCGTTTCCCAGTGACCTGCCACACTCGAACCTTCGGTGCCGCCGAGAAGTGTTGGTGCTGTTACTTGCCCCGAAAACCACAACACGTGGGCTGGAGGCGAGATTTGGCCATATTGGGGTCTGGCCAAGATATATGTATTGCGGGGCAGCGTGGCTCGGCGCAGCTGCCTAATCCGTACCGCGTGGAGCATCTGTGTTACTATACAACCCTCCATCTCGCCACCGCCAAATCCTCTCCAACTTTCATCCTCACTCTGACCATTATCGTCCCAGCACAGCCACCGGGGACCTCGTACCTCCAATTTCCACTCCACGCACCATTTCCCTCCCCCACAATATCAACCGCCAACACCATGCCGTACCTCAGCCGCCATGCCCTCCGCGGGCCCTCCGCGCCGCCCTTGTTCAAGTACAATATGGAGACGAGGAAAGCGTACTCAGAGACGCCCCTGGCCGTCGACGAGGAAGACGAAGCCACTCTGAAAATCCTCTCCGAGCGCCTCAAGGGGGACGACATCAGCCAGGCCGAGCGAGAGCAAATGGACGACATCCTCGCCCGGAGGGAGGAGAGGGTGGACGCTAGGTGCGCGCCGCTGGCTGAGGAGATTGAGGGCTACTCCGCGAACCTCAACCTCCCCGCCCTCCCGCCGCCGCTCCCCAAGTCCAGCACCTGGTTCAGGATCACTAACGTCAAGAACTACAAGCCCGCCGAGGTGCGGCCGTTCTACGTCGCCTGTCAGGAGGGCGCTCTCGATGTGGTGAAGGAATGGGTAGCGGAGAAGAGGGACGTCCTGAGGCCGCTCGGGATCCGCGACGGGCTTGATATCGCGGCGAAGGGGGGCCAGGTGGAAGTGGCGCGCTTTCTCCTCGAGGAGGCGGGTGCCAAGGTGTCGGCCTGCGCCGTTATGTACGCGGCCGAGAGGCGCTCCCTGGCCCTGTTCGAGCTCTTCCTGGAGAACGGGTACCACCCGGACCAGCAGCCCCCCAGCAACAAAGGCCACTGCGGGACGGTCCTGCGATACTGCCTCGACAACGACGCCATAGCGCTCCTACTCCTCGACAACGGGGCCGACCCCAACGTGGCGCCCATGATGGACGGGAGGAAGGCCATGTGGAGCGAGAGGGCCGCCGTCCCCATGGACCGGAGGTCCGGCCTCCCGCTCGACGAGGCCATGGGAAAGTCTAGCATCGCGGTCATCAGGAAGCTCCTCGAGTGCGGCGCGACGCCCAAGTATTCCCGGCCGCTCGGGCGGATCCTTCGCGATCGCGGCGCGTACGTCAAGGAGCAGGGGATTGAGGACGACTGGCGGGCCGTGATGGAGCTGCTTCTGAGCTACGGCGCCGACGTGAACGAGCGGTCGTGGGGCGGGGGCACGGCGCTCGGGACGGCGGTCCACCAGGGGAGGTGGGACGTCGTGGACTTCCTGCTGGACCACGGGGCGGACCCGCGGGTGGAGAGGATGGACAGGGAGGAGGACGCGTTTGAGACCGCGGCCAAGGCGGCGGGCGTTCCGTGGGAGTTTAGCGTTGAGCTGAGAGATTACCTGGACTATCTCTGCGGGGAGGGAGAGGGCGGGGTGGAGGCCCCGAGTGATGCGGGGGACAATCCCCTGGTGAGATTCATGGAGGAGAGGAAGGCGAAGAATGAGGAGGCAGGGGGTCATAAGCAGGCAGAGTAGACCAGTCAGGTTTGTGGATTGGTCAGGATAGTGATTAGCAGGGTTAAAGCACACGCGTTCTGCCTCTATGATTGGTTTTCATGCACACGGCACAGCATGTACAAAGAACGTTATCGGCCTTGTGAAGCCCGGCCGACCCGAGCAGCGCTCCGTTGAAGTTCTCCACCCGCAGCCTTGAGGGCGGAGCCTGGGAAGCGCAAGTCGACTATACGCCCCCCCCGGGTCGCTACCCACCTCAAGCCACGCCTTCGTGTTCTTATCGGGTGGTCCGGGGCCGAAAAAGGCTTAGTCTCCACCGGGCTGCATCAATGTCGTTCAGTGTAAGTGTGGGGAGTTCGGGTGTGTATGCCGAGCTGGCGGCTGGCGGAAAGGATAAAGCCAGGAAATGCAGAGAAGGAAAGCATAAATAGAGGGCCTACTCCCCAACCTCCCCGGTGCCTTTGCCATATGATCAACTCAACGTACAAAGTACTAATCCTTTTTACGCCTGACTGTCACCCCCCTTTATCACATATTCACGTCCTAGTACCACCAGAATGGCCGAGCAGATCAGGACAGTCATGGTTCTCGGGGTGAGAACTCCAAAGCACCCGTACACAGCATAGCCCGGCCCTCAGACTAACACCGAGGCAGGGAACCGGCAACCTGGGCCCCCACCTGGTCTCGGCGCTCTTAGACGCGGGCTTCCAGGTCTCCATACTCAGCCGCAGCCCCCGAGCGCCGTCGACCGCGGCCAGCGTCCCCATCGTGCAGTCAGACTACTCGCCTGAATCCCTAGCAGCCGCCTTCCGCGGCCAGGACGCCATCGTCTGCGCGACCCCGGCCACCAATATCGCGGACCAGCGGATCGTCATCGACGCGGCCGTGGCCGCCGGGGTGAGGCGGATCCTGCCCAACGAGTTCGGGGCCGACACCGAGGCGGAGGGGGTGGGCGATACATCGGCAATGTTCAGGGCCAAGGCGGAGGTCGCGCAATATCTGAGGGAGAAGGAAAAGGAGGGCCTGGAGTGGACTGCGCTCTGCACCGGCGCCTGGATTGACTGGGTGGGTTTCACACGCCATCACACTTCCCAGCCAGCAGCCCAGTTCTTCTCCTCAAGCTGTGTTTCTTCTTTTTTCCAGAGCTGACAGGCGTTTTGCACCAAAGATGCTGGTTGAAGGCCAGGGCCTTTTAGGCCTGGACGTCAGGGCCAGGACGGGCACGCTATTCGGCTCGGGTAACCAGAGGTTCACGGCGACCACCGTGGCCAGGGTCGGTGAGGCCGCTGTCGCCGTGCTGCTGCACCCAAACGAGACGCGGAACCGGCACGTCCACGTGAGCTCTTTCCTACTCACCCCAAACCTCGTCCTGGCGGCCCTGGAGCGCGTCTCGGGGGCCAAATTCGCCGTGGACAGGAGTAGTGTCGCGGAGCTGTTCGCCGACGGCGAGGAGCGGCTGGCGGAGGGGGACTTGCGTGACGGGTACTACAAGTTGGTCACGGCGTTTCTGTGCAGCGGGCATGACGCTGGGTGTTTCCCCGAGAAGGCGGCGTACTGGAACGGGGTGTTGGGGCTTAGGCAGGAGGAGAGTGTTGACGAGATGATCGGGAAGGTGCTTGCGGACGTGGCACCTCCCGAAGGCGCAAATTAGGGAAGAGGGGGAGGACGTATTGTACCAGAGTCAGTCCTGACTCCCTTTTCACAGTAGCTGTTCGTATGGGTAGATAGTGAGTGTGTCTTTCTTTGATGCGAGTTCTTGACTGGCCGGCCCGCGTGGCACAAGAAAGCTTGATTCGGGCCCGATGCTTCCGCACAGGTGGAGACTAAGCCCCTTTCGGCCTATACATTCCCGGCTGCAGGGATATTATTAAGTAATGCCACCTCGGCATGTGGAACGAGCGGGAAGAAGGACCTCGATGCAGCTGGGATCGGTGGTTGGTCAGCGCGGCGGAGACTAGTACGAACGCGGAATGAAAACGAGTCGACTGCTCAATCCCCCCCCCCCCCCCAAGCGTCGGTGGTTCAACCTCCACGAGTAGTTGAAAACACCAACATAATTCTTACTCCCTCTGTACACGGAACCTCTGGTTGGCGCGAGGAAGAGATGCCCACCACGCTGCGAAGATCCTGCGACGCCTGCATCAGAGCCAAGCGCCGATGCGACCTCTCCGCTCCGCGCTGCTCGAGGTGCGACACCAAGGACCTCGACTGCACGTACGTCAACCAGCCCGCGCCAGGGCCCCCGAGGGGGGCGGGGAAACACCAAGCTGTTCGCGCTATTGGGATTCCGAGGCACCCATACTACTCGGTCCTAGATCGCGGTCCCGCCCCCGGGCCGTATCCATACGTCCCTGAGGTCGTCCGGCTGTTCAGTCCTGCCACGCTCCAGCGGCAGCTAAGCATCCTGCAGACCTTCGCGGTCGACTTCGTCCTGAACGGCGCGGCCCCCTTTCTGCATCGCCGGCTCTACGGCTCCCGCCTCCCAGAGCCCCTCCAGCACGCCTCGCAAATCTGCGCAGCCTATGGACCGAGTGACTTCGCCCGTCCCAACCCCGAGGCCACCCACGGCCAAACCAGCCAGCTGCTCCGCCGAGGCGCAAAGGCAGCCTCGTTCACAGACCTATTAGCCCACGTCCAAGCCATCGCCCTCACACAAACCACTCGCCTCCTCCACGACCCGTCGCACGACCCGGATCGCGACGACAGGGATCTCTGGGCCCTGGCTCAGCTCCTCTGGAAGCGGGCGCCGACTCGGCTGCCGCGGGCCCTGAGCCCCTGGCGCGCGTGGGTCTTCGCCGAGAGCGTGCGCCGCACCATCCTGGCGTGCCACGTGGTCCTGGCCGTGCGCGGCGTGCTGAGGCGCGGGTTCGCGGCGCACCTCATGTGCGTGGAGGCGCTCCCCTTCGACATGCGCGGTGGCGTGTGGGAGGCTGACGGGGAGGGGGTCTGGGAGGCGGCCACGGTGGCGGGGGCCGGGCCGGAGCTGGTGAGCATGCGGCAGTTCGCGGCGCTGAGGGGGCCGGGGGAGGGTGTCTCGCCCTTTGAGGAGCTGCTTCTGCTGTCGTTTAGGGGCGGTGTTATTCTGAAGTCGTGATGAGGTGGAACGCTTATGGCAGCGGGGTCTTTCTGCGTCACTGTCCGTTTACATATGCTGCCCGAGAAGGGGCACCGTAGCCATATATGTGAGCCTTGGTTATTTCCGGGGTGGGAAGCTGGGGATCTGGGACATGCGTTCAAGAAGTATCAGAAGTGTAAAATTCGAGGGTCAGCGGTTCATGGGTGGATGGCCGGTTGGTGTCGTCCGAGTGAGAGCGCTTGGGCGGAGAGGATGTGAGGGCACTGGCATAGAAGGCTTTTGTGCAGGGGTTACCCACACTACATACTGGTAAAGTAACTTCACTTCCGGCATATAATAATTCCTCTCGACCGAATGGTGAGCATGGCTCTGAAGCTCTCTCCGTCGCAGCATGAAAAGCTTCAAGGAACAATTCTAGCTGGTCTACCGAACCAAGCGATCGTGAAAATCGCCAATTATTCTGAGCGAACCGTTTCAGAAAGCCGCCCCCCCTACTCGTGTCGGATGTCGGAGCAAAATCGAGCCCCTCGTGCAAGACGCTCTATTCGAACAACTACTAGACGAGCTGAACATGTTTCGACCAGAGATGGTGTCCTTCCTTCGCAATAGGTTTGGGGTGGAACTGTCGCTCTCTGCTGTCACGCGAGTATTGCAGCGCGAGGGATGGTCGAGGGGTGTTGGGGCTCGGGGGCAGAGAGTATTGACCAGATGATCGGGACGGTGCTTGCAGACGTAGCACCCCCCGAAGGTGCAAAATAGGGAATATAGGGGGGAGGGCGGAGAAGGGGACATATGTTGCCAGCGTCAGGACTAGCTTCCTTTTTACAGTGGCTGTTTGTACAGGTAGATAATAGTGAATGTGTCTTTCTTTGATGTGAGTTCTTGGATGGCCTGCCTGCACGGCACAAGAGAGCTTGATCTAGACTGATGTTTCTAGACAGGTGGAGATTAAGCCCCTGTCAGCCTAGGCGTTCCCAGGCTGCTAGGGTATATTATATTATTATCATTTGTATAGCTAAGTGCGAAACCAGCTTGCTCTTTGTCAAACCCTTTAAGAATGTTTTGGACGCACAAACCTCTTGAGACATGCACATTATGAATCCCATCCTCGCGTGGCACTTTGTCGCGACCCCGCGGGCGCTTTGCCAGGCAGATCCAACTGGGGACCTGAAGCTGACATCCCTGCCAAAGGTTATATTTCTGCCTTGCGGCCTAATTAGTCTCCTCGGCTGGCCGTATCCGTAAAATTAGCCTCACAATGCCTGTTTCCCCACCTCCACGCGCTCCGTGACAGCCAGCAACAAGACTAACCAGCGCAACACCCTATCACCCAAATCAGGCTGACCCCCTTCGGCGCTAGCTGCGCTAGGGACGGGCCGTGCCAGATCATTCGCCTCCCGAGCAAGCGTTTGTGACCCGCGAAGCATATCTACCCTCGCTGGCCCGAATCAGCAACTTCCCCGCTTTGCTAGCAGGATATTTCTGGCACCATTTATTCACAATCCACTTCCTATGGCACTTATGAGAGCGTGAACATGGCTTCATTGCACGGAAGGATGGCGAATAGCGAGGTCCGAGTCGTCGATATAGGGATTACCTGTCTTCACACCGGCGGAGACAATCCGAAGGCAGAGTATGCCATTCTTGCAGAGATTTTTTTATGAGAGTATCCCGTCACTAATCGACATTTCCATCCAAGCCTCGTCTTCGTCCACGGCCTTGGTGGCCATCCGCAGAAAACCTGGTCCACTGAGCCACGCGAACCCGAAGGCTCGTCCGAATACGAGAAACCGCTCGGCAAGCGCGTAGCGAACTTACTACGCTTGCCGCAACTAACAGCCAGGTCTCCAAAGAAGGGGGAGAAATCCACGGATGGTAGTTCAACGGAACAACCCCAACCGAATCGAGATGCTCCTGGAAGTGACCGAGAAGTCTTCTGGCCACGAGATTTACTTCCTAGGGATGTAGGGGATGTGCGAGTGATGACCTTCGGTTATTATTCCCATCCGGGGGGTTCTTCCCAGGATAATCTCCTAACCCTGAGCAAGAGCCTACTTGGCAAAGTAGCGAATGAACGGACAAGCGCGGTAAGGCAGCCTAGCCGGTCTGCTATTTAGATACGAAACCTACTAACTTAACATAGCCGGATCGACCTATCCTCTTCATTGCTCATAGCCTTGGTGGCATTTTGACGAAATTTGTTAGTTCTGCATTTCTCATGCCTTTGTCCTGTAGAGTTCCTAATCGCTACTAGGCTCTCAAGCTATCTCAGGACTCAAGTGGGGCAGATGCCAGACTGAAGGCCGTACGGGACTCAACAAAAGGTGTCATCTTCTTCGCGACTCCCCATTCAGGCTCAGGCATGGCTAGTTGGGGAGAGATGCTCAGACGCATTGCTGGCATATTCGGTGCGACCAACTCAACCTTGCTCGCTGCTTTGAACTCGAAGGACAACAATGGGCAATTACAGCAAATAAGTATGGATTTCGTGAAGATGCTGGGCCCAACGAGCGAGAGAAAATTCCAGGTGTTCAACTTCCAGGAGACAAAGCCGCTGGTAAACGGACCGCTAGCGGATTTGGTATGTGACCCGAGTAAATGGAGCAAGCAGACATGCTAACCCGAGTAGGTCGTTCCACTCCATTCCTCCGTTATCACTTCAGAATGGGCGGGCGACAGGACCGTCCTTGCCAATCACCGTGATATCTGCAGGTTCGGCGGACCCAAGGACCCCAAGTACATGGATTTTGTAAACGAACTACAACAACGGTTTCTCAACGAGATTCGAGAGGAAGGTATGTGGTTTAGTTGGTTAAAGGAAATAAAGCAGACCCGTATAAGCTTCTTGCTGACTCCTTGACAGCCAGGGTGAACCGTCACTACGTTGTCCCAATCAAAACCGTGCAAAGCTATACCGAGCGCCCCGAGTTGTGGAAGGAGCTTGAAAAGTGCTTGCCGATTCGGAACGGAAAGGCGAACGTTCCGTACGCGGTTGCTCTCCAGGGATTAGGCGGTACAGGAAAGTCCCAGCTGGCGCTCAGATATGTGGAGAGCGAAGGCGAACGATACAACCCAATCTTTTGGATTGATGCGACCGATGAGGAGACCGTGCGATCTAGCTTCAGGAGGTGCGCAGCAGAGCTCGGACTCCCGGACGACCAAGACACGAATCAGTCGTCAGCTCTTGCCGATAACACAGCTCTCCAGAGTGTGCATCGATGGCTTCGCGATAGAAAAGATACGGATGATGAATGGCTTGTTGTTGTGGACAACGCCGATGATTTCAAATGGGGAATCAAGGACGCAATTCCGAAAGAAGGGCAAGGGAGCATTCTCATTACCAGCCAGGACAACTTGAGTTACATGCTAGTCCCAGGCTGCAAGCGTATTGCAGTGGACATCATGTCCGCTCCGGAAGGGACGACACTTCTTCGACGACGACTCAACTTGGATAACGAAGCCGCTACCGAAACGATCCAAACGCTCTGCGCGAAGGTAACAGACAAGCTTGGACACCTACCCCTGGCCATCGACCTTGCAGGTGCTTATATCGGCAATGCTTCCGAGCCACCTGAGAGCGCCCTGAGCCAGTATTCAATTGACTACACTCATCATCGCGACGAGCTCCTAAAGGGGAACGAGTTCCAGGGCCTGATAGAGACGAAGAAGACGGTGTGGACGGTATGGGACACCACGCTGCAAACGATCGCAAAGGACACAGATCAGCCACGTCTACTGTTGAGGTTTCTTGCGCAGTTCAAAGGAACCATTATTCAAGACGAAATGTTCCGTCTAGCGGCTCTCGGCATGCAATTTCTGCCCGATGGGCTATCGGACGAAATACCTATCCTCCAGCAATTCCTCCTTGAAGATGGAGGGAAGTGGGATAGTTTCCAATACCGAAGGTGCCGCGACTTGTTGGTTCGCTACGGCCTGCTGCAGCGGGTGGAAGGGGTCTGGGCTGGCGTAACAATTCATACGTTGGTACAGTGGCGGGCAGTTCAGGACGAGCAAAGCGACTCTTGGGCATGGTGGTATATGGTATTTATATTGGCAGCCTGCTGCCAAGTCACAGAGGCGAGACAAAATCCCGAGTTCCGCAGACATCTTGTGGTTCATCTTCCAGATGTTGACAAAGAGTTTAGCGACATGGGTGGGGATTCTGAGACCTACCGAGATTATGCATATGTCACGCTTGGCAGTGTGTATTATGACGAGGGCCGGTGGGAGGTGGCAGAGAGGCTGAAGGCAGAGGTGATGGCGACTCGCAAGACAAGGCTTGGGGTTGATCACCCGGACACACTGACCAGCATGAACAACCTGGCATCAACCTTTTCGAAGCAGGGCCAGTGGGACAAGGCAGAGAAGCTGCAGGTAGAGGTGATGGAGACTCGCAAGATAAGGCTCGGGGTTGATCACCCGGACACACTGACCAGCATGAACAACCTGGCATCAACCTTTTTGAAGCAGGGCTGGTGGGATAAGGCAGAGAAGCTGCAGGTAGAGGTGATGGAGACTTGCAAGATAAGGCTTGGGGTTGACCATCCTGAAACGCTGACCAGCATGGCCAACCTGGCATCAACCTTTTTGAACCAGGGCTGGTGGGAGGAGGCAGAGAAGCTGCAGGTAGAGGTGATGGAGACTTGCAAGACAAGGCTTGGGGCTGACCATCCTGAAACGCTGACCAGCATGGCCAACCTTGCGTCAACATTTTGGAACCAGGGCTGGTGGGAGGAGGCAGAGAAGCTAGAGGTAGAGGTGATGGAGACTCGCAAGGCAAAGCTCGGGGCTGACCATCCTGAAACGCTGACCAGCATGGCCAACCTTGCGTCAACATTTTGGAACCAGGGCTGGTGGGAGGAGGCAGAGAAGCTAGAGGTAGAGGTGATGGAGACTCGCAAGGCAAAGCTTAGGGCTGACCATCCTGAAACGCTGACCAGCATGGCCAACCTTGCGTCAACATTTTGGAACCAGGGCCGGTGGGAGGAGGCAGAGAAGCTAGAGGTAGAGGTGATGGAGACTCGCAAGGCAAAGCTTGGGGCTGACCATCCTGAAACGCTGGCTGTCATGAACAACCTAGCGTTCACTTGGCATAGCCAAGGCCGAAAAGAGGACGCTTTTCGTTTGATGCAAGATTGCGTCCACCTCCAAAAGATGAAGCTGGGTTGCACCCACCCGCGCACCCAGTCATCGATTACAGCGTTGCAATCATGGCAGGCCAGTTGTCTCGCTGGAGAGGATGATGCAGGAGGTTAGGGGCGTTTTTATTTGGCTGGATATTTCTTTCTATGTGCACTGGGCTGGAGCCTTAGGGATCTGTTCATATTACGCTCTAATTCCTTCTGGTCTCTGCTGATAAGATGTGCTGCCTCGTGGGCCATGTCTTCGTAATACGGGATCCACCAAGAAATGGTCTGACGTTAAGGACGCATCAGCTAGGGCTCAACCCAGTGGTCGAGTACCTTGTCGTTATTGTGCCCAGACCTACTTCTAGCCAAGGTTGATATGCGCCAAGAAGCAAAATATTCGATTACTACCAAAATAACACCATGTGGGTTTTCTTAGAAAAAGAGAAGGTTATTATGCTACTGTAGGCCGAGCGGGAAGAAGGATCTCGATGGAACTAGGATCGGCGGTTGGTCATCGCCGCGGAGACTAGTACGAACGGGGAACAAAAGACGATTTCCAAGCATTGGAGGTTCGACTGCCACGAGCAGTTGAAACACCACGAAGCAGCCCAGGAACACCAATCTCTTCGCGCTATTGGCATTCCGAGGCGTCCGTACTACTCGGTCCTAGAGCGCGGTCCCACACCAGGGCTGTCCTCAGCACTTACCGCAGTCCCATCACCCCGTGTCATCCGGACCAGTGCTCTCCAAGTTGGCAAAGTGTCCCGTCCAGATCTCACTCGACTCGCACGGATGACGTGCATTGATGCGTTGGCCTTCCTAGCTAGGTAGCTGTCGGTAATATAAGTTTCCTCGTACGAACCTCGGCCGAGAGTATATTGCGTTCTGTTTCGGGCTGAGACAGGCGCACGCGAACAGGCTATTGCTACATGTCACTTAACACTTAAATATGCCCTCTGCCGTAGTAGAAAGCCTCCTATACAAGAATTTCGCGCACAAGCTCCCCGATATGAACTGACGGCCCCCTTCTGAGCCTAGGCAAGGATGTATGCACACATAACAACATTGATCAGAAATCTTAGCTTGGTGGAATACTGCCTTGTTACCTAAAAGACACCCACGCCTCCTCTTCTAACGGTGTGTCTCTATGGAAATCCCAGAAAAGCCATACTTGAAGAGGCTATGTGACAGAATGACACAGTTGGCATGTGTGAGACATGTGAACAGCTCAGATTCATAGGGCATCACACGGTGGCGAACTATACGGTAGAGATATGCCCTGTGAAACCGGGCTTAGCCAAGGAATGATCCCAGGTAGAGAAACAGGTGTATAAATACTTTCAATCTCGGTGCTCTAGGCCTGCCCTTGTCATGGCATCTCGACGACCTCGATATTGGCCCCCCTTCACGCCGACTGCCTAGGCCTCATTCACAATGCGACGGACCCTCCTCCTATTCGTTGGCATCGCCGTGGCGGCCCCTGGATCCCTCGTTCCCCGTCGAGACATGATATGTCTCATGGGGCTATCGCCGTTCTGCTGCGACAAGGACGGAGAGGGGGCTGAGATGATGGACGAGGGATGCGTCGAGCGTACGTAGCCAGTTCCCTAGACACTACGACCCCCCCCAGTATCCCAAGTGGCTGACGTTGGAAGGAAGCTCTCAGCGAGTTTGATACGGTCGACAAGTTCATTGACGGATGCTCCGGGGAGGAATAGGAGGAAAACTGTTGTGTAGCTGCGGTATGTTTAAGTCTTTATTTTCTTACCAACGACCAGGCCTCCCCTTACGCGGACATAATAGGGACAAACTAACAGAGGCTTTTCCACAGAATATAGGATGCTTTGAGCCCTAATAGGGAGGTGCCGTCCACCTACAGGTAGAAAGATACAGTGTTGATGCCTGCGCAGTTCGGTGGCTAGCGAGTTCACGGAAAGGACGGGCATCTTTATATAAGGAACATCTTCGCACAATGTAAAGTGTTCCGGGTATTTTTAAAGATGAAGGAATGCTAAAATTAACATCCTCGCTCAAATTCACTAAATCCCGGAAGGAAATATCAACTACTATAGGAGAGGAGGGCACATTCTCCCACGCACACCAATCCGTATAACCCCGGTTACTTGGATAGTTGCCTACCGCCTGTTTGCCCCTCTTCCTACTAGGTTAGCTCATACAACCCGCCGCTATTCCTCTTGTGTCATTCGGCCTTTGTACTCCGCCCCACAGGCACCTGTCCTTGGCCTGTGGCGGTCTGATCCGTAACAGCGGGGTAACGCCGCGAATGCCGATTCGATTTCCACCGCAAACCTGAGTGGTCTTCACCACAGCCTGTGCGCATGCAGCGTCCGTCGGCTATTAAATCGGCGCTAGCTTTCTGGATTTTACGACGCACATCCTCAGGTGCTAGAGCTACGCTTGATATATAACAACTTTATTTCTCCACTGCGCTTCCTTCTCCACTTTGAACCTAGCGGAAACCAATGGGTTCGGATTAGCTCCAGTATTGCTGTGGCGTTTCTGACTTGGAAGTCGTTCCTGGATCAAGGTACACGCTACGTCTCTATATCCGAAGTATCGTAGTTTTCTCACCATACCCCCAAAAAAGTTCCGGAAAACCTCTTCTATGAGACATAGCCAGCTCAACACCGCTGTAAGTGCATACCTTAACGCCCTTAATCAGTGGCTAGGAGTGGCGACACAGTCGAAGAGGAAGTTCGAATTTCTCCGCTTATAACCTGAATTTTGCATCAGTCCGTCAGGTACACCCCGTCCCAAATGGACAAGTCCACGCCCACTAGACAGAGCTCGTAAAGGGCCACGCGATGTCTATACTTGGGCAAGACACGGACCTCCGTCTGAATTTGAATCGCGCAGTTCCGGATATTACTTAGATACAAACACCCTCCGACTGCACCGCGGGCCTTATTCCACTGACAAAAGATGTTACTTTTCTGGTCATGTATTGGACAGTCCACGGCAACCCCCCGCCAAGGTACCGTCCCTCTCCATTATCTCCGTGGCAGATTCCTTGTCCGAGTCGTCGTCCTCCGTTTCGTTCCGGTCCCCTCTCCCTTCCTGATTCTCTGCCTCTCCTTGATTCTCCATCATTATCCGATCTCATTCATGATCTTCCTTTAGACCTCTCAGTCTTGGTTCTCGTAAAGGCCGGCTTTAATAACTCGGCCCTCGGGCCAAGTTTTTTCCCACAACACGACACGGATCTCCGGCATGAGACAATAAAACGGGAAGGTTTCAGACGCCATACTGGATCTCGGTAGGTGGAGTATTGATGGGATGCCAGGCTTGGGAATGGAAGGGAAGAACGACGGGCTCGAATGCTGAGGGCCGACCATTTAATATATCTTGGTGTGGGCGGCTACTCTATGCTCTTGACTGGTCCCTTGACGCCCGACATTGATTGGCCGCAACGTTGCAAGATGCGTGCGTGGATACGGAGACTTGCTAATCACATTTCCCCTCCTCCCTATATGCGCGCCAACACTCGGGAAGCGATTGACATGGAAGCGATCTTATTCTTGCGTACGTTTTACCCCACTCTCAAAGACCCCGATCCCCCAAGTCCAGGCGCCTAGAATACGCTAGACGAAGTCAATGGATCGCTCGTACAATAATCCACGACGTTGGGCGGTTCATGTTGTCAGAACGCGTTGCGATATGCACGGCATCACGCACACCAGCACGGCCCTCAAAGCTCGACGCCCTTCCTATACCCACTGCCACACTTAAAAGGTGGGGTATGCAGTAGTGTCCAGGTTCAGGGTCCCGCCCTATTAGGGAAAGTGCTCAGTAAGTTATAGTCGGACTTGGATACAGTGTCCGAATAGCCCTCCAAAGTATTTATTTCTATCTTGCAGCACTTCACGGTACATAGATTGATATCAAAACGGGAAACCAGAAATATCAGTGTTACCTACGCCGGGCCACGCTTCGGCATATTATTCTGAAACACTGCTAGGTTGACCTTGGCGTTTCGTACTCGATACCCCCCTACCCGAACGGATTGCGGAGGTCTCATTCATTGTCGTAGTATAAGCCACGACATGAAATTCTGGCTACCTTTTGTTGAAGAGACATTGCGGAAATCACATGGCAGCCCCATGGCGTGCCCGCTGCGTGATAACGGTTCCTGAACCGCCTGGTGCAACCTCCTTCCAGGACCTTGCCCCAACTATATATATGCCCACAGGACGAGTTCAGTTCCGTGCGGACTTCCCAATTTCTCGAACGAGGTTCAAACTCCTTCATTCTCATCTTCGAAACCAGCACGGAGCTATCCCTCAGTATGATGAACTCTTGGAACCTCGTACTAAGCGCTCTAGTCGCGTTGACTCTTGCATTTATCGCTAATGCAGGGCCGGCTGTCCCCCGTGAGGACGACACCTCCATTACCCCGAGCGCGGGAAAGGCCCGAGATCAGTTCATGAAGCAGATTCTCGCCGAGTCGTCCGACTATGGTGTTTTCCACAATACCTCGTCAACAAAAGGTAGCGAGGATATCACGGTTGGAATCATTGGTGCTGGAGCTGCAGGTCTCTACGCGGCTGTTCTTCTGGATTCACTCAATATCGACTACGAGATCTTGGAATCGAGTGAGCGGCTTGGAGGGCGGGTATTCACATATCGATTTAATCAAGCGGCGTGGGATGCTTCAGAGCCGGGGGACCCTGACTACTACGATTACTACGTACGTCATCGACACGCCCGATTATTAGAGGCCACTGACAGCTAGGATAGGATGTCGGCGCGATGAGATTCCCCGGTATGGACTGGATGGACCGACTTACTGGGAAGGCCAATAACTCCCTGATTCCCTATATCAATTCCAAAGTCGGGCCAGAAGACCAGGTCAGAATGATTCCCTATATATTCCAAACGAACAATACATTCCGTCTATTCAACGATATACTAGTCGATATGCAAGCCGACCCATCCGCGCAGACCTTCGACGTCTTAGTGTCAGAAGGTGGAACTATCAATAACGATGCATTTGCTACCATGTCGCCTGACGAGGTGCTCTCGGACGCGGTCGAAGACTTAGTACAGGCACTGGCGAAGGACTTTGACACCGGCTTTGATCTGTTAATGCAGTATGGCAACCTTACCGTGCGGGGGTACCTGCAGGGGAAGGGCTACTCCCCCGAGCAAATCGACTGGATCGAGACAATATCTGACGCTACTACGCATTTCGACACCTATGCTCTCTCAGAGGCTATTATAGAGCAATGGATCTTTAGCGAGACCCCTCTTAGCAGCTGGGTTTGTGTGGAAGGCGGCACAGATCGAATCATTGCCGGAATGGCCAAAATTATCGGCAAGCCAACAAATACCGGAAAACGAGTTAGAGCAATTAAACCAGCTGGGGAAAGCTCATTGAAAGTCATCATCAATGATGATGAGGAGAGGACCTACGATCATGTCATTAATACTGTGCCCCTGGGGGCTATGCAAGTAATGGATATGACCGAGCTAGATCTCGATTACCGCAAGAAGCTCGCCATCAGGAAACTCCAATACGACGCTGCTGGTAAGATTGGCATGAAGTTCAAGAGCCGATGGTTCGTATCCCTATTGATCATTCCTCCCATCACGAGCACAGCTGACTCCTCCAGGTGGGAGAGCCTTCCATCCGGCTCCTTTCAAGGCGGACAGTCTTACTCCGACCTGCCTATCCGCCGCTGCGTCTACCCGTCCTACGGCCTCGATACCCCCGGAGCGCCTGGGACCATGATTGCCTCGTACACATGGGGTCAAGACAGCTCCCGCTTAGGCGCCTACTATACGGACGAAGCCGCGAGGGAGAGAATCGTCGAGATCACGCTCCAGAACCTAGCAGCCATGCACAACGTGACCTACGAATTCCTCCAGTCGGAATACGTCGACTCCCATTTGTGGAACTGGTACGCCGGCCAAGACTCGGTAGGCCCGTTCGCCGTATTTGGCCCCAGCGAATCCAGCACCGTGTTGCCGGCCTTGATGAGGCCAGCGGCCCACGGGAGACTGCATTTCGCCGGCGAGGCGCTGAGTTCGGGGCATGCCTGGATCATCGGGGCCGTTAACTCGGCGTACAGGACCGTGGCGGAGATTCTGGCAGTTGAGGGGCTGGATGAGAAGCTGCTTGAAATGGTGGATAAGTGGGGAGTCATCGACGAGGTTGACATGGGATGGTACTCGCACGCGTTTGCGAGGTGAGCTTATGTTGAAGGATGAGACTGAGTATTTAAGAATTCGTTTTGTTTCAATTTGATATGTTTTTGTGAAGTTGTCGCTAAGGATGGTGACTTGTGTGTGTATGATCGGAACGCCCTGAATTTAGAGACTCTGGCTTGGATGGATCGGTGGGGAGGCTCAGGGACCTAGGGCCGTGCGGCATGAGAAGGCCGAGGCGGCCAGTAGTGAGTTGGAGAGGGTTGGGCCTGTTAACAGGGACTGGGTGAGGAATTAGACGAAGCAGTGGCGCATACAAGGCAGTAGTAACAAGTCAGGTCAGGGTGACTGCGACGTCGAAATTTATTCCACCAATGTTATTGCGTTTCCTCTGGTCAATCCCAAAGCATCACTCTCCAGAGGTAGTTCACAATCCCGAGGCAGTATTAGAAGAGTTTGATGCAACTTCCTAGTCCTATCCCACGAGCATTACCTTCGTCTACGAAATATCTATTAAATACGAGCTGCGTGTAAACCCCCCCGTAATTAACATCTCACCGCCGGTTATGTACTCGCTAGAATTAGAAAGAAGGTAAACAGCTGTAGCTTTTAAGTCAGACCTGTCTCTTATACGCTTTATAGGAGGCTTACTGTTCTGTAAGTCGCTAAGCACTAGCCGAGATTTCGTAAACTTGACTGCCAAATTAGGTGTAATGTAACTGTAAGAAAACATCTGTGAGCAAAGCTTGTGTGGAATATAGTAGGAGACGGGTGACGTAAACATACCTAGGAGAAATATAGTTGACCCTGATGTATTGGTCTGCTAGCTCTACGCTTAGCCGCTTTATGAGGGATAGGACCGCGCCCTGCTGGCGTAGTGCGCGGCTATGGATGATGGCGACGATCGATCGAGCACTGGTGCCCTTGCTTAGCAGTAGCTGGCGCGCTGCGAGTAGGGCGGCGTAGTAGGTTCCCAAGGTGTAGGCGCCAAGCCCGTCACCTGTCAGCCCTTACGCCGTATCATCCCTGTCCATCTCTACAACATGCCCATCATCCCGAATCTGCACCCTCGTCTTCTTCGTACTCTCCTTCCTCGGATTCGCCGCCTCAAAAATCCCCGACAGCTCCTCCAGCGTCTTCCCCCCCGTCTCCGGAAACCAAAAGTACACAATCCCAATCTCAATCGTGATCCACACCACATAAACAACATACAGCCTCCACCCAATCTCCTCGATCCCCACCGCGATCCCGTACGTGTTCACAATCATCGCAATGTTCACCGCCAGGAACTTGAGCGACATGCCCTTGGCGCGCGTCCGGTTCTCGAGGCACTCGACGATGTAGAGCGTCTGGCACGGCGTCATGCCCGAGGCGAAGCACACGCTGTAGAGGTAGATGGACACGATGACGCCGTAGGCCATGTTCTTGTCGGACGAGGACTCGGCGGTGAAGGCGGTGAGGAGGGCGAAGAAGAGGCAGGAGCCGGTGAGGGCGAAGAGCATCATGGGCCGCCGGCCGAAGCGGTCGAGGACGGTGGTGCCGGCCACGGCGGCGACGAGGGAGGCGAGGGGGTTGATGGCGTTGAGGAGGAGCTGGGTGTCGGTGTTGTCTATTCCGGCGTTCTTGATCATTTGGGGCTGTCCGTGTTAGCTTTATCTCTCAGTTCGGTAGGTTCAGTGAAGGGATTCAGCATCACTAACCATAAAGCTAGTTGTATCTGTTAGTATTGTACTCCGAAGCAAAGGGAGGGCCACTCACTAGGACACCACGTTGTTCCCGGACCACTGCCCGATAAACGACATTCCGATCACCATCCAGATGCGGTACCGCGCCTGCCTGTCCCGGAACAGCTCGCGGACGTCCCACCACCTGTCGTCGGACGGGTTGATCTCGCGGTCCTCCAGGATCTCGCGGTACTGCAGCTGCACGATGGCCGCGTTGGGGTCCCCGTCGCCGTGGTAGTCCGCCAGCACCTTGAGCGCGTCCTCCGTGCGGTCCTTGGACATGAGCCAGCGGGGCGACTCGGGGAAGAAGAGCACCATCACCATCACTATGGCGGGGAGTGCGGCCTGCGCGATCGTAGGGACGCGCCACGCCCAGGCGTTGTCGTAGTGCCTACAACAGTCAGTACAACCCGGAATCGCGAACGGCATTTCGGTCATCCTCACAGGTTCGTCCCGTACGTGCTCCAGCCAGCAAGTATATTGCCTATCCACCACCAGCAGTTGTACCTGTACAGGTTAGCACACCTATTTAAGGCCAGCAACGGGGTACTTGTACTTACATCCCGGCCATAAGTCCGCGGTACGCCGGGTGCGCGAGCTCGACCGAGTACGCCGGCCCGACGGCCTGGGCCAGCGCGGCGCCCATCCCGAGCAGGAAGCGCCCGGCGATGAACTGCCCCGTGGTCTTGGCGGGCGCCTGCACGGCCGTGCCGATCAGGATGATCACGCAGCCCACGAAGATGGCCACGCGGCGGCCGTAGCCGTCGGACAGCCAGGGAGTGATAGGGAGCGTGACGAGCTGGCCGATGTTGTAGATGATGAAGACGATGCCGGCAGAAGAGCCGGCGCCCGAGAGGCCAAAGGTTTCTTGGTACGGCTTCATGGCGTTTATCGCCCCCATGAGGGAGCCATCTGGGGGTGCATGGTTAGTCCGTTGTGGGGGACGCGTGTTAGAGTAGGTGGGGGCGGGGATGAGTACCGAAGCCGTTGATTGTGGAAATCAGGTAGCCCACTGCCATGATGGCATAGAGACGGAGCATGGACTTGGAGAGGGGGTTCGGCTTCTGCTCTGCGATGGCGGCCGCGAGTGCTACGGAGGCGGTGTTGACCTCCTTGCCTCCGTGGTGCTTCTCCATTGAGTCCCGGGCGAGGTCGTCCTCCCTCCTGGGGTCTTCAACCGCTTTTGACGAGGCCATGGCGGGTGAGATAACTGTAGATATGGCTTCGGGACGCCGTCGCCAGTAACTTTGACGAGAAAGAGTAGAACATGGTTATAGGAGGAGGGATCGGCGTTAATAAACTTTTAAAGTGTGCTGCCATGCTCCCGAGGAGCGGACCGGCTCTGCTGATCTTGTCGGACTACGGACAGGACTGCAGACTGAGTCGTCGGATGGCATGACCTGCTAGCCAACCCTGGTAATGGGACTGGAACTTTGGTATTACCCCGGATTTCCCCGCAAGTTACGTGGGGGAGGGTTCGATCCTTCAACGGGGGTCAAGTCTGGGGTTCTCCCCCAAGATCGGAGTTTGGTCGGAGTAGATGGTAGCTTTAGCAGAGAAAGTAAGGCTTAGTATTCTGACCTTAACAGACCAGGGCTGTTACCCATGCGCTGCGGGCCTCTCACCGGGGCTCTCGACCTCTCGTCTGCATTGCGCCCGGAGGAACCGGTCAGGCCAACTAGTTACCTTCAGCAAGACCAATTCGCCACCCGATAACCCTGCGGTAGCAGAGCCATGCTCTCGCGCACGACTTGAAAGTGCCGAGTCCCTGCGCGGGGACGAAGGATCAACGCGGGCAATCTAAACAACGGCGGAGACCCCGCGCTTGTGCCAGGTTTCCCCCGCGGACCTTGCCCGACTCGACCGACGGGGGACCCCCCTCCGCGTCTTACGTGGGGGTGCCGACACCGAGTTGCGGGGGCCCCGGCGACTTATTTCGCGGGATAGGGCCCACAACCTCCGATTTGATTGCGGCCGTAAGAATCTTTCCGATTTGTTGGGTGTCACGACTGGCAGATGCCTCGAGCTTGGGTGGGGTACTGCTTCGACGACCGGGGGGCTCCGCGGGGGTCAGATTCCGCCTATCCGGCATAGCAAAAACCGTGGTGATTGATGATGGTTCCTGATTCAAGAAAGCCGGACTGGGCGTAGTAATTAGGGTGAAAACAAGAAGCACCAGGCGTAGGAAAGGCGTATACTTGCCAGTGCCGTCGATCTTACTCCTGCATCATAGCCTCTCGAAGCGTATCTAAACCTGTGCGTTGATCCGGAAATCCCAAAACTCAGCTTCGTCTTACCAGGAATTACTGTCTCTATCTACGCAGGGGCGGGGGCTCCAGGCTGGTTGGCCTGAGCCGACGCCCTCCTTTCAGAGACTGGACCCAACGCAGCCGTCCTCGTCAAAGAAGACATTATTCGCTCTTATCTACCTGGCAGCTCAGCCGGAGAAAGCCCCGTTAAACCACTGCCTCTTCAATAGGCGGCTGACCAATCTTGATCTTTTATCTTCCTTTTTAGACGCTTCTCTACCTGTGACCCGTATCTCCCTGTGCTTCGTCTCTCGCGAACACCGCCGTCATTACATCTGCCTGACCATGTCCATACACGGCCATCGATCCCAGCTCCAGCCCACTATCTGTCTTTACATAGCCAGAGCAAGCGACTAGCAACCCTCTCCATTGCGGCCTCCATGATAACCTTATATTCGGACGTGGTCGTGCGGGGTGTCAGAGGGAGATGCAGCGTAGTCAGATCACGGCAAGCCGCCCAAGTGGACCGCATTATCCCAGTCGTGTCTGGCATGCCAAGACGATCTATGTAAAAACCCATCTCGTCTTTCTCGTCATGTTCCGTAGATGCGGCTCCTCCATCACTAGCATTGCCCTGGAGACCATTCAAAGTCGAAAACTCGCGCAGACCCCGACCCTGAGGAAAACGAGTTGCCACTCTCAACTTGGGGACATATTCGATAGCAGCGTTCAAGGCGTGATTGGGGCCCAACGCGCAGGCGCGGACGTGCTATTATCTCGACGGCAACTGAACCGATCTTTGTCAAAGACACCGAGCTAGTGAGACCAGCACAGACACTCACAACGCGAAGACGAAAGCCCCGTCGTCTGTTGAAGGCGGCCTCGGTAGCAGTAGTAGGCTATAGGGAATAGATCGGCGAGTCAGGCAAGCAAAGAAACCCTGCATACTCGGAGGGGGTCTGTAAGAGAAGAAAGAAACGACTCGGGATATCATCAGTGTATTTCGCGAGCACAAGTAGCAGCACACTTAGAATCCTAACGCGTTGGTGCTCAGGGTTACAAAGGCAGGACGTGATACCCGTGCTAGAAGTCGCGACACAACTCGACCGGCGCGAAGAACCCTTTCGCGTATGAGTGTACTTGGGCCACGAACTCAAGAGGCCCCTCCGGCAGCGAACCGCCTGAGCGGTATGTGTGGCCGACCGACCGGCCCGGGGATAGAACATAGGAGAAATCCGAGATGGGCTTCGAATGCGGAAGGGCGTTGTGCTTGCTATATACTAGGATTACTTTCCCGGGTCGGCGACCGCGCCCTTGCGTTGAACTTGGACCATGTTGGTTGGCTCCCTTGACATCGCCACGAAAGAAAAGATATGGTGGATTGGCGCACGGTGAACTCGCTGCATTTGGTCCAAGCTACTAACTGCCCAGGGAACGGGGACGTAACCGAAGCACGATCTCATCTCAGATGGCTGCCCATAAAACGCTGAACCGATAGCTTGTGGGACTTTAGCGACAGACCTTTGCTGGAGCTGTCTTGAGACCTCGCTTGTAAAAGCAGGCCCGTCAAGTAAGCGAGCAGATCGGCACCACAATTATGGAGGCTCCCGATCCACTGCCCGCCCGATACCCCGGACACCCGCAGCGGAGCCCGCTGCCGAAATTGCACGGCCCAAGCGCCTCATGCCTCCGCCTCCATCCCCCCGATCCACGCGGCCGGCGTGCCCTGCCAGGGTTTATTTCGCCGCGTCGGGCGCCAATCATGGACGCATCCGGTACATCGTCCGATCGGCCGTGCAGAACAAGCCGGCGCTAGCACGGATCGGGCGCGGAACGATGGGACGCGAGATTACCGCAACGGCTGCCAACCCGGGAGAGGAAAAGCGAACGTGCCCCTGCCGAGCCTGCCAATTGTGGGGGCCAATGTCGCGTCCCGCCTCCCCGTGGGGCAGCTCTCGCTTGGCCTCCGCATCACGCGCCGAAGACTGTGCCACTTCCCTCGAATTGCCAAGAGAGGAAAACGCGGTTCGGGGGGGATGCTCTTCATTTGACGGGTTATATGGGGGGCCTCGCATGACGTATGTCCTGCGTGCAATGCCACGCTCCACGCCTGTCCAGCCGAGGCCTTGCGATCGAGGAGCTGCAGGGGGTGGAATGGCTTTTCCCCACGTGGGTTTAGTGGTCTGTGATATCAACAGGGTTCTGATTTCCCGATAAGCAGCCCCGATTATAATAACTGCCCTCCCCCGTGGCTCCTTCCCCGTTGTGGAGCTTGCTCCCGTGACCAGCGATGCTTCTTCCTCCTTCCGCTCGTTAAACAGCCGCCCTGACACCGACCAATTCACTCTTTTTTAGGCTGGTCGTTTAATTCACATTCTTTACAGCCCCGGAAGCATCAACGCGTGCCGAACAGGGAGCCCAAGCGCGCCGTCGAAGATGGGCAACTCCAGCTCGCAGGTCAGCAGCTATGTCGCCGCGCCGTACTACCCGGCGCCGTACGGCGGCTGGGTCGGCAGCTGGGAGCAGAGTTACTCGCAGGCGAAGGAGCTGGTCGACCAGATGACGCTGGCCGAAAAGACGAACATCACCTCTGGCACTGGCATCTTCATGGGTACGTTTGTCCCTACCTTGTCCGCAATTCTAGTAACTAACGAGGTTCTCTAGGGTATGCAAGCCTGTAACGATATAGGTCTGCCGGGGACGCGTACTGACATATGATAGTCGCTGCACCGGAAACTCGGGGAGCGCGGAGCGCGTCGGCTTCCCGCAGCTCTGCGTCAACGACGCCCCCAGCGGCGTCCGCCAGGCCGACCTGGTCACCGCCTTCCCACCTGGCATCACCACCGGCGCCACCTGGGACAAGGACCTCATCTACCAGCGCGCCGTGGCCATGGGCGAGGAGTTCCGCGGCAAGGGCGTCAACCTCTACCTGGGGCCCTCGGTCGGCCCGCTGGGGAGGAAGCCGGCGGGCGGCCGCAACTGGGAGGGCTTCGGGTCTGACCCGGTCCTGCAGGGCATCGCGGGCGCGCTGACGATCAAGGGCGTGCAGGAGCAGGGCGTCATCGCCGCGATAAAGCACATGATTGGGAACGAGCAGGAGATGTACAGGATGTACAACCCTTTTCAGACCGCGTACAGCGCCAACATTGGTAAGCCCCTGCGTTTCCGCAAAAGGCGATGGAGGAGGTGAAGAATGGATGTGGAGCTGGTGGACTAACTACCCCTAGACGACCGCACCCTCCACGAACTCTACATGTGGCCCTTCGCCGAGGGCGTGCGCGCGGGCGTCGGCTCCGTCATGCCCTCATACAACGGCGTACATATCACCACCCCCCTCTCCCCCACCTCCTCACCCAGCTAACAACCCCAGGTCAACGGCTCCGCCGCCAGCCAGCACAGCACGCTCATCAACGGCATTCTCAAGGACGAGCTAGGCTTCCAGGGCTTCGTCATCTCCGACTGGCTGTCCCACATGTCGGGCGTGGACTCGGCCCTCGCCGGCCTCGACCTCAACATGCCCGGCGACACCCAGATCCCCCTCTTTGGCTTCAGCTACTGGATGTACGAGCTCAGCCGCTCCGTCCTCAACGGCTCCGTGCCCGTCGAGCGCCTCAACGACATGACCACCCGCATCGTCGCCACCTGGTACCAGCTCGGCCAGGACCAGGACTACCCGGAGCCCAACTTCTCCACCGCCACGCGGGACGAGAAGGGCCTCCTGTACCCGGCCGCGGTGCCGTTCTCGCCCATCGGCGTCGTCAACGAGTTCGTGGACGTGCAGGCGGAGCACCACCTCGTCGCGCGGCAGGTGGCGCAGGACGCGGTCACGCTGCTGAAGAACGAGGGGGAGCTGCTCCCGCTGGGCGCGGGGCGGCCGCTCTCGGTGTTCGGGACGGACGCCGAGGAGAACCCGGACGGGCCGAACTCCTGCGGCGACCGGAGCTGCAACAAGGGGACGCTGGGGCAGGGCTGGGGGTCCGGCACGGTGGAGTACCCCTACCTGGACTCGCCGATCGAGGGCATCAGGAACCGCACGGAGAACGTCACGCTGTACGCCACCGACAAGTTCCCGGACGTGCCGCCGCCGAGCGGGGACGAGATCGCCATCGTGTTCATCACCTCGGACTCGGGCGAGAACCAGTACACCGTCGAGGGCAACCACGGCGACCGCGACGCCTCCGGGCTGCGCGCGTGGCACGGCGGCGACGAGCTGGTCAAGGCGGCCGCCGAGGCGTACGACAACGTCGTGGTGGTGGTGCACACGGTCGGCCCCATCGTCGTGGACGAGTGGGTCGAGCACCCCAGCGTCAAGTCGGTCCTGTTCGCGCACCTGCCGGGCCAGGAGGCGGGCGAGTCGCTGGCCAACGTGCTGTTCGGGGACGTCTCGCCCAGCGGGCACCTGCCCTACACCATCCCCAAGAAGGAGTCGGACTACCCGGAGAGCGTGACGGACCTGATCAACAGCATCCACGAGGACGAGCGGCAGGACGACTTTGTCGAGGGGCTGTAAGTACAAGAGTATGGGTCCCCAAGATATCTACCAGCTAACCTCGGGCCGCAGGTACATCGACTACCGGTACTTCAACAAGGTGGGCATCAAGCCGCGCTACGCCTTCGGCCACGGCCTGAGCTACACCAACTTCACCATGACCGACCCGGCCATCACGCAGGTCACGCAGCTCAGCCGCCTCCCGCCCGCCCGGCCCGCCAAGGGCCCCACGCTCGACTACTCGGGCCCCATCCCCGACGCCGAGGAGGCGCTCGCGCCCAAGGGCTTCTTCAAGATCCCGCGGTACCTCTACTCCTGGCTGCTGCCCCACGAGGCCGAGGCGGCCGTCAAGCGCGGCGAGACCCACAAGTACCCGTACCCGGAAGGCTACAGCGAGGAGCAGAAGCCCGGGCCGCGGTCCGGCGGCGGGGAGGGCGGCAACCCCGCGCTCTACGACGTCGCGTACACCCTCTCCGTGAAGGTGACGAACTCGGGGCCGACGTACGCCGGCAAGGCGGTGGTGCAGGCTTACGTGCAGTTCCCCGAGGGGACGCCCTACGATACGCCCGTCGTGCAGCTGCGCGACTTTGAGAAGACGAAGGAGCTGGGGCCCGGGGAGGAGGAGGAGGTCGAGGTGAAGGTTACGAGGAAGGATTTGAGTGTGTGGGATGTGCAGGTGCAGGACTGGGTTGTGCCGGAGGGGGCGTTCAAGATTTGGGTTGGGGAGGCGAGCGATGAGCTGCATGTGGTGTGCTCTTCGGATGGGGCGTGCGAGGAGGATGTCGAGAGCCCGGTGTAGGCGGCTGGTGGTAGGCATTTAATGCGGGCACTTTTACGTCGTAGTGGTAATATCTAATACGAGTTTTTCTTTGTAGCAAGCCATGAGCTCTTCGAAATGTGATTGGTCCTGGGTACGGGCGGTTGACTATACTCCCTAGGAACAAGGTTTTGGAGGGAACATGAAGTTTGGCGAAGGGATATGATGAGCATAATCTTGGGTATAGCGACCCGGACTGCGATATCACCACCCGTTTCCGCCATAGCAAAAAAATCAATATGGAAAATACAATGCTAATTGACACAGCTTCGAGAAGAGAAACTTCACCTTTTTAGAAACAGCATCGGGGTTCCGAGACTTTGGAGCAAGGGGCGGATACAAGGATGACGCGTTCAACACGCAGATACGCGTATCGCCTATATCGGCCGGCGCGGGGCTATGCGCAAATCTGGGCACTGCGCTTCCCACGTTTTCCTTCACCACCACCGCCCGCCCAACCTCGCAAGAACGATTGAAGTAAGCAAAACGAGCCGCAGGTTGACTCAAAAGCCCTCTCCCCTTCCCTCCTCCACCATGCGGCGGGCCCACCGCAAGTCCCGCTTCGGCTGCCGGGTCTGCAAGCAGCGCCACATAAAGTGCGACGAGTCCAAGCCGTCGTGCCTCAACTGCCTCGCCGTCGAGCGGCGCTGCTCCTTCCTCGACGGCGCCGCCCTCCCGCCGACGACGCCCGCGCCCTCGCCGCAGCCTTCGGCCCCGCCGCTCCCGGCCCCGGACCACAACCCGCCGCACCCGGAGCTCGGCGAGGACTACACCATCACGCACCTCGAGCTCTTCCACCACTTCGAGCATTCCCTCGTGCGCGACCTCAGCCCCTTCAAGCCAGGTGTGGACGCCATGTTCGGGCGCGCCGTCACCGAGTCCTTCGCCTTCCCCTTCCTCATGGACGAGATGCTCGCGCTGTCCGCCGCGCACCGGAGCACCCTCGCGGCGGACCCGGCGCGCAGGGAAAGCTACCTCGCGGAGGCGGCGCGGCTGCAGACGCGCGGGCTCTCGCGCTTCAACGCGGCGCAGACGGGCCTGTCGGACGGCAACTGCGTGGCGGTGTTCATGTACTCGTCTTTCCTGGGCCTGCACGTGCTCTTCGACACCTTCTCGCTGCGCGGCAACTTCGGCTCCGTGATGGCCAAGCTGGTGCAGTGCCTGAGCCTGCACAGCGGGATCCGCGCCATAGCCGCCAACTCGTGGGAGAAGATCCACGGGGACCTCATGGGCGGCGACCAGTCGGTCCTGCGGCCCCTGGAGCCGGTGGGGCCGGACGACGAGTGCGCGCCGGCGTGGGCGCTCCTGGGCGAGTGCGGGCTGGGCGGGGAGGAGAGGGCGCACTGCGAGAAGGCGGTCCAGGCACTGCAGTTCATCTTTGCGCGGCGGGAGAAGGGCGGCGTCGGCGGGGCGCTGGCGATACAGGAGTGGGCGGTGCGGGTGCCCAGCGGGTACATCGAGCTGCTGAGCCAGGGGCGGCCCGAGGCGATGGTCGTGCTGGCGTACTACGCGGTCCTGCTGCACCGGGACAGGGACTGCTGGGCGATTGGCGAGACGGGGGCGTATCTCATCCGGGCTGTCACGAGCCACCTGGGTGAGCGGTGGGCGCGGTGGTTGGAGTGGCCGAATGCGGTGCTAGAGGAGGTTCCGGCGGAGGCGCCTGCTGGGAGCGGCCTGGTACCGTAGAAATAAAAGAGACATGAAACCTAGGCCTATAGTGACGTTCGTGTATGCCGTCCCTGTGAGGTCAGGAAGCAGTTGAATGAACGGCAATGCCCCCGGAATAAGGCTCCTTACCAGGATAGAGAGAAGTACAGAGGAACTCGGCATTGCCTACCAAATCTTGGATGAACTCCTGGTTAACTGGGTTAACATACGACTTTACGCCATCTGCGCTACGTGCTCTTCTAAACCTAAGCCAAGTTACCCTGAGGCGTAACTTGGCTCAGCACTTGTGTTTCCTCAGCCCTACACGTGACAAGCTTCGTGCGTCGAGGCTAGGCAACCACCACCTTCTCAAGCCTCCCCTCTCTTTGAAATAACAGAAACACAGGCCCTCTACTCCTACCTAGATTCCCCACCGGCCTTCCACACGCCCTCCGTTCGACTACCCCCCACCCGGTGGTGATAGGCGAGCTTCCCTAGCCTTACACAAATCGCGCGAAACCCGAACCAGCCAGAACCAAGATGGACACCTCCAGCCGCAAACAACAACCACCGGTCCAACAGGGGGCCGAGTGCAGAGCAGCAGAAAGTCCCGGCCCAGAGACACCCGCGACAAACACTCCCACCCCCGAAGAAGCGCTCCCCCGACCCAGGCTAGCGTCCATCGCCCCCGTCTTCTCAACCTCCAACCTCTCCCGCTGGCTAGAGCACTACGAAGCCCTCGGCTTCACCGTCACGCGCTACGGCGACGAATACGGCTTCGCCAGCCTCGACGGCGTGGAGATTCACGTCTCGGTGAACCCTGACCACGACCCCGCCACGACCGCGGGCTGCGCCTACCTGCGAGTCGAGGACGCGGATGCTATGCGCGCGCGGTGGGAAGGGGTGGAGGGCGGGCGGGGGCCGGCGCCTGTGGATACGGAGTATGGGCTGAGGGAGGGCGGGCATATCGATCCGGATGGGAATCTGATTCGGTACGGGTCGTTGATGCAGGGATGAATGTGAGCATGGTGCTGGGGTATTGCAGTTTTGATAGGTTGGGCTCACACTTGTGCAGTGTTCATTCTAACGTATATTCTTTCTATCTCAGGTATTTCCAGAGCATACGATGTGTCGAGCACGTCTGCCCCTCTACCTAACCGTTCCCTACCTACACGCCCAACTCCTTCACAAACGCCCCCTTGTTCTCCTCGACGTAGCCTTTGATGTCGGTAAGACTTATCCCCCGCTTGTGATTCAGCGTCCCTTCCTTGGGCCACGAAACACCCACCCCCTTCGCAAAGATATTCCGGTACTGCACCCAAAGGTTATCCGGCTCCTCCTCCAGTTGCTTCCTCAGGAACTCCACATCCCACGCCTCCCTCTCCAGCTTCGTCCCGATCACCCCCTCCAATATGTCCGCCAGCTGCCCGTAAGAGACCGTGTCGCCCCCGATGTAGACGACCCTGTTGGCCGTATCCTCAGGGTTGAACACCATCTCCGCCGCCATGGTCCCAATGTCCCGCGGCAGCGAGACCGTAACCTCCCCATCCCACCCCCCCAGCGCCCTCACCGTCCGCGCCGGCAGATCCACAACCCCAAAGTCCGCAATGAAGAGGTAGCTCATAAACAGCCCCGTGGATATGATCGTCCACATCGTCCTGTCCTGCGCGCGCAGCAGCCCCCGCACCTCCAGCATCTCGTCAAACAGCGGCTGCGAGCTGCCCGTCCCGATGGCCTCGTAGTCCATCCCGTACTGCCACGGGAAATACCGCTGCACACCTGCCTCGAGCACGGCTTTCGTGACGCCCAGCTGGGTGCCCGGCTGCATGCCGTAGCCGGCGCACTGCATCACGACGTCGTACCGCTTGAAGAGGGGGACGAGGGCCGCGGGGGCGTTGACGAAGTCGCCGGTCTCGATGTCGGCGCCGAGGGCGCGGATCTTTTGGAGCTGCTCCTTTTTGGAGGGGGAGGGGGAGTTGATGGTGTCTTGGCGGAGGAGGACGGCCAGTTTGGAGGAGGCGCGGTTGGGGTGTTTTGAGAGGGCTTCGAGGATGGCGAGGCCGAGCTCGCCTGCGCCGACTACGAGGATGGACATCTTTTCTTTAGTGTGAGGGAGATGAAGGATTGAGTTTGGTCGCTGCGGAAGACCAATGCTGGCAGGAGATTATGTCCCGGCTCTGCCTCTAATATATACTCGGGGCTCCCAAGGCAGAGCGATGCTGCGTGTCTTCTCCCTAGCTTCCACATGTGCATCGCGAGCGTCATTAATAATCCAACAACATGATTTCATTTGCGCGAAGGAATCGATTGTGGGCCGGCATGTCAGCCAGGTGCGTCAAGACGGACCAGGACCCTATTGGCCATGTCCTCGTTATCCCCAAAGTCAGGCGGGGGATATTGGCTGCTTAAACCCTTAACTCCGAAAATACCCATAAGAGTGTGGCGCCCGGGATTGTGAGATTTCCTCGCGAAGGTTATCTGGTGACACTTCGGGTATATCGGGAGAAGAAAACCAGAGTCGAAGCAATGGAGAGCCGAAGTCACCTGGATCCATCCCGCGTCCCTCAGTTCAAATTGCCGCTCTCAAGCGGCAGCAGGCGGCAGCAAGCGGCCGCGGTATCTCGGCACAAAGACGCCCCGGCCTTCGAGCCCCGGCACATCTCACCTATTACTAAACTCCCATGCGGAGCCAGTCAGAGCTATTTGGTGCCCATGGAGGGTTCAGCCTGCCTGTTGCGGAAGGTGCCGCTTACTCCGGGCTCCGCTGCCGGGACCCGCAGGTTCTTGGGACTGGGACTCGTGCCTGCCAATGTGGAGCGTCGGGGCGACGTAACGCGTGCCCCGCGCGGCGGGATGCGGGGCATGTTTGCGGGGGCTGTAGCGGGGGCTGTAGCGGGGGGACATGGCCCTTGAGGGACATACCTCGTGTGTGAAGACGTGTCCGTCTCGGAGAGTGAGAGCCAGAGAATGATGTCTTACTTCTATATGTTTTTTCTACCCTTGGTGGTGGGACCCCGCTCCAAACAATCCCGGAGAGTTGTGCCTCGTATGTTGTTTTGCTGCACCCTGTCATGACATCCACCTCGCCCCTGCCAAAGCTTGCGGATGCCTCCTTTTTGGCATGTAGAGCCGCACGAATCGCGCCCTGCTAAAGTCCACAATTCCTCCCCACCTGTATGTGTGTAGGACCTCTCCCGCACCACGGGTGATCGGGCACCGGGAAGGCCACGTTCGGGATGGCGCAGACACTGCCACCAGGCCCCGACTAGCGGCGCCGGCGCATTTACATACACCAACAGGAGTAACCTGAGCCGCCACGCCACATCCTCCCCCGCACACCCAGACCCTGCGCGTGACTCTCCCCGCAGTTCCGGTTGAGTCGGATCCGAAAGCGCAGCCTCTCCCACGCCTACGACACACGGAATTCCCTGCTAGCGTGTTTCCTCTCCCCACAGTGAGGGGGCGTCATGCGGGAACTGAAGCTCCTGCCCCTCGCACTACGGCAGAAAGCTGCGCGAGTGCGCCACTCCGGTCCTTCTTAAGGCTTCGTGCAACCAGGTCGCGATGTCGGTCCTACCCCGCGGCATCCTATACCTCGCGGCCCCTTCCTCCCGTTCTCTCTCTGCCCCCCCTTTAATACTACACCATCTCTCTTCTCAACCTGCGTCCTGCCATTGACCTCCCCAAACATAAACACCCAAAATGACGGTCGCAGACTCGTTCCCGGCGGTGCAGACCGCCCCCGGTTCCACCAACGTCCCCATCGCGCCGTACCCGGCCTCCACAACCTCGCCCTCCGCCGACGCCGCCAAGGTCGCCGCCGACCTCGTCGCCTCCCTCAACGCCGGCATCGCCAACAAGGACTACGCCGCCATCGCGGGCCTGTTCCTCCCGGACGGCTTCTGGCGCGACCACCTCGCCCTCACCTGGGACTTCCGCACCCTCAAGGCCCCCGCCATCGAAGGCTTCCTCGAGGGCGCCGCCGCCTCGCGCGATGGCTTCCGGCTGAAGAGGGTGGAGGTCGACAGCAGCGCGCCCCACCGCGCGCCCAAGGTGCAGGCCCTGGGCCCCGGGTCGTGCGTCCGCTTCTTTATCCGGGTGGAGACCGTCTTGGGGGAGGGGCTGGGCCTCGTGCAGGCCGTGGAGCAGGACGGCGCGTGGAAGATCTTTACGCTGTATACGAGCTTGAGGGAGCTGAAGGGCCACGAGGAGGGGACCTTCCGTCGGCGGCCCGTGGGGGTTGAGCACGGCGGGATCCCGGGCCGGACGAACTGGGCTGACCGCAGGAAGCTCGCGGCGGACTTCCAAGACGGGAGCGAGCCGGCCGTCTTCATCCTGGGTGAGTTGCACCAATAACGCCACCGCAGTCCTCCCCCGTACTGACCCGCCCAGGCGCCGGGCAAGCCGGCCTCACCGCCGCCGCGCGCCTCAAGGCCGTCGGCGTCAACGCGCTCGTCATCGACTCCAACGACCGCGTCGGCGACAACTGGCGCGGCCGCTACCACCAGCTCGTCCTCCACGACCCCGTCTGGTTCGACAGCATGCCCTACATCCCCTTCCCCCCGCAGTGGCCCATCTTCACCCCCAAGGACAAGCTGGCCGAGTTCTTCGAGGCCTACGCCACGCTGCTCGAGCTCAACGTGTGGACGCGCACCGACCTCGTCTCCACCCGCTGGGACGAGGCCAAAAAGGTGTGGACCGTCACCGTGAGGCGGAGGGGCGCGGACGGGAGCAGCGAGGAGCGGACGTTCCACCCGCGGCACGTCATCCAGGCCACGGGCCACTCGGGCAAGAAGAACATGCCGCAGTTCAAGGGCCTGGAGAGCTTCGCCGGCGACCGCATCTGCCACTCCTCCGAATTCGAGGGCGCGCGGGAGGACGGCAAGGGGAAGAAGGCCGTGGTGGTGGGCTCGTGCAACTCGGCGCACGACATCTGCCAGGACTTCCTGGAGAAGGGCTACGACGTGACCATGGTGCAGCGCTCCAGCACCTGCGTCGTCTCGTCCGCCGCCGTCACCGACATCGGGCTCAAGGGCGGCTACGACGAGGACTCGCCCCCGCCCGACGACTCGGACATCATAACCCACGGCAGGCCCCTCCCCGCCTTCAAGGCCGACCAGGTGGCCGTCGCCGCGGCGCAGGCCGAGTTCGACGCCGCCACCATCGAGGGGCTCGAGAGGGCCGGCTTCAAGGTCGACCGCGGGCCGGACCGGTCGGGTCTCATGATCAAGTACTTCCAGCGCGGGGGCGGCTACTACATCGACGTGGGCGCGTCGCGGCTCATCGCGGAGGGGAAGATCAAGGTGAAGCACGGGCAGGAGATCGCCGAGGTGCTGCCGCGGGGGCTGCGGTTCGCGGACGGGGAGGAGCTGGAGGCGGACGAGGTCGTGCTGGCGACGGGGTACCAGGACATGCGCTCGCAGACGAGGGCCACGTTCGGGGACGAGGTCGCGGACAGGGTGGGCGGGGTGTGGGGGTATGATGAGGAGGGGGAGATGCGGACGATCTGGAGGCGGAGCGGGCATCCTGGCTTCTGGTTCCATGGCGGGAATCTGGCGCTGTGCCGGTACTTTTCGTTGTTCCTGGCGCTGCAGATCAAGGCTCTCGAGGAGGGGGTTGTCAAGTACGGAGACGTGTAATCGTCCCTTGTACGAATGGATTGTTAGGCCGTCTCTATGCAACTACCAAACTTGTAGTCGCGGTGGCTGTAAGCGTTGGTTCGCTCTTGCATATAACTCGACTTGAGAGAACAGTTAGTGAAGTCCGTTGTAACTCCCGGGCCAATCCGGGGCCTTCCATATGCAAGTAGCGAAGGTGTGCGCTCACTCCATCGTCAGCCGGACTTTAGAGTGCTTTAGCTCCGATACGTCCCGCAGACACAACCCGCCAAGATAAGCTTCAACGAACACACAACACGCACACATTAACACGCACAAAGACAGCGACGGCAACATGGTCGGGAATTTCCACTTCGTCGACGCGCTGGGGGCCAACAGGGCCGCGAAGCGGCAGGCGCGCCGCCACGTCATGAAGGGCAAGAACGCCGGCAGGACGATCCGCCGGGGCGCGAAGCGGGAGGCCGTCCGACGCCAGAGTCCCGGGGCCGCGACGCCTATTGGAGAAGGGGAGGGAGATCGAGAGACGCGAGGGCTGGAGGTGGTGGTGTCACCCGCGACGGCGCCGAGGTACCTAGGGAGCCAGATGCTCACGGTGGCGGCGCCTGTGCGCATCACGAGCTATGCGCTGCGGGTTGTCAACCAGTGTACGGCGGCATTCCTTTTACCATCCTTGAGGTGGAGCGCTCGGCTGACGTCGTGTTTGCAGTTTATACCTACGTGGCGGACAGGGTGTATCCGGTCCAGCTGGGCATCACGCTTGAGGACACAAAACGCCTCTGGCTGCAGCTCCTGCTCTCCGACGAAGCCAGTACGTTCTCGTCTCCCATCACACATCCTAACCCTTCCTTCCCCGATACCTGCACAGAAAAGAAAGGACCCAGTTCTAACATGGCAACAAGCCTACTACTGCACCATCGCCCTCCTCCAGGCCTGTAACCAAATCTTCTTCCTCGGTGGCCGCACCTCGCAGGAAGAGCTGCACCATCTCTCGCAGGCCTACGCGCACATCAAGGAGCGCCTCCAGGGGCCCGACGCGCTCTCCGACTCCACCATCGCGATCGTGGTGGCTTTTGCGCACCAGGAGCAGATTAGGGGCGGCCGCTCGCAGGCTCAGATCCACCTCGAGGGCTTGCGGCGGATGGTGCAGCTGCGCGGGGGGATCGGGGCGCTGGAGGGGAACCTCCCGCTTACGCTCAAGCTGTGCAAGTATGCTGTTCTCTCCCACCGGTAGTCCCGTGTCTGGTCCTTTCTCCCTAATAATGCTGTTTCAGGACGGACGTTATCTTCACGCTGCAGTACGGCGGCCGCACGGCCTTCTTCCGCGATAACATGCACCAGGTCCGCGACTCGCTCTTCGTCGGAGGCCCGCTTCTAGATCATATCCCAGCCGCGCCAGCCCCAACCCCGCATCAGTGTCTCGACCCGCGACTCGAAGGGATTCTCGCCGACGCCCTGCACGTCTCCTCCGTCTTCAACAGCCGCTCCCAAAAGTGCCGGGCCAGTCTCGTCGCCTACCAGGAGATTGTCCTGTCCATCCTCTACCGCCTCCTCGACTTCCGCCCGCTGCAAGCCCCCCCGCTGGGCTCGGGCGTGGAGGCGGCGTATCACACGGGGCTGACGGTATTCATAATGACCGTGTTCCTGCAGCACCAGCACCACCGCTTCGTCGACCTGCGCCTGACCTTGGGGAGTTTAAGGGAGGTATTTGAGACCACGGCTGTCGAGGTGGAGGGTGAACTGGCGCTTTGGGCGCTGGTTGTTGGTGGGATCTGGATGTGGGATCACCCGGAGGAGGGGTGGATTGCTCCGAGAATCAGGGGGGTTTCGCGGGGGTTGGGGATTGCGAGCTGGGATGGGGCGCGCGGCGTGCTCAAGAGGTTTCCGTGGATAGATCGGATTCACGACGAGTCTGGCCGGAAAGTATGGGAACGGGCGCTCGAGTACGGCCAGTTACAGTAGACGGCTCTTTGTGGCATTACCGACGGACCTTGAGGCGACGGTTGAAGAGCCGCTCGGCAGTTGGCATTCGAATAATACATTAACGACTAGTCCAATGGAAGCAAAAGCGTTTCCACGTCCTAATACCGCCATCCCCTATCTAGTTGAACTTCTGCTTGACCCACTCCTCCGAAAGCTTCCACAACCTCTCCGCATCCTCGCTGGCCACCGCACCAGGCTGCGCCTTGACGCTAATCTGACAATCCGCCATGAAAGCCCCGTAGTTCTCGTTCCCGTCGACGGTAGCCCCGACCCCCTCCCCAACCTTCGGGTCCAGCGCCGCCACGAGCGTCGTCGAGGCCCCGGCCCCCATCGTCCTATACTGGTATGGCCCGTTCACAAACATATCCTTGACCGACTCGATGGTCTCGGCGGGGAAGTACCTCACGAGCTCGGTTTGGATGACGCCCGGGTGCACCGCGACGCTCACTATGCCGTGCTCCTCGAACCACCTCTTGTTTGCGCCGATTCCGAAGAGTACGTTGGCCACTTTGCTACGGTTGTACCCGTCCAGCGGGAGGTATGTCGCCTCCCCGATGTCCTTGTACCCCCATGCGCCGAAGAGCTTTTCGCTTGGCTGCTCCACCTCCGGCAGGTCCTTGTTCTTCTTCTCGAAGAAGGGGTCGCTCCAGCGCATGACGGAGGCGGTGGGGGACCCGGAGGTGACGTTGACGATGCGCGCCGCAGCGCCCCCGCTGGCCCTGGCGAGCTTGGGAAAGATGAGGTTGGCGAACAGGAAGTGGCCGATGTGGTTGGTGGCTAGGTGCATCTCGATGCCGTCATCGCTCATGGTGCGCTCGGGGAGGCCGCCAATGCCGGCGTTGTTGATGAGGATGTCGAGCTGCGGGATGTCGGTCCAGGAGAGGAACTCGGCAGCGGCGGCGCGGACGGCCTTTTGGCTCGAGAGGTCGAGCTTGAGGGCGCGATAGTCCACGCCTGGGTACTCCGCCTTGAGGGCGTCGATGCACTCTTGCAACTTGGCGGGATTGCGGCCTGCGATGATGAGGTGGGCTGGGGACTGGGAGGCCTGGGGTGTGTTAGTCGAGGAGCTGACTAGCACGCGAGAGTGTGGCGGATAGACGGCGGGCTTACCAGGGCCTGCGCGGTGGAGAAGCCGATCCCCTTGAGGTTCACGCCGGTGACCAGGATGGTCTTGCCGCGGATGGCGTCGGGAAACGCCCGGGCGACCTCTAGGCCCTCGGTGGCGTCGTTGAACTCGGGGTAGGTTGTGGAAGGCATTCTGAGGACGGAGCGAGTCTGACGGCGAGTGCTTGTATTGGTGTTTCTTTGGATGGGATGGGATGTCAAATGGAGAAGAATGATGATGCAGAGTGAGTTCAGTGGAAGAAAGCAAGGAGAAGCCGGCCCTTTTTATACTTGATCGCGCCTCTATCGTTTCTATGTCGGTCACCTTTGCTGCCTCCCGGGACGACAAGGGCCAATAAGAGACTTATTACCCGATTCGGCATCATAGCACCCGAGTCGCTTGTGCCGAGCCGTACAAAGTGTCCGCTCTGGTGGAAACGTCCCAACCAATGAGAGATTTGTTTCCTCTTTGGGAAAGGATCCGTTGTCGCCCCGGCGCCCGAGTCTTAACTCCGGAAGGGCTCCTCGCGCATTGAATCTCCGACGGATCCGTCTGGAATTATCACCGACTGCTTAGTCCCGCCCTTTTCTCAGTCCGTTCCAGTGTGTCGGTCCGAAAAGAGAAACCCGAAAAGCCCTAGAGACTCAGGGTCCCTCTCAATGTTTGCCCTGGAAAATACTAAAAGATGGGCGGTTCATCCCCACACGACTAAACGGCGATACCCTCTAGGAGTAAGTCAAAGAGTGGTTATTCGGTGTGATGTAAATCTCAAAAGTTGTTAAAAGCTGACTGAACGACATCAGTTTCGTAACGCATGAATGCTCGGACATATCAATTAAGACCCAACATCATTCCCTACTCTCTCCTCGAGGCGACGAGCCAGAAGTCTCGCTGCATGAAGATGCCAACGCAGCTTGAGTCCCACACCTTGACTCTGTCAGTAGCTCCTACTGCAGGTACGGATAGCTCGGATCTGGAACATACCTGAGAAGGGTTGGCAACGCATATCTCAAAGTGACGGAGTAGCTAAATCCTATTAGCTTACTCCAGCAAACAAATCGTAGAGTGGCCGAGTGGGGGGAGCCCGTGGAGGTATCGGGGCGACCTACCTCGAAGATGATCTTGTTCAGCTCGATGTAAGCCACGTTCTTCCCCAGACACAACCACCGCCCATGCCCAAAAACAAGATCCACCGCCGCCTCCTTCGCCCTCATCTCCTCCGCACTCCCCTCCATCCACCTCCCCGGCCTAAAGAAGTCCGCGTCCTCGCCCCACACCTCCTTGTTCCTCGACAGCCCGAACGCCGAGTACCCGATCACCGTCCCCGGCGGCAGGTCCATCCCACGAAAGGTGTCGCCCTCGGGCGGGACGACTTTCGACATGAGGCCCGTGATGGGGGGCCAGATGCGCAGGCCCTCCTTGATGACGGCTTGCAGGTAGGGAAGCTTTTTGGCGGCGGAGTCGGGGACGGGGGAGGGGAGGTCGTGCTCGCGGACGGCGGTTAGGATCTCGGCGACGAGCTTGTTGTAGATCGAGGGGTTTGTGATGATGTGGAGGAGGGTGGCGCGGATGGACGTGGCGGTCGTCTCGGAGCCGGCGACGCTGGGAGTGTTAGCAATAACCGGTTGGGAAGAGGTAGCAGAGGGCCGTACATTTGGAGGAGGGACTCTGACTCGGCTTCGGGCTGGGTGAGGCCGTGCCGGACAAAGGAGCCGAGCATGTCCGGTTTGTCCTTTGCGTTGGGGCCGAACCTTTCGGCGGCCTTTTCCTTGCAGATCCTGGACGACACGGGTTAGTCTTGGTATTTGATGACCGTCAGACGAGCCACTTACCGCAGCACACGACCAAAGCCGAGGTCATCCTTCTCGGACGGCATGAAAGCCTTCAAGATGCCCGTCCGCAACACCCAGCTCAGCTTGGGCATCGTCGACACAAACATGATGAACGGCATGTTCTGCTCCACAGCCTCAATGTACCCGTAGGTGTCGCGGTCCTCCTTTAGGCAGCCAAAGGCCTCGCTGTAGGCGAGGTCCGAGATTACGTCGAGGGTGAAGTACTGGGCGATGCGGCCAAAGTCGAACGGCCGCACGGGGGCCGGCGAGGTAGAGTCGTATTTGTCGTAGATGAGGCTGAGGAGGGAGTTGATGTTGCGGTCTATCTTTCCCTCTACCTCTTCAATGTCCTTCCCGGTGTACTGGATTCCATGTCAGAAATAAACGCCTACCGAGGAAGTCGCCTGCATCATCTCTTCCGGCAAGAAAGGTATAGGATTGCTGTTCACGTAGTGTAGTAGTGTTCGCAACAACGTGTCAACTTACTCCGGCAGACATCTTGGACCTCAACGCATGATGGAGCGCGTTGTCCCTCTGGGACAGGATGTTATCCGCGTTCGGGTCGAACCGCATGGCGATGTACCAGTCCGAACGACGATACGGGCTGCGAACACCTAGCATCCGCCGCAGCATCGCCGGATCGCCGGTAACCAGCTCGTTGGGCCCGATGCGCGCGAGCGGGCCTATATGCTACGTCAACACTCAGCCAAGCACAGCCATGTATGAGAAACGGGTGCATCCCGGACAAAATCCCTCATGCAATGGGCGGACCAGCAGGTCGGGACTCTCCCAACTCACCATATTTCTCATTCGCCAGCCCCAGTTCCCAGTGCGTTTTACCCCCCATGATGACCCGGACCAGCCAGAGGTTCGTGAACCCGGCCAGCGGCGGTCCCCTGATGTGCCGCAGGCGCAACCACGCCCGGACGGTCTGCACCCCATAGAGCACGGCACCGGCGGCGGAGAGCAGCCCCGCGCAGAGGAGCGGGTTCTCGGCGGTCCACTCCAGGGCCTCCGATGCCCTACTGTGAGAGATCAGGTCCATGGTTTAAGCTAGCTTCCCGCTACTCAAGCCTCGAGGGAGCGTGCACGAAGAAGAAAGTTGGGGGCGGAAGCTTTGATTACGACTGGGACACAATCTGCGGAACGACCTGCGGGGACCAGAAATAACAAAGAAAGTGGCCGTGTCCACACGGAATCCACAAGCAGTCCGCGCTAGAAAGCGGCCCGAAGATAGGACGCCTTTTTCGTCATTGCATGGGTTCGTGGCGTGGGACTCCGGCGGTGCTACGCCGGGGAGAGTATAGCGTTATGCATGGATCCTTGCAGCTCAGCCATCCGCTGGGACGGTTGCGACGTGTGGTCTCGTGTGATTGGTGTGGGGAAGCGGCATGCAGATCCCGTGGGGTTGTGTTCTTCAGTTTGCGATAAAGAAATGGGTGGGCATGGGCGCGTGTTCTATGAACTCTAAACCCGGATGGGTCTTGCATATGCACTGTCAGCGAATCCGAAGATATGGGAGTGGGTCATATTAGTCCCTTTCCAAGAGGGCAACAGGGCCGTCCGGCAGATGCCCCGGCGTTTCGCAAAGGCGACCCTGGGCGCGTTTCTCACAGCGGCATGCATAACTCTCAGCGAAACAGCTGTGGCTCCCGACATGGCTAAAAATGGCTGTGTCCTCTCATAGAGAACTGGTGGGATTGTAAAACCGCTTCTAGGTCTAGTTTTACTATATTCAGAGTTAAGAGAAGAGAATTGGCTCCGAAGCCATTGTTGCACCTTCGGTGTAAGGGTTTATTTAGCATTAACCTACCCAGCGATAGTCAGCCTAAAAGCGCTTATCCAAGAAACTACACGTAAATTCAAGATATACCGTAAATCGAATCTACCTACTTATTATTTATTTGGTGGCCTGAACTGCGCAGTTGACAACCCCGCGCGCTATCACGTGTCCCTCTACCACAGGTGTCCGCTTCTGCAGTACCCCGCGTAGCCTTGCGCTTGCTGGACTCACGACACCGTTGATTTCCAATCGTTACTCTCCATGGTTCGCTTCACCATGCCCTCCGACGCCCGTTCTGGTAGCCGCGTCAGCCCTGCTAGAGCGAAGCAAGATCTGGAGGGTCAGGCACAAGAGGACCAATACTCGGCCTTCACAACCACCGAGAAGCGGTGCATCGTCTCCATGGCCTCCCTCGCATGCTGGATCTCCAACCTCAGCACCTTCATATACCTCCCCGTCCTGCCCGCCCTGTCGGAGGCGTTCGCCGTGTCGGCCGGCCAGATCAACCTCACCATCACCGTTTACATGGTCGTGGCCGCCGTGGCTCCCACCTTGGTTGGGGACGCGGCGGACGTGTTGGGGAGGCGGGTCGCCTACGCCTTTTCCATGGGCCTGTTTCTCGTCGCCTGTGTTTGCCTCGCGTGCGCTGCTTCGTACGGCCAGCTGCTCGGCTTCAGGGTGCTCCAGGCCTTGGGACAGTCCGGTAAATGGCGCCCGCCAGCAGCTTCAGGCCATATCCTGAAGGGATTTTCCGCGATTGGCTAATTTCGAGGAACGGACAGGTATTATTGTAATAGGCTACGGCGTGGTTGCAGATATTGCCTCCCCGGCTGAGAGGGGCTCTTACATGAGCGTAGCGTCTTTCGCGTAGGCCATTACTTAGACTGTACCCTATTCCAGAATCCGGTACTCAACTTCTGACCCTTCTTCAGAGTAACCGTCGGACCTTGCCTCGGCCCCGTCCTCGGTGGCTCGTTGGCTCATGCAGCGGGGTGGGCCTGGATCTTCTGGTTCCTCGTCATCGTCTCTGCGCCCTGCCTTCTCCTCATGGTCTTTTGCCTCCCCGAGACCTCGCGGAATGTCGTTGGTAACGGATCGATACCGCCTGCGAAATACCTACGACTCCCACTCGCCCCGAAACGGTTCATGAAACACTGGGAGAGCGAAGAGGGCGGCAGGAAAACAAACCTTTGTGTCCCAAACCCGCTCCGATCACTTGCGGTCCTAAGGCGGAAGGACAACTTGGTCGTCGTCCTAGCTTGGGGGCTTATGTACGCTGTGTACTCAAGGTACGTAGACTGCCTTTAACGCTATTCATTATGTCGCTAAGCTAACTACTCTCTAGCATCATCTTCAGCACGTCGACATTATTCGAAAGGGAATACAACCTTAGTGAATGGCAGCTGGGACTTGTATACCTACCCTTCGCAGTCGGCGGCACGGTTTCTACATTCTGCTCTGGCTGGATACTAGACCGGACATATCGCAAAGCTCGCACCAGACGGGGCTTGAGCACCGATGGATATAGCGGGCTTGATGCTCTCGACTTCGCTATCGAGAAAACTCGGATACGAGCGATGGCGGTACCCATGGCGGCAATTATGTTTTGTGTTTTCGGCTACGGCTGGACTTTGCAGCGCCGGCAAGTAAGTATACTCTTATATTGTACTCTAGTGGTCTCCTATAAGACGAGCGGCCCCGGAGAAAGTGAATTAACACGAAGGTCTAGCATATCGCCTTTCCCCTTGCGCTCCAGTTGGTTCTCGGATTCAACCTTCAACTTAATTTCACTGTGGGTTGTACCACTTTGCCACAGTTTCAAGTCCACACACGTGTTGAAAGTAGCTAACAACAAGTGCACGACATAACGGCAGGGCTTTAACACGCTCCTCGTAGACATCAACCCCCAGTGCCCAGCTGCGGCTAACGCATCCACTAGCATCATACGCTGCGCATTATCCGCCATCGTCATCGCAGTTCTAGATGACTTATTTGAGGCCGTCGGAGTCGGCTACGCGTTCACGGTTATTGGGGCCTTTTGTGTCGTCGTTCTAGCGCTCTTCTTAGTCGAGTACCGCTGTGGCATGGAGTGGAGGAACGCGTCAGTTGGAAATGCGGCGGAGAGGTGAACACACGGAGAGCCAGCAGCGAGGGTATCTTAAAATCCACTACGCTAGGGAAGAACATTTGATGACCCCAACGTCGCCATTCCGGGGGCACAAGAGCGACTTCTCGGCGGCCCATAAGGTGCAGGAGGAGAGGCAGTCTCTGCTGACCCAGTCCCCTGGCAGCGTGAACAGCTCGCTCTTCCTGTCTGCAACGGCCCTAGACCCCCTAAGCCCTCTGGCATTACTTGATTCTCTCCTAGACGTGGTGTTCCTCGGAGCTGGTCTTGATACAGGTGTACTCGCTGGTTGTGCTGCGTCCCAGCGGAGAGGAGTGACACAGATCGAGAAGTCGTGTGAAATAAAGGCAAGGCGGTCCTTCCACAGCATGGAAACGGCCATCGCCAAGTTGGAGAGTGGAATGTCGCCGGAGAAAGGCGTGAGGTGAATAGAGGGCGCTGGGTCTTGCGGCCCGTCTGGCGGTTGTCGTGGCGGCGGCGCAAGGTCTTTGGAGTCGAGGAAGAAAAGCTGCTTGCCGCCTGGACTTTGCTGATTCCCTGACAGCTGTACCAGAACGTGCTTTTCGTCATGAGAGACTAGCACCTGGTCAACCTTGCTATCTTTGTAGGCGTCCTGGGCGTCGGCACTGGTGCTGGCCACGGCGCCGGATACCAGCATTGTGTGTTCGCATCTCTCGGCCAAATCCCAATCCAACACGAGGACGCAATCCGCCGCAAACCCAACCAGGAGAGTAGGGTCAGTAGGACTTGCTATCCATTTCTGAACCGGAGAGCGTTCCAGGTTAAATGACGTGAGTAGCGTAGCTGTCGACACGCTGACAACGTGCACCTGCGTCCGGGTGTGGACGAGTATGCGACTAGCATCGGGCTGCAGTAATAGTTGGAGGATCCGCCCCTTGACCGCCCTTCGCAGCTGTATTACAGACTTCTGCACCGCCACTGCCTCCTCTCCCGGAACTGACGGCGATGTGACGGACATTACCATCAGCTGCCTGCTCATGTCGATAAAGGCGACGCATTTCCCATCCGCGCTCCACGCGACCTTTTCGATCATAAACTTCGACCTGGAAGCGTATAACACGGAATATTTCCCCAGCTGCAGATCGTGCAGCCGTGCGATTCCCTTCTCCGTCCCGGAGCAGTAGAACCGGCCCTTGGGACACACCGCAAGCGCTGTCACAGGATCAATGGCCCCCTGGGTCGTGACAGACGTCTCTGGAGGCGTCATCGCGTAGCCTTCGCTGGTAGAGTCCACATCCCCGCTAGCGGCTTCGGCGAAACTGGCAAGCACGCTGGGCTCCCAGGCATTCGCGTAGTAGCCCCTGATGTCGTAGAACCGCCTGGAGTCCGGGCTCAGAGCCAGGCCGATGACGGCGTCCTGCGACGCCAGCTGGTACAGCTGCATGAACGTCTCCGTGGTGAAGACCTTGGTCCTGCCGTACCCGTCGCCGGTGACGAACAGCTTGCCGTCGCGGCTGATGGACAGCTTCGTGGCGGCGGTAAACACCTCGTCGACCTCGTCCTCGTAGGGGTCCCACCTGAAGACGACGCCTTCGAAGTTCAGGCCCAGGACCTGGGGCTCGTTCGGGTGCCATACGAGCTCGCGCAGCTCGCGGATGGCTATGGTTGGGTCTTTCCGGCGGCAGTGGCCGATGTGCATGGGCCCGTCCAGCTCCCAGGCCGAGACTGGGTGGCGCCGGTAGGCGACGGCGACCAAGGTGCCGTCGCGGCTCAGGGCCATGTGGCTGGCGGAGTTTGTGAACTTCTCCTCGGCGTCTGCCTCCTCGACCTCCGCTACGACCTCCCACAAAGGCTGGTCGTCTTCAAGCGAAAGCGACCGGACACACCTGTCATCCGTCGCCAAGAGAAGCGTCATGTCATCGTCCGTGAAGACCATGTCGAGTGGGCGGGTTTTTGACGGCACGCTTTCGGCAGACAGGATGCACCTCCCGGTAGAAATGTCCCACACCTTGGTGGTCTTGTAGCCGTAGGTGGCAAGCAACGTAGCTGTGTCGTTCAGTTGCATCCTGTCGACGTGCTCCCCGTGCTTCACTGGGCTGCAGCTCGACTCCTGGAAGTCCGACGCGTGGAACAGCGAAACGGTGCCGCCGGCCGTGAGAGCCGCCACCTTGGAGCCTGAGACCTTGATCGAAGACGCGAATGCGGAGCCAAGCGGGATCCGCGCAAGGGCATCATCCCACCTCTCCGCGGAAACGCCCAAGACTGTGAGAGTGCTAGTTTTGCTGAATTGTTGGTATATCGCGGAGCCCTTTGGACAAAATGCTGCTATGGATGTGTAGATGGCCTCCGGGGTGCGCTGGAGGACATTGCCGAATTTCCCCACGACACGAACCAGATCCACAGACCAGCTTTCGATTAGTTCTGCCCCCTGTATGACGTAGGCCTCCGGGCTCTCCTCCTGCTTAATGCTTTTCGCATACCGCGAGAGGTCCTTGGAGACCATCAACAGTGTTCGGATCCGTCTCTTGATCGAGAGCGCGTGAATCCAAGTCAGCACCGCACTGCTCGTAAGGAACCTTTTCAGGGCGGCAAAAGTTTCGTCGTCAGACACGGGTGAGCAGATAAGATGCGACGACCAGTACTCCGCGGAATAGTCCAGAAACTCGGGCTTATTGTTACGAATCAGCTTCGTCCGCAACCCGTTGGTAAGCAGGCATTGCATTGCTGTCAGGAACACCTGCCTGTGGCCTTCCTGCCGACCGATGGTCAGCGGGCGGCCGTCCTCTGGTGGTCCGAGAAGGTATTCGCGGGCCGTCTGGTGAGCCAGGGCAATCTTCCCATCGTTATCAACGACGGCGAATCCGCCACAGAGGTCAACGATGGTCCGCGGAAGGTCCAACAGGTCTGAAGTGACGTCGCCGAGGGCCTGTGAGAGCTCCGCGGTCGACAAGCAGCGCGCTGAGCATGTGATGGTCTGGAGGATCTGCTTTGCCATTGACCGATCCCGAGAATTGGGAATGTTGACCACGGAGAGAGCCATCCGATCGTAGATGGCCTCCATCCCCGCCGGGAGCTCGCGTAACACGCGCTCGATGTCTTCTCGTTTGTGGCAATGGTTGAGTTTCTCCACCGCGAGTCGCAGCCACTTACTAGGAGTTAGCACAATCGCTGTCGATAGCTAAAGGGAACCATTTAAGCGTACCAAGAAGTTATTTTCGGACGCCTGTACTATGCGCGCCTCGATCTCCTCCTGAAAGTCCGGAGTCCCCGCCACCTCCAGTTCGCGCTTAACGTAGTGGTGGAAATCACCAAGCCTTCCTTCGATCGCCACAGATCTAAAGGTAAGGTGAGAAGGGAGCCTCTCACACGCGGCGCTGATATCCGGGGTCGGGCGGCTGGTGAAGAGAATGCGGACGGGAATGGTAGAGGTCACATCGGTGAGCAGCTTGAGCGTCGCGCGCGGGTTCTCCGCCTCGTCGAGGCCGTCAATAACCCAATACAGAGGCTGCGTGCTCTGCTGCCGGAATATGATGCTCTTGAAAAGACGGTGCCAGATGAAGCCCGGATCAGCCGTCTCAAAATCCACGGCCTCGTCGACGAGGACGGAGATCTTCTCCATCATCCCGGGAACAGTGTGGGCGATCTGGAATGCGAGAGACCTGAGCACGAAGCTCAGGGTCCGCTTCCGCTTGTCGCCGTACCGAATGAAGAAGTACTGGCACTTCAGCCCGTCTTCGACGAGATTGTTGATGACAAAGGAGCTGAGAACCGACTTCCCCGCGGCTGCACCGCCGTTAATCCAGAGCACCGAGTGGTCCTGTGTTGACTGTTGTTTCCACTCTATGAAGGCCTCATTCTGGATGATCCATTCGCTCGTGCCTTGGGTCCACTGGTCGCGGTAGAAGATGTAATCCGAGCCCGGCAGCTCTGGGAGCGCCAAGAGAGACCTTAGGTCGAGCGATGCCCTCCTCCCAGGCACGCTGGGTCCCTTCGCGTTGTCTTGTGAAATCAACTTGCTAACAAGGGACTTGAGGATGTTCCTGACGGTGATATAGTTCGGGTCGTAGGAGTCGTCATATTTGCAGATGGTGTGGTGATCTGCGTGCATCGCCCTGGAGATCTCGCCGGGGTAGCCAAGGACAGAGGAATCTTTCTCCAGCACCATCTTGATCGATTATTAGCGTTGGCATCAGCCTTACTCACTTAGGTTCGATCCACGCACCACTTGTGTATTCTTGAGGCCAATGGGCGTTGGCAGCGTCTCGTAGAGCGAGACAATATCAAGCCTCGGCGCGATATGCCTGAACTGCTCGTTCACCTTTTGAAGCGTTGCCGAGTTCTTCATAAGGTCGGTGACGTATTTCTTGGAGTTGGTAATCATGGATGATTCCAGGATCCGATTCAAGATTTGGGCTAACATTGTTCCGCGATGTGGCGTGGCGAGGAAGGTGATGGCAGAGATTGACTTGATAATTGCCTCATATTTGGGATCGTTTTGGCCTTGCATGTAGGCCTATGACCTAATTAGCATCAGGGCATTTGGGTAGTCCACTCCCACTCCGATCTCACCTCCTTCACGATAAGACCACCCATGCTGTGAACGACAAATATCAGCGGCACGGTTCCCATGTCCAGCTCGTCCATGTTCTGGTCCTTGGCATATTTCAGATCGAACAACAGTTCCTTGGCGAAGTCCAGGATGGAGGTTGTGACATTGCCTGTTGCTTGAAAGGTCGCATTATAACCAAAAGTCATAATCCTAGCGAGGCAGATATCAGGCTCCAGGGGCAGGAATGTCAACGGCCAGAACTTCTCGGGGTCGCGGAACTTGGACCAGGTGCCCCGGCTCGTGCCTCCCAGGCCATGGATGAAGACAATATCCACCTTTCTCCCATTGTCCGGAGTGTAAACGACGTTTAGGCCCAAAGGGCCTGTGTCGGGAGTGCCTCCGGTCACCGATATGCCGCTCTCTGTCTGGGCACTTGGTCTGCGAATTGACAAGGATTGAAATGTGCTAGGTCTTGGTACCACAGCGCCCGACACCGAGGGAGGGCGAGACTCCGATGGACCACCATCGCTCCCTTCCTCGTGGGATCCTTCGTCATTTTTGGATTTCTTCCAGGTTTTCAATTTCTTAAGCTGCAATGGAGCTTCGTCAGTTCAAAAAAGGAAACAAGATTTTGTGCCTGGTGCAGACGCACCATTTCGTGAAGTGGGTGTTCCCTTCAACGCTGACCGCCAACTGCTAGCAGGTCGGGAAAACAGGTCCTGTTGCAAATGAGAACATGGAAAAATAGCCTACGCATGAGCGTCGGACGCGAAATCCGGCTCTCTTTTGTCCCGAGGGATTGGATCTGCCAAAAAAAAAAGGACGGCGAGAAATCAGCCGTGCCACGTGAATGTCCTCGATGAGTGGCCAGAGGTCCACCTCTTCTTATATCCTGCATGCGATATTATGGCGCTTTCGCCAAGCATTCTCGGCTAGCCGTGGACGAGAAAGTTGCAATTCTGCGGGCTTTGCATGCTCTTGAGACCTGTTATTGGTAGCTTGCAGTAATCCTTTGCATGCGTCAGGTGGGTCTTTTCTTCGGACCAGGCTGGTGCAACCACACCTTCGATGTAAGCAGCCAATCCTATAACGCCAGCGTTTGAGGCATATGTGATCTGACAGAGCTCGTCGAGGTTCTCCGTCCCGACTGTGCCACGAGTGTCTTTTCGAGCGGGGTCGAGTCTCGTACCTAAGTACTTAACAGGGTGCCGCTCCACGCTGACCGTGCACACGCAGCGCCGCTGCTTCAGCGTCTCTCGTCAATGTAGCATCAACAAGCCTGACATTCCTCTTTTACCAAGTCCTTGAACATTTTCAGCACCGCCCTACCTAAACAAACATCAATCCCACCCGTAATCATGGCTTGGGTCACCGATATCGGGGGGAACTTCAGACTTCACTCAGCCGTCGTCGAAGGTAATATTTCCGCTTCTCCGCGGAATGATCGCTATGCGACTAACGGCGCTTTGTACCACCCGCAGTGATGCCAGCAGGAACCAAGGTCCTCGAAGCTGAAGCCTGGGGAACGTCAGCTTGGACGAAGACCGCCAAGATCACCACCCTCCTTCAAGACGGGACACAGAAACGGTACTTTGTCAAGGTTCGTCCTTCCAATACTGATTCACACATCACAAGTCGAAGGAACACGCTTTCCTAACCCTCTGCAGTGCACGACAGGAAAGTTGGCCAAGATCCATATGTGGGGTGAGGCCTACTCTGCCGGCATCATCGCAGAAGCCGCGCCGGACTTTGGGCCGCACCCAGTCGGCAAAGGGGATTACTTCGACGACTCGAACAACCACGTCTACTTCTACCTCCAGAACTTTCACGACATGGATGTCCAGAGTCCACCCGACCCGGCGGCACTGGCTTATGCCATCGCCGAGCTTCATCGAAACGCGGTCTCGCCGAACGGCATGTTTGGCTATCCGATCGTCACTGGGCGCGGCATGGTGGACCGAAAAGAGCATTGGGACAAGAGCTGGGCGGCGCAGTTCTGGCATCTGTTGCAGGACCTCATGACGCTGGACACCATCACGAACGGACACTGGCCAGAATTTGATGCCGCGGCCAAGCAGCTCAAAGACCACGTCATTCCTCGGCAAGTTTTCACTTCTTGTTCCCTTCTCCAATTGGAAAACAAGGCACAATTCTTTCTCTCCACCGTTCAACCCAGATGCCAAACATCAACGCCGAACCCGTTTTCATTATTTTACCGCTAACTCATAGCCGTGTCTACAGACTACTCGGTGTCCTGCAATCGGACGGTCGAGAGATAACGCCTGTTCTGTGCCACGGCGACCTGTGGGAGGGCAACGTGGCGACGGACATGGAGACGGGCAAGGTCATCATCTTCGACCCCGACGAGTGCATGTACGCGCACAACGAGATGGAGTTCGCCACGTGGAGGTGCAGCTGGGCCACCCACTTCAACTCGCCCGTCTACACCATGCACTACCAAAGCGAGATCGAGCCGTCCGAGCCGGCGGAGGAATGGGACGACCGCAACCGGCTTTACTCTATCAAGACGGCCATTTGCGACTCAGCGGGACACCGGGGCAGCAAGTCGAGGATGCTGTAAGTAGTCTGATGCCCAACTCTAAGCCCGCATACGAGCAGAGACAGCTGATACAGGAGGATAACGATACTAGGGCTTACAACGACATGCTTTTCCTGTGCGAAAAGTACGCACCGCTGGATACTCTGGAGAGATATGATCCGGAAAAGGACATTAGTGTGACTGGTGTTACCGAGGCTTATGATGTGATGGCGGGAACAAGCGCGGAGGCCAATAAGCAGGCAGCGCCTCTTTAGGTACTTTGATGAACATCGGGAATCATGGGTTTCTAAACCCAATCAGATTCCTTGAGCCACCGTACCTTATTTCTCCCCACCGCCGTGATGCCGGCGGGGTCGTCGATTCGCCGATTGTAGAGAGCTCGGAGCTCGGAAGTAAACCCGGAGGACTTCATTCGCTCGTTTATCGTGATTTCCATCAGGTTTCTGAGAGCCCTGAGCCCGGAGAGAAGCTGGGATGGCTCCATTGCTTCATTCGATCTGGATGATACGGAGCAGGGAGGGAGAGACAAAGCGGCGGGTGATGATGGCATGTCCGAGGGCATGATCCCGGCGGCAGGCGGGATATTCCAGCATCGATGTACCGTCCGATCTGCGCACTCCGTGATTCATCCATCAATAATACGAACTAACGCGAAACTCAGCCGCCCGGTGGCACGGCGTTAACGGTGAAACCGACTACCGGGTCATCAAAGGGGAGAAATCCATAGAACGAAAGACTTGAATTATAGAAGAAATGCTGTCATATCTAAATGACAACTAAAACAGTGAAATATCAGTGATAAGAACCGCCGGCTCCCTTGGCGTATTCTCCTGGCACTGCAGCTCAAAGGTAAACACAGGGTCGTACGTCAGCTGCACATCAATAGGCCCGCTCCTAAAGGTCTGCCACTCCCCATCGGGCACCCCAGTATCAGACACCGTAAACAACGGGTCGTTGCTGTTGCGATTAACCCAGGCGCTAATAGAGCAGTCCTCCGAATTCTCCGTGAACAAATAGCTGAACTCAACGTCAAAAGTGACGACCGGCGGCGGGCTGCCGCAGTTGAGGCGAAGCTCGAGCTCAACCTTGGCGTATTGTTCTTGGGACGGGATCAGGGCGAAGGAATAGCCGTTGCCGTCGGGGCTCTCGTTCACGGTGTGGGAGTTGGCGGTCTGCTGGTTCGCGATGTTCCAGGGGGCTATGGAGCCGTCTTGGAAGCTTCCGTTGATGTCGGTCGGTGAGCACGTTGCCTCCTCTGTCGTCGACGTCGGGCTCTGGGTTTCCTCCGGCTCGGTGGTGGTTGGTGTCTCCGTGGGCCCGATGATGTTCTCGGTAGTGGTTGGCTCTGTGGGGCTTGGCGTCTCGATCGTTGGCGTATCGATCGTTGGCGTCTCAATCGTGGGCGTCTCAATAGTTGGCGTCTCAATAGTTGGCGTATCAATAGTTGGAGTCTCTACAGAGGTGACGGTAGGACTCAGGGTGTCCGTTTCGTCGGTGGAACTGGGCCCTATGATCGGCTCTGTCGGGATCAGGGGGGTTGTCGGCAGGATAGTAGGTGTCTCGATAGAGGAGAATGTGGGGCTCAGGGTGTTTGTTGGCTCGATGAAGGTTGGGGTCTCTATAGAAGGAAACGGGGGGAAAGTTGGGGTCTCTATCGAGGGATCCGTAGGGCTCAGTGTGTTCGTCGGCTCGATGAAAGTCGGAGTCTCGATAGAAGGGCCCGTGGGGCTCTGGCTGTCCGTGGAAGATTTTGAGGCACCTGGGTTCTCCGTCGCCTCCTCCGAGCTCGATATTTCCGTGGAAGATTTGGTCGGGCGAGACGTTTCTGCGGAGGGAGGTTCAAAAGCAAGAGTCAGCATAAACCCGGCGGCCTTCGGCAAAACCCTGAATAATAACGGAACTTCTAGGCGAACATACCTTTAGATGAAGTCAAGGAGAGGGTCTGATGGCTGTCCGCAGTCGAAGAATGGATAGGCGCTGGGTGGCTGTGGTCCGGGTGGTCATGGTCCCGCCGAACGCGCCCGGAATTACTCAATGCGCAATCACCTCGGTGGTGGTTCCTCGAGCCTTCGCCCAAGGCAAGACCGTTTGCTATGCCCAAAAAGAGGTATAGGGAAGTAAGGAATATCCACGGGGGTAGCATTTTAAAGAAACAGTGGGAGTGACACCTGCAGTGATAAGCTTAAGCAGTACAATTTCTTGGTTGCCAAAATAGGGTAGGGCGCAGAGTTCTTATAGTGGAGGAGCCTATAGATGACGCTTGTTCTCTCACGATTCGGAGGATAACGTTGTTCTCCATTTCAGAGACAGTTGACTTAAGGACGGACGTCGGGTGGGGGGGTAACGGTGGCCGACGTTCCACCGCCCGAGAGATTGATAACCAGGGAAGTGCTGTGCGACCGAAAGATAGAGGGTTCTAAACCCATTCAGAACACATGGCGAATAACTAGTCCAAAGAACAATCATACCCGGTGGCAATGGGAGGAGACAAGGTGTAGTGGTTGAGGTATGGAGTGGGGAAGCGTGCGGGCGTGGAGGTCGTGCAGGTCTTACTACACCCGGTGAGGGTCTCTCACACTTGGCGAGCTTTAAAAGGCGAGCCACCGGAATGTTAAGACATGTTTAAATTTACGACGGGAATCGCGGACCAATAGCTCTTGGCATAATGTCAAGAACCAACCATCTAAAGGTTGATTAATCCTCTCGACGAAGAGAGGCCGATCTGCAGTAGATCGTTTTAAAGAAGATCTACAAGTCACGGTTCAGAATGCCTCGAGGCATGTATTCCGCAAACCCCCAAAGACATGCATTCCGGATCTCCCTAGAGACATAATAACGGGATTCCCCACCCAGACCCAGCTCCGGAGAAGCAGGGCTTTAAGGGGAAGGATGCCCACGTGTCGAGAAGAGCGCTGCTGAATCGCTTTAGAATGGGCTCGCTGTTGAAAGAGAAAGCAGGGAACGGCCGGTCTAGGATTAGGAAAAGGCCCGATTGGCTTATATACCAGTCCTAGTTTTTGCTTTTAGGCCAGTGGAGTAGACGATGACCTTTCTATTAACTCATTCTTTAAGGCGCGTTTCCTGCAGCTGCCCCGTCGTTACGGGAGCTCAGCTTGGAGAGAATGCGAGAAGCTAGTGGGCGTCTTTGAGACTCTTCTAGGGCAGCAGCCGCCATCCTCCGTAGCTCTACCGTTAGGTCGACAGTCACGTTGGGTGGGCTAGACTTCCCTTCGGGTCGTATAACCAACATAGACCGCGCCGGGACGCCCTCCAGAGTCAGTGCCAGGTTGAGGAGCCCGTTGCTGGCCTGTGTTCTTCCGGACACTCGTTCGGTCACGCGTGGCAGCCCGGCCGAGATCTCCTGCAGCGAGGTACTCCTGGAGCATATAGCGAGGCAGTATGAGCTAACTGCGGGGGAGTGGCCGGCCTGGCGGTAACCAAGGACGAGGATGAAGTCGCTGCAGCCGTCCTTTTCTTGGCGTATTCGCACCAAGATTGGATAGTCGACGTAAGGGCTGGTTGTCGAAGTCTTCGGTATCAGGACTGGCTGCTTGCCGTCCCATGCGGACCGCGGCCACACGTCCACTACCCGCAGATGGAGGTCGGCAAAGTCCTCGGTATCATACACGCAGAGGATCTTCCCCGAGACTAGCATGTCCAGCCTGCTGTCCGTCCTGATATTGACCGACCTGCGCTCGCCCTCGATGTGTTTCGAGGCATCAACCTGCTCCACGGGGTTGCAGCCAGGCCGCCTCACGAACTCGTCCCGACCCCGCGAATGCGTAGGTCTGAGAACGATCCCGATAACCCGTCCTGGGTCACCTCCGAGTGTGCAATTGAGCACGCCGATCGGGCTGCTCGCGGAGCCGATGACAGGGAGGGAGGCGCGGACGTTTCCGGCGGAGATCTCCAGGGTCTCGAGGGGCTCGTTGTGTGTGTTGAGGCGGACAATACTCCCGGAATTCTGGAAGTCGGATGGCGCCGCAGCAAACACCTTTCCCGGCGTCCAGGGTTTGAAGTCGATAAAAGCGGGTAACAATTCGTCTTGGAAGCCCCATGCTAGAATGGAGTGGTCCCTTGTCCTGCTCATGATATGCTCCTGCAGCCGAAGGAAGGCCCGCTCACCACCCTCTCCGTATATTAGCGGCATGGCAATGTCAAACAATCCCAAGAGGCAGTACGCCATGTCCTCCCTCCTCTTTGTCTCCCTCCGGGACGCCCACGACATGCGCTGCGCCACGCTCGCCTGGTGGATGCCCATGATACCCCGCAGGAATAGACGGTCTATACCGGTGATGTCCTGGATGGCGAAGCGCAGGCTTGCCTTGGTCCCCATGTACTCCCACCCGGAGGTATAGAACACGATGTTCACAGGTGCGATGAGCTCCTGCAGGGTCCACCCTCTCGTAAACCACCGGCTCTTCCGGAATGCGGACCCTGCCACCCGCATAGCCAGGTCGCTGTGGACGTCGGCGAGGTAGGCGTAGCAGACGGCCGCGTCCCTGTACCAGCGGAACATGGAGTTGATGGCCTCGCTGAGCTCGACCAGGTCGGTCTTGTCGATGCAGCAGGTGTCGATCCACGCGTAGCCGTACCCGTCGTCCTTGGCCTGCTGGCAGCACCGTCGGAACTTAAGGGATCCGACGCCGGGCTTGCTGACGTTGCCCTCCTCGACATCGCGTAGGGTGAGCTCCTCTTCGTTGGGGCCCCAAGTGTGGGACAGGATAACGTAAGGGGGGGCTCTATCAGCGACGAACCCCTCCATTTTCGATGTGTTGACATTGATTAAGCGCATGGTGAAATTCGTTTGACTTGGATGGTTTTGGCGTGTTGTGTTGAGCTCGAGTTGGCGGTCTATTCCAGCTCACTGCGACGGCGGAGATGACATTGTATTGTGTAAAGCCTGGGTTGGAGCGCTGAATGGAACCACGGTGTTTAAAGTGATTTTGCAGCAGGCTGGAGCTGAAAGTGCTGAAGAGGCAGTGCCCGCAAGGCAGACGAGCCAATGTGCAGCGGGAGATCATGGCGTTACACTCGGGTCCACATTCCTGCACATGTCTGACCGCAGCAGAGGCATCTTCCTACAGAGGGTATATAGGTAACAAATGGGAGGTCCATCGGGTACTCACAGGTTAACCAGATAAAATCAATTGAAAATGCTTTATCAAAATCCAGTCAGGGCGAAGCTAGGTTTCCCTGCAAGTTAGATACTTGACCAAGTTAAAGTGGAGGAAGTGGAAGGATGGCAGGAGGGATTAGTGATTTGGTAAATACCCCAGCATAAATGTTATCCCTGGTTTAGGCACTGCAAGTCAAATTGGCTTGCTTCTCGGAGCTATCTACATAGGGATAGCTAATATTATCTAAAGCCTAATCAAGTTTTATCCCTTCGGGCAGAGAATCGCTGTCTATAATGGCACCGTTGCGTCGGAGAATGTCCTGCACCTGCTTAACATCAGGAAACCAACCGTCAGAAGCTATCAATCCTGCCGCAACACCAGCAGCTTGCCCTGTTGCAAGGCTAGTGCCCATGACACGGGCAGCGCTGCCCGCCAAGCGATCCCCATCCAGGCAGCGCCCGGCCGCCAGCAAATTCGGGGTGTCCTCACTGCAGAGACAGCTCAGCGGAATCTCGAAAACCTTGTGCGGGGGCAGGGTAAACGTGGACGCCCAGTTCTCCGCAGTCTCGTCATGCCATTCCATGCCCCACCCGCAGACGGCGATAGCATCGTCGAAGCGAGTCCTCTCGTTGATGTCTTCGACGCGAAGCTTGTACTTGGCGTTGACGTGACGCGACTCGCGCGTGCCGAAGTTGGGCCCGCTGGCGACCAGGTACATGTTCTCGTGCCCGGGGAGCCGGCGCAGGATCCTGAGGTACTCGAGGGCCTGAGCCTTTCCCAGCCGCTCGGCGCGGGTGATGCTACGCGAGTCGCGGGCGTCGTAGGACGCGGAAGCGAGGTACGTGGTGACGTCGCCCGACTGGGGGAGGCGGAGCTGCACGCTCGAGACCTTGGGGATCATCGCGGCGAGGGCGGGGTCTTTGTCCTTGGCTGCCAGGATGGCCTGTTTCCAGAGCTCGGCGGAGGGGTTGGCGTCCTTTATGCCCCCGAAGCGCGTGGACAGCGTGCCGAGATTGATGGAACCGTGGTTTCCGTAGCGGACGGAGGCGCCGGCGTGGTATGCGAGGTCTGCGTCTCCAGAGGCGTCGACGAACGCCCGGCCGCGGATGGTTGTGGGCCCTCGGCGCTCTTGGACTGTGACCGAGCTGATGATATTGTCGGCGGAGCGACTAGCGGAGACGACTGGAGAATGTAAGAGGACTTCGATGTCGAAATCTGCAAGAAGCACGTCAAGAGCATACTTCATGCCCTCCGGCTCGAACACCTGGGACCCGGTGTTAGCTGGAGCCGCATGAGCTGGGCGGTATAAGTAGTACCTGGTAAACCCCGCGATGACGGGTCGGCTTGAGCCCGGTGGCCCCTATCTGTAGAAGAAGTTTGTGAAGAAGGTCCCAGATAGATCCGACTGTTCGTTTCGGCCTATCAGTGCAGGTGTAGAGCCCACATAGCGAGTAGACGCCACGATGAGTACCTGCACCGCCGAGGCAACTCTCGCTCTCCAGAAGCAGGATACGACCTAAGGGGAGAGCTTGTCTTGCACCTATAGCGGCACCTACTCCGGCGAATCCACCACCCACGATAATGACGTCGTAACTCCCGTCATTGCTTGGAAGGCTCTCCGTCTTCTGTGTGCCGTCCGTGGGCTCGGGTGTAATCGCCGTGGGTGTCATGTTTGGTAACGAAAAGTTGCACGAATTGAATCACAGCCAAGCTGATAGTTCTCCTGGATTTCCGGAGTGGTATAATTAGACTTAATTCTTCAGACGAAGGCATCAGTTAAGTACGTAGCAAGGTAGAAGTGCTCGGCGTCCAACTGTTGATAATGGATATCCAATCAGGGAGAGATCCGTGTCGAGTGGGTATGGACATCCAATCAGGGAAACGTCCGTGTCTGGTGGGTCTCGAGTGGCGATGCTCGCCAATCGATGCTATTTCCGAAAACAACTCCAGTGCCGAAGCATCCCGCCCTGGCTCGAGTTCCAGGTTGAGCGGTGCCACACCTGATCCGTAAACCCTACAACTACATACTTTGCAAATCAATATCCAAGGGTCTCGGCGCATAATCCTCGCAGGCTCCGGATACCGCTCGGAAATCATGGTGGAGAACCCTGGGCCCCCCCGAGAGGGTTTCCCGCCGTCGACCGAACTGCAGCTCACGTCGTCAAATCACAACCAGCCCGGCCCAAGACGCGCTAGGAATGCGCCCCGAGCAGCAACGCGGACCAAGGTCACGATGGCTTGCCGACCCTGCCGTATCAAGAAAGTCAAGTGCGACGGCCAGCGGCCAATTTGTTCTCGATGTGCAGCGAATACTGCCAGCGATTGCCATCCTGTTTCTTGCGGATGGGACGGAGCCGACGGTAGATCGTCCGGGGCATCAACCGGTTCACAAGCCGCAAGGAGAGCGAGGGGGCCTCATCACGATCTCGCAGCCACCGAGATTGGCCGCGACGGCGCACACAACTTCGAATCCCAACAACCACTCCTCTCTCGTCCTGATGCGGACTCACCAGATTCCTACCATGTCGATTATCTATCGCCAATGATCGACGATAGTGAGACCCTCCATTCTATTCATGGGGACCGAAGCTCATGGGGAGGCTCACCCGACGAACCAACCCCGCGTCAGCAGAATGGCGGATCCCACGAACTCAACTGGTATGGACCAGTTGGCCGAATCATATATTCCGAGCTCAAGCGGCGTGGCCGACTGTACTCCCTCGGCACGGCCAGCGTTGCGCCCCTGGCGTCCAATATTGGGAGTTCCGTTGCTGGACACGCCAGTCCCGAAGAACGGCCCACCCACCCGTTCCACACCCTTGCGCTGAATCGACATAACAGCCTTATCTAACACCCCTCTCAACAACCAAACGAGGCTGATTACGAGCTCCCACGAAGAGGCAAGGCTGATGTGCTTTTCAGCACCTACTGGGAACTGTTCCATCCCGTCTTCCCAACGCTTGATGCAGACGAGACCAAAGCGGCCTATGACAAGCTTTGGACCGCCGAGTCTTCGACTGCTTCAAACAGAACCTTCCTCTCCATCATCAACGTCATCTTCGCTCTAGCGTCTCGGGCTGATACGTCTATGGACCCAGCTAGCAGGGAAGAGGCATCGGCTCGATACTGCGGTCGAGCCTTAGAGCTGTTCAACGGGGCGCGGATGCGTTGCGTTTCCTTTCCGTTGATACAGGCGGCGCTTCTGATTGCAGAGTACTTGCATTCTCTCCATCCAGAGCAGTGCTGGATGTACACAGGCATCGCCATTCGCATGGCTCAGTCTCTCGGCCTCCACCGGTCGCGAATGATCTCGTCGTGTATTCGGAATCCGCGTGCACTGTTATTGTGCCAAAGGGTGTGGAAGCTGTGCGTCGTGTGGGATCGCATTCTGTGCATGACATACGGCCGATCTATGATGGTGAGCCAGCGAGAAGCCGGCTCGTTGTCTTCATTCCATACAGGTTCGGCTATAACAGGTGACTTGCCGGAAGGCCGGGAGGATATGGTTTCCTCGTTCTTGGACAAATCACTTGAGCTTTATATAGCTTTGGGACGCGGCCTGGATGACTTCTCTTACTGGGATCTTGAGGCGCCAGACCAGGAATCGCAAAGCCCGACACCTCAGGTAACTCCCGGATACTCCGCGGTATATCAGGTCCTTGAACATGAACGGTCGCTGTCAGAGCTACAGAGGTCACTCCCGGCTCGGCTCTCCATCCCAGCAGTTTTCGAGACCACCGCAGACCTACTACAGCAACGACATGCGGTAATACTGCACCAAAGGTACGTCTCGAATATATCACTCTCACCTGGGTGTGCTTTATAATTCATTTTGGGTCAAGCCATGGAGCTGTACTGATGCGCAAGGATTCCAAAGGTTCTCTCAGGCACGAACGGTGCTGCTAAGACCTCTTCTCTCCTACCTAGTGGTTCTCCGTCAGCAGCCACGAAATCATACAGCCTCTAAGTCCTCTGACAACCTATCCTACAATGTCCTTATTCAATGCTCCATAACCTGCGTGGCAGCGGCTCGTGAGACCATCTATACCCTCGGCAGTTACAATGGCCGCCCTGGTGGTGGTGGCGGACCCCGACGGCAGCGCCTGACAAATACTTGGTGGCATAACGTGCTGTATCTCTATAGTGAGGCGACGGTTCTCATTGCGGCCCGCTTCTGTAGCGAGGTTGTTGCTGGTGTTGGAGAGGCCGAGATGGACCAGTCCTGGTCCCTCGCTCTCCAATTGTTCCGGCAACACGAGGAACACGGCCACTGGGTGCGACAGTTGTTGCAAATCCTCCAGCAGCTTGCTCGAACGGCAGAATCTGCACTAGGCCGACCGGGACGAGATCAATCCAGCACTCAAGGCTCCGTGGCACCCCAGATGGACAATTCCGTCGAATCGACACTTGATAGCGGCCTCTGCATGTCATTCTTCGATGCGATGGCGCTCGTAGAAGGCCGCATGCCGTTCTTTCACCATGGCACCGACTTGGATGCCCTGCTCTATTCCAATAATGACTCCTTCGCAGGGCTGAGCGATGGTGCCTCTAGGGCTTAGGACTTGGATATAGTGACGCAAAGGGAACTTATCCCTGCCGAATTAGAAGCAGTAGTTTTGGACATATTCCCTCTTTCTGTGCGCAATCAAAAGTACAAGCGAACGAAAACAGAGACTTGGCACTAGGAGTCAGCTTCACGAATATAAGGTATATGAGAGCACGTCAAGTTCCGGATTACTAAAACGTTTATATCTCGTTCGACCACATCACGCGTACCGAGGTAGCTGGGAAGAAAGCTAGAAGATTAACTAAGTCATCCGCGTCATCCCGCCATATATAGGTGAGACCAAGGCTCCGACTCAGAGTAGGTTGCTGGAACATCAAGTGGGAGATTAAGAACTGACAATGTCCTAATAGCATCGATTTCTGTATCCGTGGAGCCGGTAAATGTTGGTGCTCCCGAGCTCGAGAATAGGGACTAGAATTTTCAATCAAATCTTAGAGGCCCACTTAGTGCCATTTTGTCTCAATCTAGTGACCTTGTAGGCTCGGATTTTGCTGTCCACGACCGTGAAATATTTCGCTCTGCGCAGCTCCTAGCCTCGGCGATGGAAGTAGTTCCAATTGGCCAACAGCTCGTGTTCAGCTTTGCAGCCGATCGACGCCCATCCCCATGGGGTAACCCCGCGCATTCCCCCAGAGGTAATACTGATTATATTTCCAGGTCCCTGGTTCCACCAACCACAGCGGCGATGGTACATAAACCTGCTGGTCACCCGGCTTCCATATCGAGCTCATTACTGTGGTCGTCTCACATTATTTCTGCCCTTGTTATCTCCTTCCGGAACGTTTTATCTCCCTTCGCCATCAGCAAGAACTCTTGAGAATGGCCTCCAAGCAGGTCGATATCAGCACGCCTCCTGGCCAGTGCATAGAAGCCATCGAAGACGCTGCCAAGCCCAGGCCCGGAGCCGATATAGACGTTGACCCCGAGTTCACGGCTCAAGAGCAGCGGAAGATCATCCACCGCATAGACCGACGGCTTGTCGTTATGCTAGGCCTGATCTACTGCGTGAGCTTGATCGATAGGACTAATCTTTCCAATGCTGCCGTCGCTGGCATGACGTCTGATTTGGATCTGAACGTGGGCTTCCGCTATGTAAGCCCCGATTTACATATCACTCTATATCACAGGCAAACTGACGTCTAACGCCTTTAGTCCATTACCGCATTGGTCTTCTTCGTCACGTACACAGTCTGCCAGCCCCCTGCCACCCTTTTGACCCGCAAGATTGGGCCCAGGATATTCCTGTCCAGTCTGTGCTTTGCATGGGGTGTAGTCATGGTACGTGAGAAATCACATTTGACCGAGGCCTATTTGCAAAGGCTGACGATGGCAGATTGGTTTCGGATTTGTGCAACAGTGGCCGGTATTGGTAGTACTGCGCCTCCTGTTAGGTACATTCGAGGCGGGCTTCTTCCCAGGATGCGTCTACCTCATCTCGACGTGGTACTCAAGGTATGACACCCAGAAGCGGTACGCACTCTTCTACCTTATGGGCACTATTGCCTCCGGACTTGGTGGCGTGTTGGCCTACGGCCTCCAGCAGATGGTAAGTGGCGCTCCATATCGCTGGACATGGACCTTTCGCTCACGCTACTTGTAGGAGGGTCTTGGAGGTCTAAGAGGCTGGAGATGGATCTTCGTCATCGAGGGCATTGTAACATGCCTAACACGCATCGCCGCCTCGGTATCCCTTGTCGATTTCCCTGACCGGGTATTGAACAAGAACCACTGGCGCTTCTTATCGTACAAGGAGATTGCGTTTGTCATGAGGCGGATCAACCATGATCGCAACGACGCTGACGGAGAACCCTGGAACTTCAAGGAATGGGCATCCTCGGCTCTCGACCTGAAGATTTGGGGATTTGCGCTCTGCCTCTTGTAAGTCGCAAGGGATCCCCGACCCACAAAAGAAACCTTGTCCCTAATATCACCATGGGAAAGCTGCTGCACGACTCTTGCTTCTGCACTCTCGTTTTTCCTTCCCATAATCCTAAGGGAGAATATGAACATGACGGTGGCGCAATCCCAATGCCTTTCTACGCCCCCCTACTTTGTTGCTGCGGCGTTCATGTTCGCGGTGGCTTGGGTGGGGGACAGGTACAAGATCCGCGGCCCTCTTCTCTTGATAAACAGTGCCCTCGGTCTTATCGGCTTGCCCATCTTAGTACGTGTTTGTCCTAACCCGCGGCTCAACCTATAGTGATCTCCTACTAACACTACTTAGGGCTTCGCTTCTAGCCCAGGTCTCCGATACTTCAGCACCTTCTTGATTTGTGTTAGTGGTCCTGGCGGAATCCCTACCTGCATGGCATACCAGGCCAACAACATTCGGGGCCACTGGAAGCGCGCCTTCTGCTCGGCCACGCTAATAGGGTTTGGTGGTATTGGTGGAATCGCCGGATCCCTCGTGTTCCGCCGGCAAGACTCACCCCACTACAGGCCTGGCGTCTATGCTGGTATTGCATGCGTCTTATTGATGTCAGTCATTGTTGCGGCCAACACCATCTATTTCAGGCGATGCAACAAGCTTGCCAATGAAGGAAAGAAGGTGATCGAGGGGGATGTTAATTTCCGGTATACCATTTAGTATGCATAGCTGTTAGGTTACTTAGCAAGTGGCATCTTTACATTTAGGGTTCGGTTATAACCCAAGGCAGGCGAGAATGTCCTATTCCGAGTCCGGCAGCAATAAAACAACCGCACCATTTTGCAGCCGAGGTTGCCTTCCTAACAACCTAGTGCCGGAACAAGGTGTTGAGAGTCTGGAACTACCGGGCACAAGAATCGTGCGGGAAATTTACTGAATATATTCCTTCTGGATGCTCTGCTTGGTTGTTGAACTCGGCAAAACTCTCGACATACATGGTAGAAGTAGTCCTCCCCTCTCTCAAATGAGAAGAGACCTGGACATTACCGGTGGGCTCCAATTCGCGTCTTCAGGAAGCCGGCCGGGCGCGTGGCCATCATCGAGACAACCGTCGCGTCATCACCCGCGGCCGCCACGGATTCCTCTACCTCCGGCACCACCGAGCCGCTATCCTCATCATCCACAATCTCGTCATCGAAATCGCCCAGATTGTCCGGCTGATCTGGCACTTGGTCGTCAAAGGACTCCGGCGCATTCGACTCCGCGTCGTCCGAGTCCCATTCGAAGCCGTCCTCCTTCAGGTCGTGCTGCGGGTGGAGGACGGCCTTGGACCCGTAGCACTTGAAGCACAGCGCCGTGCGGTTGGCGCACGTCGTGCAGGAGAAGTACACGCCCACCAGGTTGACGAGGCAGCAGTTGCAAGTCTCGCGCGCACGCTCGCCCCTCCTGACCTGGGTAGAGCGCGACTTTGGTGAATCCTCTGCCGCGACCAAGGTGGCGATGCTACGTCACACAATAGAGTTAGTGGTTTTGCCCGTCACGTACTGGGGCAGCCGGGGTGCCCTCCGACCAAATCCCTCTCGAGGGAGACGACATACCTGTCTTCGTTGTGATAGCGGGCAATTTCCGCGGCATTCCATTCCCGGAATAACCCGTTAGCAGACACCGTCTTGTCCGCTCCTTTGGAAAGCATAAACGATACAACCTCGTTATGCACCAGGCCTCGCCGCGCAAGCCACGCCTCAACGGCAGACGCGCGCGCGGCCCAGAGCAACGGCGTCCATCCATCCTTGTCCTTCACGTCAATACCAACCCCGACCCGCTCCGAGCGAGCTAAGACTTCCTCAAAAAGATCGACCTGCCCACTGAGCGCAGCGTAGTGCAGAGGAACTCGGCCGAGCACATCAGTAGCCGCAAAGTCCGAGTCGGGAACGTCGAGGACGTTCAGAACTTCCAAGGAGTTGTAGCAGGCGAGGTGGACCGGTTTTCTGTCGAAGGAGTCCTGGACGTCCGCGGTGGCCCCGTTGTCGAGCAGCAGCTTGACCTGCTCGACCGGGCATGCAAGGCTTGCTGAGATGAGCGGGTGCCCGAAGTCGCCAGAGGAGGCGGTGGGAGTCGCCCCTTTTTCCAGCAGGAGCTCGATGACTTTCTGCTTGTCCTCGTCCGACTCATCCTTAAACCGGAGCGTAGACGCTATCAGGGGAGTGCCATATCGTTCTATGCAGTCGAAATTGGGATCCGAGCCCAGGTCGAGCAGCAGACGTACTGTTTCCAGATTGCTGTGCTGACACGCCAGGTGCAGAGGCGTGGCCCTGTCCCTGAAGGAAGCCATGTTCAGCGTGGCGGTGACGGCGGGTTTGCTAAGCAGATACTTCACGACATCTGCGTTATCCTGTAGGAGCGCAATCATCAAGGGCGTGCTCCTGTTTCTGTTGACCGTGTTCAGCTTGGCCCCGGCATTGACCACAAGCCGGACCGACGCAACGGGAGTCACGTAGGTGATGCGATGAAGCGCGGTGTCATCGTTTGTGTCCTTGACGTCCACGTCCGGCCTGAACTCGAGAATCTTCCGGACCAGAGGCTCGTTGTCAAACCGAATGGCAAGACTCAGTAGGGATTCGTTAGTCTCACTCAACGCGTTGACGTCTCCACCCGCCTCGAGCACCACGGAGACGGCCTCCGTGTGGGACCTAACGACCGCCTCATGCAGGGCATCCCGCGTCGAGACGCGCGTCAGATCAGGCTTTTTCTCCGACTCGTCGAGGTACACCTTGATCGTGTCGACGTAGCCCATCTGGATGGCCCAGTCCAGAGGCGTTCCCGAAGCATCCGACACCGCGTTGATGTCGGCGCCGCACTCGAGAAGGGCGCGCACGGTGTCGGGATACTCGGCGGCGGCGTGCAGGGGCGTCCACTCCATGTGGGTGCAGACGCAGTTCACGTCCGCCTTGGCCTCGACAAGCAGCCGCACAACATCTGGGTAGCCGAAGCGAGCCGCGGCCCAGACCACCGTCCAGCCCTCCAGATCGGTGGTGTGGGGGTTTGCATTCTTGGAGAGGAGGTACCGGACCATCTCAGTCTCTCCGTGACAGGCGGCCGCGTTCACTAGAAGTTGTCAGCACGATCCAATATCTTCGCTGGGAAAGGGGAGGCACGGACATGGTGTGCGCTGCCAGGAATCATCCGATTCCTCCTTTTTCTCAATGTCGGCCCCGTGCTCCACAAGCAGTTTGACCACGTCCAAGTTTCCTGCTTTCGCAGCTTCAATCAGCGGCGGCGTCGCTCCGTCGGGGGTTACATCCGGGTCCGCCTTGTTGTCGAGGAGAAGGCGGCAGGTGTCGACTCTGTTGGTGCGAATTGCCTGCCACAAGGCCGTCATTCCATCCACTCCGCCCGGGAGATTCGGATCGAAGCCATGGCGTAGGAGCAACTCGACCAGCCCGTTGTATCCCAGCTCAGCGGGAATGACCAAGGGTGAGCCCTGCCAATCGTCTCGAACGAATCCTCGGAAAGCCTCATGTTGAAGCAGGGCCTCTCCAGCGGCCAGCTTTCCCCATGCGCCGACTATATCCAAGGGAGTGTATCCCGACTTATCAGTAGCATTGATGACCGCCCCGTGGTCCAGGAGAAGTGTGGTTATCTCGTGCGAACCGTAGGCGGCAGCCGAGTGCAGTGGCGTCCTCCCGAACTCGTTCGTCGCGGTCAGGCTCGCGCCGGCGGCCACCAGGAGCTTGGCCGGCCCAGGGTGGCACCTGATAGCGGAGGCGTGGAGAGGTGTGTTCCTGCGAACGAACAGATGCTGCGGGGGGTTCGTGGTTGCTCCGAGGGATAGTAGTTTCTGAACGATACCGTCCTCTCCCACAGAGCACGCGCGGAACAGCACGTACGCCAACCAAAGGAAAGGGTCATCAGAGCATGACTGCTGAGATTGCTTGTCATCATCGCTCCTGTTCCCAGAGTACTCGGCGCTGGAACGGCCATCGGGAATCTCCACGGATAGTGCTTTCTCGTTGTTCTTCGGCTGCGGAATGGGATGAGGCGGCTTGGGTATGTGATCCACTAGCTCTCGGAACAGCTCGCGATTCCTGCTAGATGACGCCGCCCTCACGGCCTTCTGAAGATAGACATCGTCGAAATCCAGGCCCGACGGATAGGATTCCAGAATGAGCCGAAGGGCAGGCAGTTCGCCCGTTCTCGCAGCCTCCACCAGCGCTTGGCCACGGGAACCAGCGTCATCTCGCGCGCCGGGCTTTGCGAGGAGAAGAGTTATGATATCCTCGAGTCCGAAGTGGGCCGCGACCGGCAGCGGCTCGTGGCTTGCTTCATCCAGCGATGGGGTGTACGCACCGACCCAGCGTTTAAGCGTGGATTGGGACTCGAAGATCGACTCCATGACGCCGTCGACCGGGCCGACCTGCTTGTAGTGACTGGTCCAGTACTGAGTGGCGTACGGAAGCTGTGCAGCCCAGTACTCCGCTGACTGAGTGTCATCCCGCAGATGTTCCAAGGACGTCTGCACTATGTGCATGTGCCTATCGCGTGTTGTGGTTCCTCTGTACCACGCCTTGACATCCCCGGACTCCTTGAGATCCGTCTCGGGGTCAATCCACGCGCGGATCGCGGGATGGCTGAACTGCACCTCGCCGTCAACAACAACGAGCATCCCATTGAAACACCGGAGGATGGCGGGCAGCTGTAGCCCGCCCACCTCTTTGCCGGTTTTGTCTTCCCCACGGAGACACAGGTTCGCAACCCGGCAGAACTCGGACGCCCGCAATGGCCGGAACGACATGAGAACCCACGAGAGAAGCTTCTGGGCCCAGGCTCGGCGTTCCTCGGGAATTTGGCCGAGAATGGTCTCGAAGATCAGCGCCGAATCATGCGTCTTGGAGAATTTGTGGAGCAATGGCGGAACCGAGTCTGGGTAGTCATGATTCGATTTCAGCGACTCCACAAGGAGCCGGCAGAGCTTCTCGTCGTCCGCACAGGCTGAGATCAAGTCCCGTACCACATCCCGCAGGCCATTCGCGGCGTAGCGCACATCTTCCTGGCAAAGCATCGACAGCTCGAGGCCAGTCTGCAGAGACGGCGGGCTCGGGGGGGTGAAATCCATGCGAGCCACAAGATCGTCCGGGAACGCAGTGAGTGCATCCGAAATAAGTTGGTCCCTGGGCGTCCCTTTCGTCGTGACGATGACAATTCTCATGGCTGACTCGGCCTTGGCCTTCTCAGTTAGGCGTTGGAATTGAGAAAGGAACCACAGCGCTGAGTCGTCACACTCGTCGAGACATCCAAGTACATGTATGCCTTCCATAACAACTAAAGGTAGGGAACAACGTTAGTAGTGGTTCATTAACGGGTGAGCGAAACTGGCGCATAGCCCGATAACTCACAGTTGTCGCCCCGAAGGAAGTCCCAGTGGAAGAACATATCCTCCGCGGTGTGTGCCTTATTGGCGTCATACTCCCGTACCATGGTAGCAATGGAGGAGCTCATGGTCCCCAGCTGGTTATACGCAATTTGGGCGACAAACGTGGAGAGCATGGCCTCCATGTTGTTATATCGCGTGTCATGAGCGTTGAATTGGAAGTAGAGGAGCATTCGACGGCCGGCTCTGTTACCATCCAGGTAGTTCCGCACCATCTCTGAGGCCCTGGGAGCGTCAGAGGAGCATTGGATGTGTAGGATTCGGCTGTGAGGAGTCTTCAGCAGGGAGTCCAGTTCCTCGCTGTCCGCAACAGACTCGATTTCCAGAGATGGATATACGGGCGGATCCTTGTAGACCACATCGCCTAGGCTGCGGAACAGATTGTGGGATAGGTCTCCAGCTGTGAAGACTGGTCAGAAAACTAGCGAGTATGCGGTAGAAGTGTTACATACCAAGCCAGTCTTCATCTGGTAAGTTGCCTAGGGGTGAATCCGTATCGTGCCAGCTGCTAGCGGTGAGTTCGAGGTGTGGCTTCTTGTCCGTCAGGCGAAGCTCAAAGGGGTTGCCCCAAAATGCACTAGTCGTGTCGAAAACCTAAAAAGAAAACACTCATTAGTTCTATGTCATACTCGACATGCAGTATAGGCACATGTTCGGGGGAACATACTCTTTGTGCCGCATCTTCGTGTGTGGAAATAATGTTGACGAGCATTGCCTGTGTCACCATCCTGGTGTGGATGAATGCACCGTTGATCTCAGAGATTGTATCGGCGAGACTCTTGGCAAGCCTCGTCATGTGGCCCTGCCGATATTGGTCTTTCCGAAGTGAAAGAAGGCGAAAGGTCTGCTCCTGGAGATCCGCATGTGTGCGTGGTACGTGAGGATAGCCGAAGAATACCTGCAGCCGAATAGGCGCGGTCAGCCTACGTCACGCAGCCCGCATCGTTTCCGCCTTACCATAGCACGCGTGGAATCCGCAATATCGGAATACTTTTCCGGCTTCGACCTAGCAAGAACCAAGGCCTAGCTCGATAGTCAGCAGCTAACCCAATATTAGAGGCATGCCTGGTTGAGTCAACTTGCCGCTTTCACAACCAGACCTCCAATGTCGTGGGAGACAAAATAGATGGGCCGCCTGACGCTCTGTGTAAGGACAGTGTTAGCTACAGATGCCTTTGTGCAAGTTGAAGTACGGAACAAACCGCAATGTCAGGCGTCCGGATTTTGATAAGCAAATTCAGCAAGGCCTCGGCCTCCTGATAAACTCCCTGTGAAGTGTAGCATCTCCCTGAGCCCTCGCTAGAGTCGTATCCGTACAGAATGACCCTCCCAGGCTTGGTTGTGGCTCCGTAAAAGGCGGTGGCCAGCCAGGTCTCGCCCGAGACAGGGGACGATTGTGCTTCCCAGGTGCCTCTGCTGCGGCCGTGAAGTCCGTGAACGCCAACAACACTGCCCAGGTGGGAATAGACGATTAGGTTAGTCAAATAGAGCTCTCAATATTGAACGCGTGGACATGCAAGGGTACTTACTCGAACCCAATGTTCTCATTGTCTTGGTCGGGCGAGTGTACGCTCGCGCCCACCTGGTGAGGCTCGGGTTCCGGCGTGTCGTGGGTGTCCGAGTTATTTGCAGCGCTGTCGAGGCTTTTTGCGGGGCCAGACGCATCACTGTGGCCGTCCTCATCACGAGCGACGGTCTGGACAAAACCTTCATCCATGTTGGTCGACACTGTCCGCTTAATGCCGCGTTTCGCGGCTGAACTGAACTTTCAAGGAGGTGAACAGAACTTTCCCGGGTTCGTGACGCTTGGTGAACTTGGATGATTTGAAACGACGGGGAAGACGTGAAGTTTCTCCGTGCTGGAGATGCCCGGGACAAGTCTGAGGGTGGAATTCCGGTTCTCCGGGGTTGCAGCGTGTGAGACTGGCGTTGCGTGGGCTTGATTGCCCCCCTGGCGAGGCGCTTCTAAGGCTGACCACCCAGCCACCATCAGGGTTACATTGCAGGGGTAAATGAGGGTGATGCGATCCTTGACGACCAGGCTGCTTACGGAGAATGCTTGGCATAAGCACGTTGGGAGCGGCTGCGGCGACGTGTCAGCGCCGAAGGATTCCTTGGCGACACGCTGAAACCCCGCCGATGTACCATGATGTATATGCTACATGTGAAATGGTCTGGACGTTCGTCTTAAATCCGCGGCCATGTTTACTCGACATCAAGCAGTAAAGCGCGGGGTTGTAATATGACGAGTTTCTTCACTAAGCTGGAAAATACAGGCAACAGACAATCCAAGCTGGCACCCAGGAATCTAGTAGGCTCCTCCTCTGCTACCTCGCCATCCAGGCACCCAAGATGTAGGACCTTTATTCCGCTGCCTTTTGTCCAGCGACAAAGGATGCATCCAGGGACATCCTCACCTCGCACAGGTCCTCCAGAACATCCGCGTTCAGGTTCTCGACGCCGTAGCTCCTCCCCTTCTTCGGCTTCTTCCCCGTGAGCTTGGGGTTGAAGAGCACGGGGTCGTCCAGCGGCAGCTTCATGAACTTCTGCTCCATCTTGGACATGAAGTCCACGTCGGCCTCGAGGGTGACCTTGGCGTTGAATGGCTTGTCGTCCTCCCGCCTCAGGAGAATGGCTACCTTGACCGAGTCCGGCACGCCCGTCTCGCGCCGCTTGTTCTCCATCATGTTCCAGGCCGCAACCGTCGACTCGCCAGAGTTCTTTCCCGTGCCCAGGTTGATCGAGCCCGTGACGGTCGTGGCGTCGCTGATGTCCTTGCTGACGGTCCTCTCGAGGTTGGCCCCGCCGCCCGCCGTCAGGAAGGGCACGCCGGAAGCGCCCAGGTTCACCTGCCCGCCCTTCGTCGTCGACTCCTGGTCGGTGGTCGCCTTGACGGCGTACCGCCCGTCGGGGGCGATGGCGTCGACGACCGGGGCGACGCCGTTCTTCTTGGCGGAGAAGAACTCGATCTTGGCCCGGGCCAGGATGACGCGCCGCGAGTTTTTCTGCGAGTCGAAGCGGAAGCGGAAGATCATGAGCGTCGCGTCGTCCCCGTCGTCCATCGTTCCGTGCGCGACGTCGAGCAGGTCGACGCGGGTGTGGATGTTGCCCCGCGTGCGCTCGATGACGTTGCGCCGCTCCATGTCGTCGAGCGAGGAGTTTTGGGTGCGGAAGGTGTCGTCTTCGCCGACGATGGCTTCGCCGAGGGCCACGTCGAGCGCGAGGAGAGACTCCTCCTCCTCCTCCTCCTCAAGAGCCATGGGCACGGGCTTATCACCAGAATCTGCCATAGTGTAGGAAGGTTTTGTCTTGAGAGCGTCAACGGTCGGCGGGGATATTTTGCTTGGAATGGGTTCAGGCTTTGGTCCTGTAAACAGGGACGCTGCCGAGAAATATCAGCCCTACATATGTACATCCTACCCCGCATCCTCCAACAGCGCGGAGGAGGACGAGGGGAAAGTACAGATACAGCATGGGACTCGGCAGCCCGAGATTGCCCTTGCGCCCTTGTAATGCCAAGACTGTGGCATTGCTGCCCCATATTGGTTTCTCTGGTGGGGACCGCCCGGGCCGTTCCTATTATTGGCTTTCAAACGGGCTGCGGCCCGACTCCGAGAGTTAATGAAATTGCAGAGCCGGGGGCCAGGCTGATACCACCTCTTGGCGGACACGACCTGGAGAACACGTCCCGACGCCAGCCACCGGATTGGAATCTCAAGTGCATTTGTCGTGTCGCGTCTCGTCTCGTCTCTTGTCCGCCGATCCTTTGCTCAGGAGTGCATCCCAAGCGTCAAAGTCAACATTATCGCTCATTTCTATCCACTCGCATTTTAATATACGCGCATTTCAGTGTGAATCTATCGCCATGGAGAACGGAGTCCCGGACCCGCCGGCCCGCGCATCGACCGTTTTAATGGAGGATGAAGACGATGCCCTCCTCAACGACGACGATCTTTTCTTGCCGGAAGATTATGACGGTCCCCTTCCGGACGGGGACCCAGTGCTGGAACAATTCGAGCATGACATTAAGGAAGCGGAAGCATTCTCGCAGAGAAATCTCAGCAACGAGGAGAAGAGGAAGCGCATGCCGGGCTTTGTGAGCGAGCGGCTGTCGAACTGGAACAGGACGACGCAGGAAGGACGCAGCTTCCTGCACCACTTGGCCTACTACGAGTGCAGCGTCAGGCCGCCTGTTTCGCTGCGGTGGCTCATGGCGCGGGCCATCAGCAAGCTGCCGCACCAGATGGGCGCCATGGACATGTCGAAACGCACCCCGCTCACTGTCGCCTTTGCGAAGGGCAACAGTGAGTTCGCCCACGCTGCGTGTAAGAACCAGACGCCCAAGACACACCTCGAGTTCCGAACCGCCTTGGAGAGCGAGTGCGAGCACCACGACAACGACCGGGAGATTACGTGCCTGCACGCCGCCTTGACCTGCTCTCTAAGGGCAGAGGAATCTAGGGGGTTGTACATCGAAGCCATGTGCAAGTTTGTGCCCGAGAGCATGTTCACCATCACGGACATCGAGGGCCGTACGCCACTCCACCTGGCAGTCGAGTACAAGAGGTGTTGCAAAACCCAGGTCGCCATCGTCAACAACCTCCTCACCTGGGGACCGAAAGCCTTGCTTATCCCCATTCCTTCAAGGTACTCGAAGCGGAATCTTTCCGTCTACCAGTACCACAAGAGCTCCTGCAAGCAGCCTGACCGGAGGAAGCTGATGGCTGGGCTATCGGACGGCATGCAAGGATTCTCCAGGGATGGCAGACTTGGGGCCGATCGAATGAAGGCAGACCTGAAGAAGGCGGGCTCGAAGATGGACAAAGGCAGCGCGGAGCTGCAGCGCTTGCCGAAAGACAAATCCGAGTCAAGGCTGAAGGACGGGACACCGGTCCCTCCCACCCCTCGGGTCGGCGACGACGGCAGGCCGAGTCGTGGTATGCTCGAAGGCCGAGGTGGTCCTGCTGGGACGTCAATCTCCGGGGGAGCGGCGAACACCCCTGCGCTGATTCTCCAGCGGGAAGAGGAGAAGGCCCAAGCCTCCGAGGCAATCGCGGAACAGCTCAAGCTGTTTTATCTGCGCTCGGGGGGACCCCACGACGCCATCAGCTCTCTGCATTTCCAAGGCGAGCGAGGTACGTGACAGCTGCTTTCCCTCTGTGCTCTACCCACCACGATACGGCTGACACTCCATGCAGACAAGGAATTATGGTTCGATTTCGGCCACCCGAAGAAGCTTAGCCAGAGGGAGTTCAAGAAGACCTTCGGCCACCTCCTGTTTGACAGCGCGCTGCAATATGTCGCGCTTTCCCAGTTCGAGCTGGTGGAGGAGGAGGACAGCGATGACGAAGATGGCGACGGTGCCGCGCGCACGCAGCCCCGGGGCCGAACGGTAAGCGTGGCAGCATGGGATATGCACCTTCCAGCTTGACGGATCCGGGATCTAACACTAGCAGGACATGGTTTCCGTATTCAAATGGCTCCAGGGAAAGGGTGTCAAACATATTATTAAGGTATGGGAACTCCCCCTAGGGCGACGGTGAATGAAGCTCGGAAGCTTTGAGTTACTAACTTTTCTGCCAGGTTATCGTTGACGATCTTCGGGCAATACCACACAGCGACGAAGCTATAGAAGACGCACTGAAGCCGTTTGTAAGTCGAGACTAACGCTGCATTGCAGAGTCTACAGCTGGGTGGATCATGGCTTAACATTCTTAGGACATCGAGATCCTAGACTGGCGGAGGCTGGACCTGGACCCTGACCTGCTAGCGGGGGTTGGGAAGCAGTTGCGAGAAGTCCACCTCCAGTGGAGCGGTAGAAATGCCACGCTGCGGGCATGGTCCGAGAGGGAAGGCCTGGCTTCGATCCCCACGTTGGAGGAAATCTACATTACTCAGGTCGAGGTATCGTCGAATCCCCCTACGTTTGGCCCGTCTCATGCGGCCGCACCTTTGAGGGTCTGCTGCTAAACTGACCTCCTGCACAGGGCCTGGAGTCGGACGAACGGACGCGCAAGAACCTCGAGGCATTTGAGAGCCGGCTTCTTGAGTCATGGCCCGAGGGAAAGCCCAAGCCCAAGGTTCACCACCCGAAGCCCCTCGGAGCTTTGACACGGGGCGCCGCGATTCAGCCCAGCCAGCAACGCGAACGCTCCGTCGACCCGCACAAGTGGATGCAGTGCATGGAAGAGTTCGCCTCGTACTTCCGGCAGATCCGAGCCCTCCGTGACAAGATCAGCGACCCGGCTCTGGGTCCTGTCAAGGTTGCTCTGATCGATGACGGGACGGACATCACCCACCCCGACTTGCGCGGCAAGGTGATTCCGGGCAAGAGCTTCCACCATTACCAGGAGAACAAGACCTGGCGCGTGTCACCGTACTGGGACTCGGCTTCGGGGCATGGGACACTGATGGCGAGACTGATCCATCGCATTTGCCCCAGCGCCATCATTCACGCCATCAAACTGCAGACGTTTGCCGCTGAGGGCTCCAAGAAGCGCCAGATCGACCCGGAAAGTGCTGTACAGGTAAGCCAATCTCCCGCTACTCAGCGTAGTTAGGCCTGGTCCCCTTCTTCTTTCCCTCGCCTCCCCCCTGTAATTCCTCCGCCGTATTTCCTTCTTAGCTGCTGACGAACACGGGGAAGGCCATCGAATATGCAGCGGAGCTGGGCGCCCACATCATCTCCATGTCCTGGACGATCAAGCCGCCGGCAGAGCCCATCAAGACGGCCTTCGATGACGCGATCCACATGGCGCTGAACCAGAAAGGCATCCTCATGTTCTGCGCGGCCAGCGACCAGGGCCAGTCGGCGGACCGCACGTACCCGCACAAGAGCAACCCCAACAGCTTCCGGATCGGCGCGGCGCGGTCCACGGGCTCCGTGCTGGACACCGTCGGCGACCAGCACGACCTGGGCTTCATCTTCCCCGGCCACGAGGTGGTGGTCGACCACGCCTACGACGGCGCCGACGGGGGCGAGTTCGGCGGCTACGAGGCGCACTCGGGGAGCTCGGTGGCCGCGGCGCTGGCGGCGGGCCTCGCGGCGCTGGTGACCGAGTGCGTGCGCCTGGGCGTCATCTACACCGACAAGACGAAGCCGCACGACCGGTCCGTCGCGATCGGGCGGGACGACCTGGCGAGCATCCGCGGCCTGGAGAAGATGAAGTACGCGCTGCAGTGGATCGGCAGGAGCGGGACCACGGGGTCCAAGTACATCGAGGTGTGGAACACGTTCAACGACGTGGCCATCAAGCTGAAGAACAGCGAGGGTTCGCCCGAGGATCAGCTGGAGCACATTGCTTCTTTGGCCCGGCAGTTCCTGAGGAAGGTGTAACGAGCTGGCGGGAGATCGTTGGTGCCAGCCAGATAGATGCAGTTTGCCCGGCGCATGCCGAGATCCGAGACAGCATGCGTATGTAAAAAAGTCCGAATGCCAAGCCTGTATTATTCAGCCGTTCAATCGCTATTCGCTCGTAGCACTGCCCCCGCTTGCTGTATAACTAGATTGCGTTTATTCCTTCACCTGTCACGCTCCTTCTTTGACCGTGCATATTCTTTTGCCAGTTATCCTGCTTTGTTTGCTTCTATCAATACACATTGGTCGATCAGAGATGTCGTCTCCTACCCTTGCCGGCGCCCTCCAGACTCACGAACTTATCGAGAATCACAGCATCTTGATACAAGATGAAATATACGGAGAGGAACTCGTCGGTGAGCCAGTGCTCGTAGAGCTTCTTCAAAGCCCAGAGGTGCAGCGACTGCAAGGCATCTGCCAGCATGGAATCACTGGGTTCCTAGGCCTGACACCGCGAGTCACACGGCTCGAACATTCGGTCGGCGCATTCATACTCGTGCGAAGAGTTGGTGCCACGATTGAAGAACAGGTCGCTGCTCTTCTCCATGACATCTCTCATACCACGCTCAGTCATGTTATCGATCACGCCCTCTCCAAGCCTGGGGAGGGAAGCTATCACGAGGTACACAAGACACGGTATCTTGAGACGACGCGACTGCCAGACATCCTCGCCAGACATGGGATTGACCAGAAGGTTTTCGAAGAAGAGCTGTTCCCTCTAGTGGAGATGCCATCGCCGCACCTGTGCGCCGATCGCCTAGATTATGGTTTGCGCGACGCCGTCAGCTTCGGCAAGCTTGCTATGGAAGACGCCAGAAAGGTCGTCAGCTCACTGAGGGCGTTTCCAAATCCTACAGCAACCCGCCGTCTGCTGGTCCTGGACGATCCCCATGTAGCGCTAGTTCTTTCCCGCGCATACATTGCCACCGACAAAGATGTCTGGTCAAGCCCGGCCCACCTCGACATGTATCAGCGGACGGGCCGGGTGATAGGCGAACTGGTAGAGGCAGGGTCTGTGGACCAGGGCGTGTTGTGGCGGGTGTCTGACGCAGAATTTTGGACTCTGCTTCGTCAAGCAGCGAATCATGAGCAGCTTCGCGCTATCGAGCGACTGGAACAGGAAGGGATCCCAGAGGACAACGGACTCCGAGTGCCACATGGCGCTAAAATTCGCACTCTCGATCCTGATGTTCAGCAAGGGGGAGGAGAGCAACCTGCACCGTTGTCGAATGTGTTGCCAACGTGGGGATCAGAGCGACAGCAATACATTCTCAGCCGTAGTTAGAATTGATACTAACTATTACAACCTTTCTCGGCAAACCAGCTGGCCTAAATGATATGGTATGGCGATAAAGGGACATGGTGAGAGTAGAAGAAGTTCTACGGCAGAGCTTCTCAGGCTCGTTGTTGTCGCCGAGAGCGGGCATCGCGCCTCGCCGGCGATCGCCCGCCTCGTCCTTTCCGAAGGCGTGAACCTGGACTTTTGCCACCCCATCGGACTACGCCATCTGCCTCCAATTCGGCGGCGATTACTTGCGGAGAGCTTCACCTTGGAGGTCCCTCTATGGCGGGGAGAAGCTGGACAATGACCCTGTGCGGCTGCTTGCCAAGGTGGACAGCGGACGCGTCCGGCTTTTGAATGCTTATGGACCCGCGGAAAGGACCATCTGTGCTAACATGGCCAAGATGCGATCCACAACCGGACGGACGGGGATGAAATACTTATCCCAGTCGGGTTCCGCTGCCCAATTCCAGGGTCTACGTTCTCGATGAGGACCTCAACATTCTCCCAATGGGGCATCGAGGAGAGATCGTGATTGGCGGTCCTGCTCTACGGACGAAGATGCGATGGCGACACACAGATAAAGGCTCGCGGCATTCGCGTCGACCTCCTCGACGTCGAGGCCACGCTCGTGGAGCGGTCCGAAGGCGTTCTCTCCGACCCTGTCGTCTCGGTGCGGAAAGAGGCATAGATTGTGCTAGCCCATGTCGAGCTCATCGCCTCCCGTCAGCTTGAGTACCCCATAAGATTCCTGAAACGCCTCGTCGTTGACCTACCGCTGGCTCCGTACATGCAACCTTCGGTAGCCATTCCCATCGACAAGCTGCCCCTTGGCGCCCACGGCAAGAAAGACAGGCCTGCTGTCCCCGGATTTCCACTTCCGCAAAGGCTACTGGCTCACTCTCAGGCGAAGCTTGGACAAATCTCGAAGAGCGTTCGCTCGGGCTTTGGGGGATGTACTTCCGCCCGATCCACTGCGTCTTCTCGATGTCGGCCCGGAAACGACTTTCTTCGCTGTTGGCCGGGACTCGTTGCTGCTCGCCAAGCTTCGAGGATTACCAGCGAGACACCTTCGGGGCCTCGCCCTCGCTAAAGGGAATATTCGACGCAATCTCGCTGAGAGACATGGCCTCCCGCATTGGGACTTGTGGGGTTGTCTCTGGGGAGATTGACCGGGATGAGGAGACGCGGCTGGGCATTACGGTCAACCCAGTGCTGACACCAACATGGTCAATAACAGCAGAAAAGGATCGTCCTACTACAGGAGCCACGGATTATGCCGGGTCTTACATCATGCAGTAGATTGTCCGCGATTCTCTCGTTGACGTTGTCCACAGCATGGCCGTTCGCACGCAGAACAACGATTTCGCCGGCGCTCGCCTGCCGCAATCGACCATGGTCGAGATGGTGAGCCATGTTGGCGACCTCGGTGCACCGCGTCTCGGTCCTAACGAAGAGAATTTTCGAAAGTCCGCCGAAGAAGCCGACGTCATCATTTACTCTAGCGCACGGCGGTCCTTATGTGACAGTTACCACCTCGGCCGCACCGCGGAGAGTGCCAATACACTTCCTATAATACAGCGGCATCTTTCCTTCTGGGGATTCATCTAGAAGGAGTGGTTAATTTCTATCTATCGCATCTTTCCCTCCTTCTACTGATTGAGAGGAGGGGCGTCAACATGGGCAAGCGAGATCTACCTGGAATAGGTAGCACGAGAACTGGACCTCCCCGTAGCGACCCACCGCATTGCGCCTGGGTCGAATGGCACTTCAGGTGGCAGTGAGCGCGTTGTCCTTAGCGGGCTCCTTGCCTGATCTCTTATCATAGGCGTGCTACCCAATATGGGTAAACAGGAAGGTCGTTTTGACCTTATATATTCGGAGGCTCTGGCACGCCCAATTAGCATGTCTACGCTGGTGGATTCCTTAGCCAACCCACGCAGCAGCGACAACGTGGGGCCAAGGTTCCTTTACCATCCCAACGAGGTGTCGCTCTAGACATCGAATGTGTTTTCCTTCTTCGAAGAGAACGTGGGCGAAGGGCTATGGGGAGACTTCCTGCGTTAGAATGGTTCGTGGAGATACAAATATTGACTCTGCCTCTCTATTTGCTAGCCATAACGTTTCTGTTCGAGATGAGAACAGTGCTGGGTGTGGGATGAGGTTAGCAAGTATGAGGGAGCTACCGCCCCTAGCATGTCACTGTCTTTCATTTGTTGATCAAACCTTCGTTTCATACCTTTCCCTCCCTTTTTCTTTTAGCGACTGCGCCCTCAGGCCTCTCTTGTTTTTGGCCAAGCTAGAAAGGATGGAGAAGGTGCGTAAAAATGCATTGGACCGAGGAAACCCTTCTACAGGACTTTATAACAAAGGAGCAGGGAATTCTCCTATCATGAAAAATTAACGCCATGGTACAAATGACCGGAGCATGAAATGCGGTATTCCCGTGCAAACTTCCTCGAGGAAGGGAGGCGAGTCATTGTAGTTCATGCCATTGGTGTCTCGTAAAGTAGTACCGAGACAACGCGCGACCTTGAAGACAGTATTAACTTTCGAATAGAGGCATCTAGCATATTTCTCCCTATGCTTAGCCATACATTCACCAACTAGCAGCAAACCGCCCTCTCTAACCTTAATGCTCCGCCTAACCAATCGCTAACGAGGATCCTGCTATCATGTAAAGGTGTTCATGATAGCATACTCACAGGGGGTTAATATACATCAAATAAGATGAATGGAAGTACGGAACTTTCCAAATATGCAGAATGTATACAACATGCATTATACCTGCCCAGCGTTGTTGTAGACCTCTCCGGGAAGCTAGCGCAACCATCGCCGCGGAGATGATGCTTCTCGGGAAAAGGCAATGTTCCACCGTCAAGAGGCGGGGGAAAGGGGGCTACATAATTCTAATGGCGCGTGTAAAGGTCAGGCCTGTGGCGCCCTCCAGATGCCCGAGCTGCCAACCTCCCTCTCCATTTTACCTGCTACTCAACATACATGTAATCCTTACAAGTACACTTGCTCAACATTCTTAACCAGTGAGAATTTGGGTGGCGAATGGTAGCTAGCTCTAGAACCACCCAAGCTTCAGCCAGCCAGCTACATCGCCTGTCTCATAGCTTGCTGTACTAGCGCCCCTGCCGGGGGTTCCCCGCCGCGGCCCGCTCCCGGCCCTACCTCACGCCACCGCCCCGCTTTCGAGCATCTGGGCGCATCCCTTCCCTGGATCCGCTATGCATGTCTAACACATGATGGCATTGAAAACACGGGCGGCACAGCGATCCGAATTCTAGCTCCGCCGCGGGCCACGTTCTCTCATTCCTTTTGATGTATGCCCCGGCTAAAGACGCTACTGAAGGTTAAGCTCCCTGGCGAAGGGTGTTTGGGCTGCAACACTTACTAACAAGGCCACAACCTACAGGAGGTTTTATTCAAGCAGATTTATGGTTTAGTCTCCTGAACTTCCGTGAGCATTTCGTATTTTTCAATTTTTCAATTTGGTGAGAGCGAGCCAAGTGTAGTTGCGCATACCAACCACTTACCTGCGGCCCCCTAAGTTTCGGCCAGACATGGCGTTGGGCCCATGACTCGGTACAGCCAGTGGCCCAATATGACCTAGCGCCCCTGCGGGAGGTTCGGCGAGGCTGGCCGCTCTCGGGCATCCGGGTTCTTCCTTGAATGGCCCATGCATGTCTAACACAAGTTGTCACTGAAAACACAGGTGGCACGGCGGCCCGAACTTAGCGCCGCCATCCCGCCCTTTCCGAATGTCCATGCATAGCTTGGACATTGGAGGGGACTCAAGACTGCGTGACGTCATGGTCCCCTCCGTCTTCGAAAGAACTATTTCGCCATGGCAACATATATCTCAGCCATTGCAATTTAAGGTATCCGCGCCAGGACTGGGGCTTCTCCATGGGGTACAAACATTCGGGGTTAGGTTACACCCTGTTACTCGGGTCTCATGGACTGTTCAAGGGATCACAAAACCCAGTGTTTGCCGCGAAGGATACAGATACTTGCGAGGTGACCAGCCACCCGCTTCGTAAGCACTACAAGTAATGAAAGGGGCCGAAACTGCCAACCTCCGGAGACGGGATCGTGGTAAACTCAAAAAGGAAGTTTCTTAATGTAGTTGCGCTCATAAACCGGTTAGAATCAAGGTGGCGTCTAGGGAGGAGCTGGCCCTGGTGGGATGGTCCTCGGGCAAAGTAACAGTCTCGACCGGTATTTGATGAGCTGGTGAACTCGACATTTTAGACCAGTGGCTAGCTGAAGACCCCTTTAGCGTTGAATCAGGCCTCGATGAGGAAGCGGTACTGTACCAGCCCTAATAGTCACCATATATGTACCGCGCTCACCTTGCAGCTAGTAAGAGGCTATACCGTGGAGGGCATAAGGTGTAAATATCGTGGGATTTTAGCTGGTGGCCCCGAATTCGGGGATCTGGGGATCGGTAACCAGCGGTGTAGGCTGCCTAGATCACCATCAGAAATGGTTTCTTTCGGGTAGGTAAACCAGTTGAATACTGTTCTCCCTTCATAAGATCGGCAAGCAGACCATGCCAGCCACAGCACTACTTGGATCACGGAACATCATAAACAATCGTCTCGTGGAGGCTCAGTGTAAAACTCAACAAGAATCGTAGCTGGAAGGGGTGACAATGATTCCTAGCGATGAACTGCGAGGTCGTTCCGGCCCGATGGCGTCCCGGTAGGGAGACATCAGCCAGCCATACCACGCAGATCGGATCCCCGCGTCACTGAACATTGATTGTCTACCGCTGAAACCAACGGAAAAAGTAATTAGAGTTCTCCTGGACGTTCACGAGAACGCTATCTCAAGATCCTCCGCGGCTATATATTCCACGTCCGCTCCATCCTCGTCCTTGCTGATTCCTGGACTTCACCCTCATCAACTTACACATATCATAAATCAAGTTTCTCTCCCAAAGCTCGAACGCCTCGAAACCCGAGCCGACCACCATGCGTTCTCACCCGTCGACCTTGGCCCAAAAGGCCCTCCTCGTGCTCTTGTCAACCACGGCTTGTCTCCAGGCGGCCGCCGATCCCTCGCCGCCTCAATCCCACCTGGCCCCTCCCGAAGACGACAACGTTCCAATTTCTGGGGAGGAATTCGACAATGACCAGATGCTCATGGAAGAAGAGTACGGCAATCTGCAGGACGAAGACTACCCTGCCAATGACGCCGAAGTGGACGCCGCCTCTTCCATACAGTATGGCCAGTGCTACTACTTCACCAACCCCGAGGGCGAGCACCTTGGCTCCAACGGCAATGTGTACAGCTGGCTTAAGTTCGGCGGCAACCACTACAGGCGGCCCTTCAAACTCTGCAGAGACAAGGACGACTGCTCCCGGAGTGGGCCTGTTCACCATCGCGGGACGTTCTACCTGCTGGACTTCCTGGGCTCGAGGCGAGCCAGCGGACGGAACATCATTGCTGGCTGGGTCCGCATTTTCCCGAGCTTCGGTTCATACAAGAACTACCTTCGCTTCCGGGCCTATAACGACTGTGACATCGGTCACAATGCAGAGTGCTATACCCGGCTAGGGCTGACCGACCAGAAGAACGGCCGCAACGGGTTGGAACTCAACAGTCTCAAAGAGGTTGTCCTTAGTCGGAACGAGCAGCACACTCTTTCTGTCAAGTTCAACAGGATCCAGTGCCAGGATAGCTTTGAACTTGAGTCTGAGCTTTGATTCTGGACGTAACCTGGTTGGAAAAAAAACTACAGGACGAGCAGTCGCAGGTTTAATGGGGCTCCGGGCTGCGGCAGTGGGTGGGGAAGTTAGGTCTGGTGCTCTCTGCTTTGTATCGGCTTGGTGAGGTGGGTTGGGACCCAATCGCGTGTTCTAGAACCGTCGACCTTGGTTAAATAAAAGTGGTGCTGAAAATTGGCGTTCCCGTTAGCTCTTTGCATCTAAACCAGTGTTGTTGGGGAGCCACCCTCGGGCAGATGCCTCTTGCCCAAGTATGTCCTTGGCAGTCTGACCATCTGGCCCCAATGTCTTGGCAAGCTGAGTGAGAGCAACCTTGACCAATAATCTGCCTCCTTTTCAAGCTAATCAGCTCTGTCTCCACCACCCCGTCAGCACAGCGTGACTTCCAAGGATGGGAGCCGGGGTAGCAGTCGTTTCCTCCCATGCTGACGCCGGAACTTAATTGTTCACTCCTCCCGACTTTAGCAAATAGTCTAACCTCTCCTCTTTACTACCCTTCCTAGCCTTTCCAGCCAGCATAGAAGCATCACGCAGCGGCTTGTCATCGCCACCATGACGACGAAGCCCTCTGGCGCCCCATGGGCGGACGAGCCCTTCGCGCTAATCGCGACGCCCTCGAAGCGGATGGATGTGCGTTTGCCGCGCCGGTCGGCGAAAAGGTCGCGACACCCCGAGCTAATCGAAACGTAGAACTCGCTAGGCCACGTCTACTGCGCCTCCGAGATGGCCCACTCCCACAACACCCTCCTCCGCGGCCTGAACGCCATCCTGCAGCAGGCCCCGAACGTCCCCGCCGCGACGAGCGAGCGGTTCAGCGCCCAGGACGTGAAGGACCTCCTGTTCTACGTGCGGTCCTGGGCCAAGATGGTCCACCACCACCACTGGGTCGAGGAGTCCTTCATCTTTCCCGAGATCGAAAAGTTCACCGGCAGACCGGGCTTCATGGACCAGCCGAAGCACCAGCACGAGCTCTTCCACGATGGGTTGGAGGCTCTGGAGAAGTACGCGTCTGATACGGAGCCTGGTGACTACAGGTGGGAGGGGCCAGGCGGGATGGGGGCCATAATCGACTCGTTCAGCAAGGAGCTCACCGATCACCTCTATGCAGAGATCGACGTGTTCTTGGGCATGAGTGATGTCGACGTCAAAGGGCTGAAGGAAACGTGGGCCAAGGCCGAGAAGATCGCGAAGCAGACGGGAAACCTGGCCATGCTGGTAAGATACACCAGGAAGCGTCGCGCATGTAGGGCATCGAAAGGCTGACGTTGTTCTCAGTATGACGTGTTCCCCACGGTTCTCGGGTGTTCGGACAAGACCTACGAGGGCGGAAATGACTTTCCGCCCCTGCCGTGGGTCCTACCCTACGCTGTGAAGTACTGGTTCGCCTCAGGGAATGGGGCATGGCGGTTTAATCCGTGCGACTGGTGGGGGAATCCGCAGCCGCTTGCATTCGGGCCACTGGCGGACGCGTAGACACGTAATGCGAGATGCTTGATGTGGAGTTGATGATGCGAGCGTTGTTCTTTAGCATTTCATGTTTGTATCTGAATTCTATGCGCAACTCCAGTCATCAAGATTCTTGGGATCGCCACCCTCCTTGAGGGTGTTCCTCGCAGGGTACTTGCAGTGCGACCTCTTGTAGTCCACTCCCGTATCCAGTGTCTCGTTGACAAAGTGGCTTCCAACAACAGCCTCGGGCGCCATACCCTCCTCTACCCACCTCACCATAGCCATAAGCACATTCTCTTCCGGATCCTCACTAGCAGCGCCCTCAAGCCGGTTCCCAATTGCGCTGGCCCCGCTGCCCCCTGCGCAATGTCCCATGCCGCTGATCCGGAAATAGCGGTAGAAGTCGTCGAGCTCGGCCCCAGATAGCCCCATTGTCCTGGAGACGAGGTCGTAGTACGTAGCTGAGCTGGCCGAGGAAATGAGGATGTCTTCCAAGCCATGGTAGTGCAGAATCTTTGCCCCACGGGATGAAACTTCCGAGAGGTCGGCGGACCACGTCCTCACGCCGGACGGGTCGTTCTCGAAGGCGTCCTGCCAGTTCTCCGGGCCGAGCTCACTCGTGTCGAAGTCGGGATCGTTGTAAAGGGCGTACTTGACCCAGTGGTCCGTGTACAGGAATTGCTCCTCCTCGTAGGAGCCTATTATGAACGGGAGGATGCCAGGGGCGGGCTCCAGGCGCGGGTAGACGAAGCTTCCGTTGAGGCCGTACACCGGAGATAGGAACCGGCGTATCGTGTCCGCCTGCTCGCCCGTGATGCAGCTCTCAGCGTCGTCGTCGGGCCCGCAGATCAGGGCCTCCGGCCGGAAGTTGCACTGCGACGGATCCTCGAGAATGCCGTCCTCGGCGCCGTCGAGATGGTCGCACTGCGCGAGGATCTCTGCGTCGACGGCGTCCCAGGTAGAGGGGGGAGGGATCCCGTCGGGCCCGACCTGCTTCATAATCGTGTGGAAGGTGCCAGACCAGGCCCTGAGACCCTGGAAGTTGAATGCGGGGGCTCCCGCGACGATGCCGTCAAAGATATCCGGGAAATCCTGCGCCATCTTGAAGCCCTGTCGGCCGCCGGTGGAGCAGCCGAGGTAGTAGGACTTCTTATGCGGCTCGTCGTAGAACTGATCTGTGACCTCCTTGCCAACGGCAGCGGACGTCGTGATGGCGCGGTACGAGTAATCCTTCACAACGTCGAGGTTGTTGAGGAACCGCGTGCCATTCTGCCCGCTGTGGCCGTTGTTCGACCCCGTCGCGGCGAAGCCCAGGGAAGTGGCGTAAGTCATGTCCCCGTAGCTGATGCAGCCGTTGATGCCACCATTCCCGGTCGAGAGGAACCGGCCGCTCCAGTCATTGGGCAGCCACACTTCCATGATGATATCAGACCGGTCAGAGGTGGTGACATTTAGACCCAGGCGGCAGAGGTCTACCAGCACGGTCGTCGAGTTCTCGCATGACGCGTCGAGGTCAGGGACGAAGAGGTCTGTGCCGGCTGGTACGAGCTCCGAGTAGAGCGGTGTGACGTTCTCGGCCTGGTAGCTCTCCTTCAGGTCTTTGCACGACTCGTCGAAGGTTGAGTCGCCCTTCAACGCGACGCCCGGTGAGAAGACGCTAAGAAGGCACACAGCCGTGCTGAGAATGTAGCTGGCCTTTGCCATGATCGCTAATTGTATTCGAAGCCCAGCTGTTACTCCAGCCTTAACGTGCATGGGCTGGTTAAGGGGGTAAGGACGGGGTTTATATCAAACAACTAAAAGGGGGATTCCTGCTTTGTTTACCAATCGGCACTATGAAAGCGTGGTAGCTAAGATTGGCCCCTCGCGATCGGCAGTTGTTTTCGGATGCAGACATCCTTGAGTTCCGATCTTCCGGGGTATATCTTGACGACGTATTTGCGGGGTTTGTACTTGCATTGCGCCCGAGAGAGATAACCCGCCCCACGGGCCCACCCGCAGTGGTAGTCTAATAGGGCCGACCCTTCGGGCCCTCCACATCGCCAAGACGGCATTTCATGGGGCGAATATGAAGAATGGTAAATTCACGCCCCGACTCAAAGAAAGCCCTGTTGATATTAAGGGGTGATATCCAGTCCAGAAAAACTTCTAATACGAATCCCCCCGTTTCTGGAGTTGCCTTGTTTGGACTTGACCACGGGCGATCCTGAAACGCTCAACGAAATCCGTCTTCTCGAATAACAGCGCAGAAAAACGGTAATTGAGTAAGCAGGGAGTACAGACTATAGAAGAAATAACATTCTAGAGTTTTAAAACATCTTCTTTACGCTGTTAATCGAGCTGGAATCCCCTTGGAACGTCAAGCAGGTTAGGACTCCATGTAGTGATTATCGCAAGGGCGTACGGACCCACTTCCCAGCTTCAAATGTGCCTATGCTGCTTTTACAACGCTGCTTCTATGTGATAAGACGTCATACGCGGTATTTTCGCTGGACTCCACACCAACAATTTGTGGCAACCTCTTGTAACCTTGTTAGATTCAAGCGGACATGTCAAAAGAAGGGCGCTGTAGACAAAATCAGTAACTAACCAGTCTATCGTCCAAACCCTGTCTTGTACTTTATATAAAGGGGGAGAGTCCTCCCTTTCAATGGTGTCAGTTTCGAGTATTGCAGAAGTCGGTATCCTAGTTTATCAAGTCAGCCCTGTCCTCACTGGATTCGCTGTCCAGACTCGTTGTTACAATCCATTTTTCTCGATACGTATCCGCGATACAAGACTATCCACTTCTTCTATCCATTCGACACACAAGCTATCCACTAGCTGCCAGAGCCAAGTATGACTTCCGTTCCAGAACACGACGCTACGGCTCTCAAAGAGACCTTCCACTACAAGAGCTCGACCCATAGCTTTGCCGTGAAGTGGTGCGCACTAGGCGATCCGAAATCCCCGCCTCTCGTCTTCATCCACGGCACTCCCTGGTCCTCCCGCCTCTGGACACCCTATGCGCTCTCCCTATCGCGCCAGTTTTGCGTCTACCTCTTCGACAGACCCGGGTTCGGGGATTCCCCCGCCGAGTCCAAATTTCCCGGCACGAATCCGAGCTCCAGCAAACTTGAAGAATTCGACTCTGACCTCGCCCGGCAATCTGAGGTGTTCGCCGCGCTGTTCAAGTCTTGGCAGGGAGAGTGGGGCGGCCAGAAGGCCCACGTCGTCGCCCACGACAATGCCGGCTTGATCAGCCTGCGAGCATACCTGCTGCATGGCTGCCAGTATGCGAGTCTTTGTCTCATCGATGTTGTTTCAATTGGACCGTTTGGTCAGCCGTTGTTCAAGGCTCTCGCGGAAAATCCGGCCCATTTCCAGCAGCTCCCCGACATGGCGGTCGAGGGTATCCTGGAGTGTTACATCCGCAATGCCGCGTTCTACGAGGTGTCGAGAGAAAACATGCAGATGCTGAAAGCCCCTTGGCTGAGGGAGGGTGGGAAAGCCGGTTTCATCCGGGAGTTGTGCCAGGCCAACTATAGATCTACAGAGCCGGTGGAAGAGCTATATGGGGAGGTCGGGCCCAGCTTGCCCGTAAAGGTCATATGGGGTGCCGAGGACGAATGGATACCGGTGGAAAGTGCCTACCGATTAGGGGCGGCTCTGAAGGCTCAGGAGGTTGTGGTGATTGAGAAAGCTGGTCATCTTATCATGCTTGACCAAGGGGCACAGTTGGGGGTTGAGCTGGGAAGGTGGCTTTGTGGTGCTCTGCCTACCCGCTCATTATAAATCTTCGCACTCTTGAGGATTAAATCGACACTATAGATTTTATGCATAATTCACGTATTTGGAATGCGGGAGGACTTTGAGCTTTCCTGGAACGAGGCCATGTGGTTTCAAACATAATTATCTTTTTCCCATGCCATCACCATCACACCCGCGCAGATGGTACAGTCGGGGGTACACATTATCTCTTGCAGGTTAGCGAGGACCTAGTTCTTGATTCTCTGTAGCTCCGTCCGTCGCTCATTCTGCCGATGTTTGATATGAGCTGGGGCTTGGTGACATTATTTCCAGCAGGTCCCCAATATCTTAGGCAAGCAGCGCTAGCTACTCACACAACAGAAGCGGTTTTATGTCCAAGAGCGCAGTGACCATCTATGCCTCGAAGTTCCTCCTTGGAATGCTCTCCAACAAATACTAGACGGGAATAACCGCACTAGTCTTCAACTGGTACATCCCAAGAGAGTTAGACCTTCGCTCGGCCATCTTTAGCGTTCCCGATGCTGCGGGGCCATGTTTCTTGGCATCATCTAGGCCCCATTGTACCGCAACACGAATGGCACCCTACGTCTCGCAGGGCTGGCAGTGATGTTCATCATTTCCGGTGTCCTCACTATCGTCATCGGATCATTCGGCCTTGACTTTGTCTATAGCTCCCGCCGCTGAGCGAAAGTCCACCTGTGAGCGGATCAAGAAACACGGGACTGAACCCGCCCACCTCGTGTCGTAAAATGGGATATCTTGCTTGAATTCAATGAAATATGAAAGAATAGGCACCGAGTAAATCTAACAGATGCCTCATAATTACAGCTCTGCCTAAGCCATACCACCCTCTAGGGCTTCTGCTCTACAGAGCTAGACCTTGAGAGCTTGTTCTCCCGTGGAACCAGGATAGCCGGATCAAGGACTAGGAAGACACCAACTGCAATGACCATGAGGGAGCCATCCAAGGCAATGAAGTACTTCTCATGAGTCATCAGATGGCCCGTCCAGCCCTCGATCAGCTCGACCGCCCTGAAGATGCTGCGGGCGTAGATAACGGTGAGGGAGATGAACATGGAAATAAGAGCCAGGCCGTATTCCCTTGGGAGAGCCCCCTTCGACGATCGCCGGACAAAGTCGACTGCAAGACCAGCAAAGATTGTCATTGCCACCAATTGGAAAATGACGCCGCCAACCATGACATTGGTGCCTGTTTCCGGGTCCTCTCTTTTTCCTGAAGAGATAGATGCCATGGCACCACCGACAGCCTGGCGTGGACCGAAGTCAGTAGAGGATCTTGGATCATAAAGCGCACGCAGCTTACCTGGACGACCAGCGAAACAACATCGCACGTTAAGAACACCAGAGTGTACATCCTTGCCGACAAGAGGCTTGACTGTCGGCCCAAGAGGTTGATAAGAGTACCGAGCAGAATGTAGAGGGCTGTTGTGAAGAAGACCGGCGCGATGATAAGTGTCGTGATTTGCATGAGGTAGGCGTTCTGGTTATACGGGCACTCGGCTGACCAGGTGCGTCCGGCCCATCCGATCAACTCGGCTATGGAGCGAAGGCGCGAGAGTTAGTTACCAATCTATATCTTCCGGGGTGGCCTGCGATCGGTAGTGGAAGGGGGCAAACGAACTCAGTGCTCCAACTGCAAGAGTGATTGATGTCCACCGCCGCCGACGGATGTACTGCACACCATGCCCAAGGAATGCTATCGCGAAGAGGACGCAGAAGGCTATTCCGGCAGCCAAGCTAGGTCGGTAGCCGTACGAGTATGGGAAGCCTTCGATAGGGTCCGCGTGGCAATTGTTGGGGTCGCGGAGAGGCTCCGGTAGGAAGAACTTGTCCGCCATGATTAACAGTGGTGAAGAGTGGTGTTTAGGGGTCGATGCAACGAGACTGGGGGGTCGGGCGGGTGGCGGGCCTCGAAGGAGAGTCGGGAGAAGTAGACAGGTTCGTATGATCCGGGGTGAAAAGAATGTTGCGCCGGTTCTGAGGAGAGGGAGGACGACATAAATAGGGCGGAGAGGATGTTAAATAATCCCATCCCAAGTAAGGGGCTACGCGTACCCTGGGAGCCAGGCCGCATCTTGAACCAACGACAACATGTCGAGGCGCTGCCTGGTTTGCGGCTCGGAGCGTCGGACTCACATCCAATAAGAGGGCCGGTACAAGCCTCGAGGAGCCAGGCTATCGGAACGTCTGAGAACTGACATACAACATGCTAGGGCGGGTGTCGACCAGGGAGCTCAAGATTCGGGAGCGTCGGACTTTCAGCCAATGAGAGACCCCGGTCGGTCCCGCAGGAGCAAGCATTGATATGTGAGACCCCCAAAAGGAGCGGCACGTCGTCCCTGTCAAGGTCGCAATTTAGGATGGCGCAGCGAAATCAACAGTGCGACCGCCCAATCAGCAGAGCTCAGCCCCTTGCATACCCCAAAACAATGCCTTGCCAAAATTAGCTTCTCATACACCAGGGCTCTCGAAGGATTCGGATCCGAATCCTTTAAGCCACGATCGGAAAGTTTGAAATAAGGAGCTCCTGAGTAGCGGGCGAAGATCGGCGGCTCGTGCCCGACAACGCTATGCTTTTAGGGCTAGATACTAGTGGGTCTGTTATCCTTAAAACCCAGAGACTCCGCAACCCAGCCATACCGCGTCAAGTCCTGCCAGATTTCTTATTGTGGGCGCAGAACGCCGCGCTTCGTGCGTTCCAGCTCCCAAGTCGACAGGACTGCCACTGAGGTCAACCCAGCGGGATGTGACCTTTCTTTGAATTACAAGCCACGCTCTCAGACGAGACGCTACATCATCTAACGGGCTGAGAAACAGCCATAGGCTCTAATCCTAGTACCTTGCGGGTCGAGAGGACAGGTTCTTGCTCCGGGGACGCTGCAGGTCCCGTTGTCGTTTTCCGGTGCCGCTATACGGAACCGTCGTCCCGGACCACCGACAAAATAAACATTGTAAGTCAAGGTCGAACATTGTAGGTCTGTTAAGTTATCATCAGCGATATCGTTCGTCGGGTTTTGTGGTCCCAGTCTGGTCCGGGTCCTTCGTGATACCAGCAAGGACAATTCACACCAGAAAGGTCGCGTCGGTTTTGGTCTAGAACATTCTCCTGATTTTGAAAGTAAGGGATAAAGCGATCTTAAATTCCGGGGTGATCATTCGCCCACAAGTCTCCAAGCCGGGTTTTCTGGTCGTCGATATCGAATGGCATCTTTCAACTCGTAGTGGCTAAATTGTTGTTTAGGGAAACTACCTAACTAAGGAATTCCAGACGTGCCTATTTCATTGCAAGTTTAAATTCGTTGTTCTTATACTATATACTACCCCATCCTTTACAAACTTTAAAGTTGCGTGCTTCGTACTCGATGGCGTTTCCCTTAAACAGGCAAGCACTACGACTAATTTGGGTGGGGCAGGATGTTCATGCCTCGGGAATTTTCTTCTGTTATTTAACGGTTGAAGTGTGCCAAATAGCGATTCATAAACATACAAGCCAAGATAAAACTTCACCCATTTTCCATTTCAAGACTAGCGTTTAAGAAACATGGAAGAAACCTCAAGAATAATTCTCGATCACATCGCCGTCCTCGTCCCTCCGACCTTCCTCACCGCCCCGCCGCTGTGGCTCGCGGGATCCTTTCACTTCACCCCCGGCGGCCAGCCCAACTACCGACACGCGGACACCGAGAACGCACTGGTCCTCCTCGCCGACGGCTCGTACATCGAGTTCTTCGCCTTCGCCGAAGGGACGACGCCGGAACAGCGGGGTCACCACAAGTGGGGCAAGCACGCCGAGGGAACGGTCGTCGACTGGGCCTTGACCGTGGTCGATCCGACATACGATGATGTGGACGCTGATTTTATGTCCATTCTCGATGTTTCCAGTGAGATTCGAAAGTCGGGCGCGGGGATCGCGTTTGGCAAGAAGATGGCAGGTGGACGAATTCGGTCTGACGGGGTCAGGTTGGAATGGGTCACTATACAGGCCCTGTCCATTACGGGAGACGAGGAGGCAGTTGATCACGGACAGATTCCCTTTTGGTGTCTAGACGGCACGCCGAGAGACCTTCGGGTTCCCTACCAGTCGGCCGGCGCCACGACACACCCCTGCGGCGCTGTGGGGATTGCCGAGGTCAACATCACGTCCAGTGCGACTGTCGATAATGTCTCGGACCTACGCCGGGTTTACATAGAGGTTCTACAGGGTCCCTCGGAGGGGCCGTGGAAGGTTGAGGTTCTGGAGAGTGGCAAAGTGCAGCGGGACGTTACTGTCAGCCTTTCCACGAGCGATTCTCCAGCGCAGATTTCCATCTCGCTGTATACCGATCGGCCGGAATTGGCGGGCAAGGTTTTAGGCGGCGAGGGTGCGAGCTTCCAGCTTAAGCTCGTTGGGATCTAACGTCCCGCGCGGGTTGGAACATGTTTGTCAAATCGAGTCGCCGACATGCCCTCGCCGGGAGCTAGGGGTTAGAATGGCACGAAGAGGAGATATATTTTGGCCCTTGAACTACTGACTGTATTTGTGTACAAGAAAAGAGACAAGGATACGATTCTACTGTAGACAAAACCATCGTGAACCTAGCGTGAAGGCGAGCTTAATGCGGTGGCAGGCCAAGCGCCTCCCTCCTCCCGGTGCTTGCCGAGTCTAGATACGGAACCCCCCCGATGCCCGAAGCACGAACACCAGTCCTTACGCCCTCCACAAGGTGGGTATCGGGCTATAGGAATCTAGTTAGGTTTCATGGCGCCCAGCGTGAATAAGAAAAAAGAAAGAACAGGAAGGGACTCACAGTGGCGGCATGCAGGGTGCACTCGTTGCTCCAAATCGCGCAAGCTCCCCTGGTCCAGTGCATCCTCGCGATGCAGTCATGGTTCCGCGTGATCAACCGCAGGACATATTCGCGTATCATCTGGTCCTCGTAAGTAGTCACACCGTCGATGCGGCTGACGTGGAGGCCGACGCCCGCGAAGATGGACTTCCACCCCGTGACGGGGTGCGTCCGGACGACGGGGTGGGACGGGCTGAACTCGTAGTCCACGTTCAGGGGCGAGCCCCGCGGCGACATGACGTCGTACTTTCCCGCCTCGCAGGCGCTCTTGAACACGGGCTGGGCGCAGGTCGCCGTCAAGGTTTCGAGGAAGGCCTTGAAGGGGGCCGAGAGCCGGTCGTATATCTCGTAGCCGGATACCCAGAGGGTGTCGCCCCCCGAGGGTGGGGTCGACTGCATACGGAGGAAAGAGAAGTCGGAGGGGCAGTTCTCGAAGAGGCCTTGCGAAGGGGGTTAGTTGAAGTTGTCTTCGTAGGACTGTATGCAAGGGAAACATACTGTCGCTGTGCCATTCACGGCCCAGGTCTCGAGGCTCGTCGAGCGCGGCGGGACGATTCTTCATTGTAGCATAAAGCTTCTTTTGGGCCTCGGAATTAATCACATAACTTTTTTTGAACGTCTCAGTCAGTTTCCATCTTGCGGCGACCTGGCATAAGTCTTACATGTTCTCGTCCGTGGTGCCGTCCGCCATTGGTATGTTGTTGGGGTCATTGTATAGAGGATGCACATGCAGGCCGTTCTCGGCAGGCCGGGCCGTCAGCTTGCCCAGCAGGTCGGTGATGTGCTTCTGCTCGTCGACCGAGAGGTCGTCCTGGGGGGCGCGGAAGAAGACGACGCCGCGCTCGCAGATGGTGATGGCGAGGTCGCGCAGCTGCTCCTCCGCGTTGGGGGCGTCCAGCATGTCCTTGAGCTTCGCAGTCGAGTATTCGCGCCCGATGATGGGCGAGACGTCGACATACTCGAGGTGGTCGATTGAGGTACCCCGCTTGAGCGGTTCGCGCTTCAGCGTCTGGCCATTGCTGAGGGAGCCCATGATGAAACGGTGCAAGGAGGTATTGTATTATGGATGACGTGGGTCTGCACGGAATCTACTTGTTGCTTTGCTTTCTCTATGTCAAGGCTGTGTGGTCAAAGGAGATTCCTTGTCGCTTTATTCCAAAGGGCAAAATAGCCACAGCCCAAAGCCATGAGCCGGTATCCGGTGATAAACCCGGGGAAACACTCCCGATAGGGACGCCCTGCGGATGGATGCGGGGAAAGCGTGGGGAAACTGGGTCTCGAGTGTTGAATTATTTGCCGACCTTGGTAAGGATCGGCGTGGCGTTGTCTTGGGGGTGGAGACGTATTCCCCGGTAAATGGAAATAAGGTCTTGGGCCGGCAGTCTTAGCGAATAACACCACTGCTGTGACGCAGGGAGCCGAGTCCAAAGCGGGTTACCCCTAAGCGCTAGGGCGGGGAGTCGCGGGGACGAGAGATGTCAGGGGCATACAGTTACTGCAATGGTGGCTATTGGCCGGAACGAACCTATCTGCCGATCCCAAGAACCTGGGGAGTAAATCTTGGCCCGGATTTGTGGCTGCCCAAAGACTGCCGAGTTCCTGTAGTGTCAACGCTAGGCCAGGTTTGCACACGTCTTGGGAGTAAACAACACGGCAGTCTTGCAGGCTGGAATAAGGGAACAAAAGAGGGGTTTAATCTGCAGGTACTCTTGCTCTTCCCTATGCATGCACTTCCCGTCCTCGGTTGTTTAACAGAGTGTGCTTCCGCCCTTTGCGAGAGTAATTGAGGGGCAACCTATATCAGCCCAAAGATATTTCGACACCCAAGTCTTCTATCTTACAAGTCCATCGCAGGCACATCCACCCAGTCAGCCGCTTCCAGATCCCACGATGGTCGCGGCCGTAATCTCCACGAACCCGCTGCAGCTGGACGTCCGGAGCCACAAGAAGTGCCTCCTAATCTGCTGCGTCGTCACCCTCGCCAGCTTCCAGTATGGCCTAGACTACGGGCTGGTCGGCGGCTTCATGGCCATGCCCGGCTTCCTCAAGGTGTACGGGTACTACGACGAAGAGCTGGGCAAGTGGGCGATTGACCCCACCGTGCAGCAGCTCATATCTTCTCTGATGACTATCGGCACCTTCATAGGCTCGCTGCTGGTCGGGCCGTTCAGCTCGAGGTTTGGCAGGAGGGTTGGACTTTGGTCCGCTTCGCTCATCAACGTCGTCTCTACCGCGATCATGATCGGGACGACTAACCTTGGAGCCTTGTATTTCGCCCGGTTTATACTCGGTGAGTATCGCCGCCCGCACCCTTCCGTGGTTTGGGAAAGTTCCGCCCCTGCTAACAATAAACGAACAAGGGATCTCTGTCGGCTGGTTCCTCACTTTTGCCCAGGTCTACGTCAACGAGGTCGCCCCCGCCCACCTGAGAGGCATCGTGTTCTCCGTGTACCAGATCCAGCTCTCCACCGGATCCATCGTGGGCGCGGCCGTCGACTACGGGACGCATAACATGCCGGGCAAGGAATCCTACCAAATCCCGCTCGCCATCTTTTTCTTCGCGCCCACCGTCCAGTCCATTGCCCTCTACTTCTTCCCGGAGAGCCCGCGGTGGTTGATGACCCAGGGAAGAACAGAAGACGCAGAGGCATCCCTGCGGAGGCTCCGTAACCCGGATATCAAGGAGAGTGAGTTCCAGGCCGAGTTTAACGAGATCCGCGTGTCCACCGCGGAACAGATAGAGCAAAACACTGGCAGGCAGCTGTGGATTGAGATGTGGAAGGGCACCGACCTTCGCCGGACCTTGCTCTCCGTCGCTATCATCTGCTTCCACTGCGCTAATGGTCAGTCTCATCCTATGCTCCAGGCCCCCTTATTACTCGTATCTTGTGCCCATGTTAACATTCTGCTAGGTTCTTCTTGGCTCAACATTTACACTACCTATTTCCTCGATATTGCTGGGGTGGAGGATGCATTCGCATACTCCACGATGGTGAGCTGCATGGGACTTCTCGGAGTTATCAGCAGCCTGTTCTTCGTCCGCTACCTCGACCGGCGGATGATTGTTATGCTCGGCGTCGGAGCATGTGGTCTCTGCCAGCTTGCATTTGCGGTCGCGTGGTCCGCTGCCCCGGAGACTGCGGAAGCCGCAAAGGCTGTGATCGCCTTCATGTCAATTTTCACCTTTTCCTACGTTGCCTACGGTAAGCCTGATCTACCCGAGTCGGGGACAGTTCACGGACGAGATGTTAATTCATGCAGCACCTTACGCCTGGCTTCTTGGCGGTGAATACCCGAACAACCACCTCCGAGCGCACACTTTCGGCTTGGCCACGGCTTTGAACTTCCTCGGAAATTGGCTCGGGGTCTTTACCGCGCCGTACTTTATCAACCCGGCGAGCCTTGGATGGAGCGCCAAATACGGGTATGATTTGATCCCTCTACATCTTCCAACAGCGCTAATGGTTAACGTTGGCAGTTATATTTGGTTTGGTTCGAACGTGGTTCTATTTGTCTTCACGTTCTTCCTTATCCCGGAGACCCGCGATCGAACCCTGGAAGAGATCCACGAGATGTTCCAAGCCAAGCTTCCCGCCAGGAAATTCAAGGGATATGTCTGCCTTAACACGGGCGCTAGTGGGACGGGTGCACTTGACAAGGAAGCAGAACTCAAGGATGTGGATCACGTAGAGGACTTGTCTAAGCCTGGGAGCCGAGGGAACAGCATTACGGCGAAGAATGATTCCAGTCCTATTGACAAGACGGAGTAGGGTTATTTTTGGGTAGTTCGCCTAGAAGTAGAGATCAAAGAATCGCTGTCTGGCCTTTGCCGGCGCCGGTGTTTCTTAGGGATATTGTTATTCAGCCGAAAGGTCAAAAAACAACCTTTCGTTAGGGTCGTCGGTGTCCGAAGTTTGCCGGTGCCGCATTATTCTGAGTCTATTAGTCACGGCATCCACGTGGAAGGTATTAAAAGACTCGCAAAGAGGCGGCCTCACGGCGAAGCACCTGGTACTGGTGAAATGCCGCGCTGTGCTAACATTAGACAACAGCGTACTATGTAGGACATATCCACACTCAGAAGTCGCAGGGGAGAACGGGGTTTAAGAAGATCGAATTGAAGGCGTCCAGAAAGACAGAGGGGCAGCAGATAGTACTATTACAAGAGGGGGCTGAGTTGGGTTTCAAGTTAGTTCGCCCAAGAGTAGAGATCCAATCGTGCAGCCCGCGCTACATGTTCCGAACCAATTCCTCGAGTATCTCTTTCCTCCAACCGAAGAAGATGCTCGCGTGTGTGTCATCTTCAGTCCGGAGGTAGGCGTTGTCCCCCAGTCGTTTGGCGATCTGTATGCCGTGATTCACAGGAACGAACGTGTCTTGCTTCCCATACCATAAGCTCATTGGGAGGTCGGAGCGAATGTCCTGCACGCGAAAGCCGAAATCCGTGGCCAGGAGGTAGCCGTCCTCACTTACTCCGTCGATCCCCTGGGAATAATACTGCCGGCTCGTCATGGTCATCCTGCCCATTATCTCTCGGTCCAGCCATATGCCGGACTCTTGCTTCGGGAAGCTGGCCTTGTTCCTCTCCGCCACCTGCAACGCCCGCTCCAGCCGCTCTCCGTCGGGCAAGTGGAAGCGCCCTTGTCGGTGGAAATACCAGCTCGTGAGGCGTGGGGCAAGGCGCCACCCGTACGTGAACCCAAGCCAGTGGAACCAGCCGGCGCCGCTCATGCCTATGTCGGGCGGCCCGATGCCGCACACGACTGCCACGCACTTGAGCTTCTCGCGAGGCATCGATCTCGCGCAAGCAAGTGCGTATGGCCCGCCGCCCGAGACGCCCTATTCAACCGAAGAGTTAGCCATCTGAGTAGAGATATGATGGGGCTCCTCCACGCACCATGACCCCGTACTCCTGCAAATCGAGGTGTGCGGCAAGCTGTTCCAGGTCCTTCGGATGATCCAGAAGTGTTCGTCCGGGCTGTGCAGAGCTTAGGCCTATTCCCGGTCGGTCCGTCGCAATGATCCGCGCGCCCACTTCCAGCGCGGCATTGTGAAGATGGCCAGCCTCGACACGGGAGCCGGGGAGTCCATGACAGTAGAGAATAGGCCGGCCCGTCAAGAGTCCAAATTGTGAATAGCCGAGTTTCCGACCGTCCGGAAGCGTGAGGGTAGCGGAAGTGTCCTCTTCGGGAACCAGACGACGTCCGGGAGGTTCGGGCGATGGCCTGCTGGTGCCGAACAGCCAAGCCTTCAAGCTCGAGATCGCCATGACGATCAATGAGCGAGATAGCGAGAAGTGTGCACGTGGAATTTTAAGGTTATTGCGGTTGATCCACGGGGACGACGATTCTCTCAAAAGATGTAGCGGCTGAGATGCGCATCACTGCGGATGCCTTGTCGAATTCCGGCTTACCACCCCGCGTGTCAATCCTTCTTAGAATGGTGGAACAGTGGCCAGCCAACCAGGGACCAGCAAGCCGTCACTCCTCGGACAGGCTGGATCGAAACACCAGCTCTCGGCTAAAAGCTCGATCGCGAACACTCTACGAGTCATCCGGCGTTTTCATAATAAGTGAAATCTTTGTCGTCACATGTCTGCGCAACGATGCGGAGAAGTCAATAAAATATTTTCGATGTAAAGGGTAGTATAGTCACTCGAAACAGAGTGGCCTAGGAATCACGACCGCTCCTTTGCAGGATTTCACAGTAGGACGAGCCGCAGGACTTGGAGGGCGAGCGCACCGCAAGCAGTAGGTTCGCGACAACGTGGGAAATACCAGGATATTGAGGAAATAACTAAGGGCAAACAAAACTATAAGAGAAAGAAATGAGATGTCTAAGTCCATACCCTAGGTTCCAACGTATTAACCGAAACTATACCACCAGATCATTGACAACATAATGAGGGACAGACTAAACCATGAGAGAAAGAAAGGGATATCTAAGTCCATACCTCCGGCTCCAACGTAACAACCAAAACTATACCACCCATGTGAAAATCCAAACATAGCGAAAGTCGTACAGTCTTTAAGCCCGGTCATGGAACTGGGTTCCGCGGGTCTCTGGGGGGGGATATTATACCTTGGACGCACCCCTCGTAGACGCCTTTGCTCGAAACGTACGCCGCGTTGACCGACGCTTAGACACGCCGTCCGGGCGCCAGGGAACCACGGGCGACTTCTGCCTGGGTGCTCGCGGAGTCGTCACCAAGAGCTGGGTGGCCGCTGCGGACCGTTGGGGCGCCTTGCCCTTGCCGCTCGTTTGGTAGTTGCTCGCATCGGCCATTGTCACGTCGGAATGGCAAGAGCTGATAGGAGGGATTTTCGACTTGGGCGTCGTCAGGCCCTCCCCGTCGAACAAGTAGACCAGCATCTGCGCTGCCGACGCCCGCCGATCTGGATGTAGGCCCGCCATAAGCTGAAGGGCCTCCATCGACTGCCGTTTCGAAAGGAGTCCCTTGAGAACATCCCCGTAATCCTCCGCGAGAGGAGGGAAGTCGTCCGGCTTTAGCCAAATGACTACCATGGTGGCGTACAGAGACCAGACGTCCCATTTTGGGGTCTGGGGGGCGATGACCCCAGATTCATATGGGTAGAGCTCAGGGGGCTTGTACGGGAAAGTGCCACAGATGGTCTGGGCGACGTTGCGATGGTTGGTGAGGCCGAAGTCGGCCAGCTGGAACAAGTATTCTCCGTTGACGATCGAATAAAGGATGTTGTCCGGCTTTACGTCCCGGTGAATCAGAGACTGGCTCGCCAAGTAATCGAGAGCCCTGAGCATCTGCTCCAGTGCCCTGAAGCAGAGATCCTCATAGCCTACATTGGACGGCGGATCGAGGGAAAGGTCTTTCAGGGATCCCGGGCGTAGGGGCATGAAGATCTCTGGAAGGTCGGTGTGGAAGAGCTGGTGACCAAGATATTCGATAATGTGGTTCTGTATAGTCCGTCAGTCCAAAGATAGGGTGGGACCCTCGGAGTGGGTGTGAGGACTTACATGTTTCAGTCTCTCCATAACCTTGATCTCTCGATGGAGGACAGCTCGTGCCCACTGGATGTCTGGGTGGACTCTAAGGTTGATGACTTTGACGGCAAACTTGTGGCCAGTATTCCTGTCGACGGCTTCGAAAACAGTGCCATAGGACCCGCTCCCAACTTCAACGCGGAGTTCTGTGATGTCCTGGAAAGTAGCTTGTTTGGCGGATGCCAGCCTGGTAATGTGCCACGAGTGCATCTCCGAGTTGTCGACCTCCGTCGGCCGGTCACGCGACCTCACCTGCTTCATCAGCTGGAGAGACGTCCGGTAGCCCTGGAGAGCGAGAGACTCCAGGGAGTCGTTGTTTCTAGCCTGGGTGATGGACCGCCATATTAGGCTGAAGTCGTAGGAAGCGATGGAGATCCGGTAGTTGATGCCGTAGAGAATTACGCCGTCGCCGGTGATTTGTTCCTGCCCAAGCTCAGATTCGTCGTCGTCCTGGTTGGGTCCCTCAGCAAGCACAGCGAAGGTGACGGACGAGATCCGCTTGGATCGGACAGACAGGCGCACGAGGTGTGTCGAAGGATTGATCTCGAAAGCCACATGGACGCCAGACAGGGCCTGTCCGGGCTTGCTCTCTCGGAGGATCAGATCGCCGGAACGGCCTAGTCGAGTGATGACATGGCCTCGTGGGGTGGAGGGGACATGGTACCCAACTTCAAGGCCAAGATGATCCTGAGAGCTAGAGACATAGCCTTTGTTGTCGGGGTGGAGGAGGGCATCCTGGGCCACCTGGTTCGTTGGCACAAGGTGGAAGAGCGTCTGGGGGTGGGGTTCCCGAGCCATGGCTGGAGGACATGAACGGAATGGAATGGGAGCAAGGGACTGCGAGGAGGGAGTTGGGGAAAGGGTGAACCGGGAGCACTAGCCTACAGCAGCCGGTGCCTCTTCTTAAGACTACAGAGCGAGCGGGCTGGCTCTAGACGCTGTATTTCTGGACGGCCTGCCATTCCCTGGCCATGGCCATGGCCGCAGGCTGGCCCAAACCAGCGCCTCGCGAATTGGATTAATTGGTCCAGCGTTTTTACTGGCCTTGGTGTGTGAAGGTGCAGACAACCCGAGAATCCGCACCCAATACCGTCTTAGCCGCTCGCCTCAGAGGCGACAAGGCGCATGCTGGCGGGCCAATTAGAAAGCGAGGTTGGGCGCTTGCATTGTCTATTTCTGTCTGGCGCGAACGCAGGACGCGGACCCGTGTCGCAGCTTACTAAGCAACATACACATCCCGGCTCTACCCTTCAATCCCGCGCGGGATCCTCGCAGTTTCCTTGTCCCTATCCGACGAGACAAACGCCCTGCATCAGCACTGGAATCGTCGCCCGAGCCATGCCTCCCTTTTTCGACCGGGTCCAGCTGCACGATGCGCTCCAAAATGAAGCCATGCCGGCCCTCGAGGCCCTCGCCGCCAACAACGAACTGCACGACCGCTCGCTGCGGCGCTTTGAGCGCGACGAGCCGCCGCCGTACGAGTCTTCGACCGAGTCGGACGAGTTCGACGATGAATTGCTCGCGCCGCAACAGCCCTTGCGCGGCGAGCTCCCGGACGAGCTGACAGCCGTCATGGAGCCGCCTATCACCGACGACGAAATCCGCGATATTGTGTCCCTGGCCCCCATGCTGCGAATCGAGGACCTGTACCGCGCCGAAGCGAAGAGAGAGGAGCGACGCGTGTCGGAGCACCGACTGAACCCGATATTCGGAGGGGCAGAGGGGACGCAACGACTCGGCGTGTTTGTTCGACACAATGTCCGGCGCCGATGGGAGCAGCTCGGCATCTGGAATCCCGAGTGGGGGTTTCCTGGCCGCAACGTCCATCCTCAAGACAATCCCGACATGTGGCGCTGGAGGTGGGAGGAGGAATATGATGACGATACCGGCCAGGCCAGGAGATTACACATGGAAGAGGTCGTGGCCCGTGCTCTGCGCCTGCGGCAGAATCTCCGTCGCGGCGAGAGCGTCCCTACGGTCCCACGGTCCGCCCTAGGTGACGACGCGTCCGCGTCACAGGCCGAGTCGTTCCTCATCTCGCGACCGTGGTTTGCCTTCCAGCTTGAAATAGTGGAGGAGAAAACGAGATACCACCGCCTCTCCACGGACGACCAACGCCGCTACGCATACTCGGCCCGGAACCAGGTTATACGGTGGTGGAAGGAGCGCGGGGACTGGAGGGAGGAGTTCGACGAGAGGAACTGGGTCACCTCTTGGAAGTGGCGCCACGAGTCTCCCTCTCCAGAACCCCAGGATCTCACGCCCCTCGCTAACCGGGGGTTGGAGCCGCTCCGACTTGCAGACATGGAGCTCACGCCATCCGAGTGCGACGATATGCGCACGGCTGACCTCCCGGCGTCCGAGCAGCCGGAGAGCTTCTGGAAGAAAATGCCGGAGGAGGGTCTCGGTGGAACCTGGCCTGGTCAGGTTCTCGCACCCGCGCGCCCTCCTCCCCCGAGGCCCGACGCCCCGCCGGTTGAAGAGAAGCCCCCCGGTTTTTGGTTTCGGTGGGGCGGCAAACCCCCAAAGCCCGACGACGGAGGTGTCATGCCCCTATTCGGCGAGCCGCAACCGCCTGAGATAGAAAGGGAGTCCCCGTCAAAGCCAGACGACGACACGGCTCGCTACCCACCTGGGGAGTTTATAGTCCCGAACCTGGAGTACGTAATGACGAGCTCTTACCACCCCGGACGCAAACCGAACCCCGCGGTACAGTCGCTTTTCGAGAGGCATCACGCCGAAAGACCACACGAGGATGGCCAAGGCTCGCCACCACCAGAGGAACAGCGGGGCAGTCCCAACCCTCCACCCCAGGAACCGCCAAGTCGGCCCCAGCGCCAACGGCGAGCGAGGAAGAGCGGCGCGGGGGATGGCGACCAACCGTCCCCGCCGCCGCGTCGCAGCTCCCGGATCGCGGGCATCAAGCGACAGGCCGAGGCACCGCCCGCGCAGGAAGCCCCAAGCAAGAAATCCAGGGGCAGGCCACCGAAGGCCGCGACGGCCAACCCGCAGCCGAAGACTCAGCGCACGAGGGGAAGGGCTGTCCCTGCGCGACCGCCGCCGAAGACTCAAGCCAAGAAGGGACCTGGTCGCCCAAGGAAGGTGGATGCGCCGAGCGCGAACTCCGGCGTGACGAAGAAGAAAGGCGCGGGGCGACCCGCGCGCTCCCAGGGTGGGAAAGGAGAGGCTGCTACCGCAACGGACACGCCCCGCCGACGGGGGAGGCCGAGGAAGGATGCTGTGCCTGCTGCCCCGGCCTCGGCGCAGACAACGAAGGGCAAGAACCCGAGAGGCGCGCGAGCGCATGCTGCCGCGCAGCCGGAGGCGGACGCCACTCCCAAGCGCGGCCGGGGACGACCCAGGAAAGATGACGGGTCGGGCGGCATCTCGAGTGGGGCGAAGAAGACAGCGGCGACTCGGACACCTGCCAAGAGGGGGGTCTCGACGGGGGATTCGCCTGCGGGAACCCACCGGCGGGGGAGGCCGAGGAAAGACGAGGGGACGGGGTCGGCTGCGGCGGAGCCGGTGGGTACGCCCGCTGGGACTCGGGCCAGGAGGGGTGGGGCAACGGGTTCGGCGCCGGCGCCGCAGCCCGGGCGACGTGGAAGGCCGAGGAAGGCGGGTTAGCGGTAGCGTGTGCATGATCTGTTTTATACCCCCGTAGTCTGTATTCAAGCGTTTTCTCGGTCGGCTATACCTGGTATGTGAAAGTCGCACCCCCTTTTGCAGTATCTTGCAGTTATCTCTGTTATTCCATCCGGTGCTTCGATGCCCGGCTGCCCGGAACAGGTTCATTAACTACGAACTTAAGGCTATCTTTATCGTCAAGCCTTTCCCTGCCAAGAAATCGCCCACGAGTGGCTAATCAGCCATCTCCAACGCCGTCTCCAGATCAGCTCCAGCAGCTCCTAGTACAGCGTAACCCCCCCCGGCCATGGTTTGCACTCGGCGGTCCCCTAATAACTACTCCTTCCGGACAGCACGGCTCACACGCCCCGCAGCTGATCAACGAGATGCCTGCAGCCCGGCCACCGCACGGCGTCCCGGTCCAAGAGGAGTAGAGCCACCTGCATCTCGTGCGACGCCTTGCCGACCAGGTTCGCGGGGCAGCTCCTGAGGAAGACGGAGTACGCGCGGAACGTCCAGTGCGGCGAGAGGCACGTGCGGAGGCAGGGCGCGTCGTGGGCGAGGAGGACCTGCGAGGCGGCCGCCCGGCAGACGGCCGGGTCGTCGCGCCGGCAGTGTTCTGCAAAGAGGAGCTCCGTCTCTCGTAATGTGGATATGAGACTTGGCGTTGGCGGTTCTCGGGTTTCGAGGAAGCTGGAGATGGCGCGGAGCCTTTCGCCGAGGCCGCTTCCGCCGCTGGTACCCTCGAAGAGGCCCCGTTGTAGGAAGCATTGTATAGAGAGGAGAGACCAGAAGATCTCGGCGGGGTCACTTCCCTCTGAGATCCGCCCGTCGCTCTGAGGTAGCAAGTGGTCAGTCTAGGTCAGCCTGCAGATAGGTATGGGGTGGTAAGGCGCTTACTGGCTTGGCCATGAATAGTGGCCGGTCGAGAGCTACAGCCACCTGCCGCTCCATGCAGAGTATCGCGAGGAACAGCTTCCGAAGAGGCTTTTCTTCCGACCGCGGCACGCTTAGATCGACGCACATCCTGCAAGCGATCCCGATGAGCTGGTTCAGGTTCCCCTGGTCCGGAGCGAACAGGCTGTTCAGCGCCATTATGGAAAAGTTCCGCAGTACGGGGATGCTAACGTCCGAGGTCGCGCCGTCTACGTGCTCCATAGCTCTGCGGTGGAAGGTCTTCGAGAGGGGGAGGAGGGATTGTGACTGGCGGTGGCCAGATATGCAAAGGCACGACGTGGAGTAAATCATGTTCAGCCGGAAGAGCTGGGCCGGGGACGCCTCGGCGTCGTATTTCCGACGAGGGTCAAGCAACGGCTCATCGTCCTCGAGAACGGGGTATAGGGCCTGAAGGTTCGTACGGTAGTTCTGGAGTAAAAAGCTGTGGAGCTCAGCAGACGGTGTCGTGTCGTACAGATTTGGCAGAAACGACGAGAAAGAGAAGACTGATGTAGACTCCTCGGGCTGAGGCGCCGGAACTAACAGCGACGTCTGGATGCAGGCGCGGTTTCCTAGATAGAGGCGACGAGAGTCCCCGCGTGGCGGGCCGGTGCTGCTAACAGCAGATGATGAGGGCGAGCCCACACTCGCCGCTCGAAGCTCTCGGAGCCGCGACGCGAGAGCCATTACCCGGCTACAAGGGCGTCAGATAAGCCAGGGCCATCTACTAAACACCTCCGGCGTCTCGGGTGAAAGCGCAACAGCAGCAGCATACGAACCTCCTTTCCACCTGCTCCCCGAGGATGGGATCGAAGTACACGCATTCCGCGTGCCCAGCCTTGACGCAGTTGCGGCAGAACGGAAGCGACGGGTCGCATCTCCTGTGGTTCTGGCGGCACCGAATACAGGCGGGGATGTTCTTCAAGAGGTGGTCGATGTCATCCTCTTCCGGAGGCTTGGCAGCTGCGGACTGCATATTCTTGGCGCTTGCCCTTGAGCCGGCAAGATCCGAGGGTGAAGTATACTTTGGTTAAGGTCTTGTTTCTGTACCGCAACAAGGATTCGCAGTACCGCCCACAGTTTGTCGTTGGGTTCGACCGCGCGACCGACTGAGCTGCTTATCTCCAGGCCGCGCAATTCGCCAGGTCTTTTTCGGGCAAGGATCTCCTCACATGATACATTTGCCCTCGCCTAGAAGGAAGCTGCAGGTGAAAAGGGGGGGCTTAGAGGTCAGGTGACGTGGCTCAAGCTTTCGCCCAAGCCCCATCGCGGCTCCTGACATCATTGGCTCCTCGCGCCCGATTGCCTCCGCACTATCTGCAACAACCCCGGATTTCACGCCCTCTGAAGTGATGAATGTGAGGACGCGGCGGAGATGTCATCCGCGAACGTCAAGCGAAGAACGGCCTCGTGCGCCCTCTGCCGGAAGCGAAAGGTCAAGGTGGGTTAAATGAGGCCCACGCGAGCTCCCACGCGAGCTCGCACACTCGCTCAAACTGTCTGCAGGCAGAGAGCATCGACGCTAATAGGTGTCCAGTGCGATGCCAAGTCCTGGCCGTGTGGTCCGTGCCAAAAGGCCGGAGTGCCCTGTGTGGGCGGCGACGTCGCCGAGGGCTCTGGTCAGCCGACGGTCCCGAGGAGCTTGGTGAAGTGGCTCGAGAGTGAGGTTGGCCGTCTGGAACAGGGGGGCGGGACACCCGCGGACGGCAGCGCGAAAGGGTCGGAGTCTCCGGTGCTCTCGCGGATGACCTCCAGCTCCGTGTCTTCGGTAGGGACACCGCGAAGCGAGTCCTCGAGGCCGGATGCTGCGGGACAGTCCATGGTTCCGCTGACGGATATCGTCTCGAGAGACCTGCTATTCCCTTGGCTGGGCTTCTCCAAAAACATCCCGCTTCCCCAGTTCGTCCTCTCGAATGCGAGCCTGCCGTCCACGGACCAGGTCGCGACGCCAACTTACCGCAGACACCCTCCTTCCTTATCTCGGACGGGGCCGAGGGAGTCCATGAGATTGCTGCAGTCCATCCCCAAAGAAGTCGCAGACTTCCTCCTCGAGGTCTACATATCGAGGTCCATGGCGGCCTACCCTATTTTCCACGAGAAGTGGTTAAGGAGGTGCCACAGACACGTTATCCATGGAGCCGCGCGGAGCTCGCACCATCCAGGCCCGCCAAGTCCGTACGACATGTTCACCGTTAGCCTCATCATGGCGCTGGCGCTCACGACAGCGGCCCGCTCGAAGCAGTCAAAGGCCAGGGACATGGCCTTCAAGCTCTTCCAGCACGCTATCCAACACGTGCCGGCCACTCTCACAAACGACTTCACTGGCCTGCAGGCGCTCGTCCTCCTCCACTCGTACGGCGTCATGAACCCCGCGGCGGTCAACGTCTACTTTCTCTCCAGCTACATCATCCAAGCCTGCTTAGACCAGGGTCTCCACCGCGAAGATCCCACGTCTCCCGAGGTCGACATGCTTACTCGGGATCTCCGGCGGCGGGTGTTCTGGACAGCCTGGGAGCTGGATGTCTCCAGCAGCTCCAGCTTTGGGAGGCCGGTCACCCTGCTCCCCCAGGACATTTCGGCCGGTTTCCACTCCGATCTCGAGGATGGTGCCATCCACCCGGACCAAATCGACAGCCGGGGCCGAGCGACAAAGTTCGTAGCGAGGCAGGTGCGGATATTTCGCCTCATAGAGGTGGAAGTCGTCTCGGTCCTCCTCCACGGCAACCCCATACCCACGACGGACGAGACCCTCGAGGCGTGGATGGAGGGCGCGGAGCGGCGAATACACGCCTGGCACGCGGAAGTTTACCAAAGAGCCTTTGAGAACAAGGACCCCGGCCTGAATGCTCTATGGGAGGAGATGAAGCTGTACGCCGACATCGCGACGCCGCAGGTCATCGTCGGCCTCTTCCGTCCCTGTCTGAGGATCGCAAGGCCCCCGACCGCCAACCTGCTGAAGGCCTTCACCGCCGCTGTCAAGGTGGCTGAAGGGTACTCCAAACAGGCCAACTTCGGGTTCGGGAGCCAGAAGTACACCTTCCAGCCCGTCCACCACGTCTTCTCCTCGGCCATGGCCTTCCTTCACACGATCCGCGAGTGCCTGCCGGAGCTGGTCTCGATGTACAGCCTCGAGGAGATGGAGGGATTCTGGTCGAGCTTTACCATCTTCTTCTCCCTCACGGCGGAGCGGTGGCCCGCGGCGTCGGCGTGCATGGAGGAGTACCAGAGACTGCTGGAGCCACTGAAGCAGCGTTATATACAGGCGTCGCAGCCGGCGGCCTCGTCGGTCATGGACGTTGACATGGCCGCGACGGGGGAGTACCTGCCGCCGTACCAGGGGTGGATCTCGTCGGTTGACTCGATGGGGTTCGAGAACATGCCGTACGAGACGCTGGCGGACATGGCCACGCCGAACCTCTGGATGGACGAGGACTCCAGGATGGTGGACTGGGGGGAGTATTTCAACATGGGGCCGCTCTGATTTCACGCAAGATACCAACACAACGAATAAATACCAGTCGCTACAGAACTATCAAGATGTGTGGGAGCCCTCCTTCTGAGACGCGTCCTTCTTCTCCCCTGCCGGCACCTCGTTGACTACTCCATGCTCCTCCTTAACATGGACGGGAATGGTGACCTCGTCCTCCTGGAAATACTTGGAGTCCTCGATGGTGAAGATGGCCAAGTAGCCCATGGCGCAGAACCCCAGGAAGTAGAGCACAAGAATCACAGAGGCCTGGATGAGGTACGAGATCTTCCGGGCGTCGACGCCGAAGCCGACCGCCTCGCCAATGGATATGACGCACCGGAACACGCCGGCGTTGTTGGCGGCCTTGCGCGGGTCATTGGTGAAGCAGCCGAGGAAGTACAGCATGATGTACTGCCATAGCGCCGAGGCGGTCCAGTTCAGCACGAAGAGGATGAAGCCCGCCGCGAACTCCGGGTCGCTCCAGTCGACGAGATCGGCGGGCGGGTTGGAGCGGTCGTAGTTGCGCACGCGGACGCACTCCCAGATCCAGGCGCCGAGGAGGGGGAGCCCCACGGTCAAGAGTCCGCCGAGAGCACGGTTCTTTCGGCTCACTAACTATGGTTAGAACAACGAGAGGACGAGGGACGACGAGGAGAGAAGGGGGCCCAACTCACGCTTGGGATGGTCCAGGATGTACTGGAGGCCGAACCCAGCGAACATCTGGATTGTCACGGCGCAGAAGGAAACAAGGCTTCGCGCCCGGAGGGTGTTAATGTAGACGTTGACGGACCCGCAGTAGACGAGATACACCTGTCCCGGGAGGAAACCTGGCAACTATTTCGGGCTGTAAGCCATAGTTTCGCAGCGAGGAGTCGGCCGCCTTACCATGATCCATATTTTCCAGTCGTTCAGAGCGTCGTACACGCCTTTCAGCTCCTGCATGAACGTCCGGGCCTTCGGCTCGGCCACGTTGGTCCCGTCCGGCCGGATGACTTTGTGGGGCGCGGTGAGGAGCTGGGACATCCCGGCACCGACAAAGTCCATGACGATGAAGATGATGTACACCGCGGCGGGGACGCCAGCGCTGACGGCCTACCAAGGTATTAGGGGAGACTCTCTACGAGTTTGAAGCTGGGGGGCATACCTTGTTGCGGTTGATGATCAGAGGGATGATACCGCCGACCACGGCACCGAGAGCCTGCAGGTTGAGCGCGATGGCCACGAACTTGCCGCGCTCTCGCTCCTCGGAATAGGACATTGAGATGTAGCCCTGGGTGACGTAGATGAACCCGGCCGAAGTCTGGACAGGGTTAGCATTTCGAATCGCGCTGGTCGTGTCGCGGAGGCCCGGAACATACGCCGAGACAAACTGCTCCGAACAGCGGAAAGGCTGCCACTGCATGCCCGTCAAAGTGCCACAGGCTCCCAATATACACAATGTAACCAATCACGCCAAACTGGACACGGGGAGTTAATACGACGGCAAACGAACGGGGCGAGCCACGGGCTACTCACGAACGCGGTCCACGACGGACCGAGCTTGTTGAGGACGGCGCCTCCAAAGAGTGCGACGATGGCGTACATGGCGCAGAGAACCGCGTTGGCGGTGTTGATCGTGGACGCGGAGTTGGGCTTCCCGCCGCCCGCCCCCAGCAGATTGAGCGCGACATAGAGTCCGCCGGTCAAACCGATGAGAATACCGACAATAAAGTTTTGCCTAGCCCAATTCCGTCAGAGATGCAGAGGAGAAGCAAGATGGTGCGCAATGGGGCACTCACCAGTAGGGCCGTCGAAGGAAGGTCTTCACCTTCGCGATGGCGTTCTTGGTCGCCATGGTCGAATTGCGTGGCGAGCAAGACACCGGAGAGCTTATTTTTGCGGCTGCAGCAGAAGGATCTTCGAAGAACTATTTTTGTTCCGCGTTTTCGCGTCTGCCGCCAGGTGAATGGTCGAGGGACAGCCGTTCGTAAGCCCCTTATTTCCTTTTATGCCGCCTCGAAGATCAAAGGCTTGACGCGTCCGGGGGGCCCGTTGTACGTTGTACGTACCCTGTTATCTCCTTCGCGAGCTGACCGCGGAAGCGCGGGTACCGATAATGCCTGCAGTGCCGGGGTTCCATGCATCCATACTCCGGACTCCTGGTGCCTTGGACTCTGGAGCGCTCCCCCAGCGCGGCCCGCCGTGTCTTTCCGGGGACACGGAATCCTGGTCTGGGGTTCGAGAACAGGCAGTGGACTTGGTACGGGGCGGTCCTGTTTCTTCCCCCCGGTGTGCTAGGCCAAAAGCGTCCAAGATGCCGCTGCGGCGAACACCGAGAAGCGCGGATCTCCGCTGATTCGTGTGCGCCTATGTCCGAGATGGACCTTCTTCGGGAGTTGCCCCCACTTCCAATACGACGCATACCACCTGCCGACCCTCATTCTTATCATGCCGATCGCCCCAAATGCGGAATATTCTTCGCACTCGGTGGAGAAAGGGGGAGGGGATGCCGCGTCCATCCCTTAAAGCGACGGGCGGGTAAAAAGGGCCGAGCGCGACCGCAGGGCACATCCAAAAGTGAGAGATCATTATGACAATTTGGGTGGGAGCCGGTAGCATTCATTCAGATACATCGTAATCCTCGGCGGAGCCAGACACGAGCATGGGGACAAGACATCTGCAGCTCATTCTACCTGTCATATTCATAGCTATTATGGGGAACTCTGCGGGCCACAGCACGCCATCCCGCCGAACCAAGGCCCCTGACCGCCTCTCACGCATCCACACCACCAGTGACCGTCCACCCCTCCATGCTCCCCTCCTTGAACTGCCTGGCCATCTCCTCGAGCGGCACCCACTCGACGCCCTCGTGCGCGTTGATGTGCCCAATGAGCTTCTCCTGCATCAGCTGCACGTGCGGCTTGCCCGACACCTGCGGGTGGATGCTGATGGGGAAGATGAACGAGTCGTACTCGCGGTAGAAATAATCAAATTGCGCCTTCCACAGCTTGAGAACAACATCCGGGTCCACAAACCCGCTGCCGCCCTGTCCAATCTGCAGGGGCGGCCAATCGTCCAGGTGCCAGTTCGCCGGGATCTCGACGAGGCTGGACCGCTCCAGCTTGGGCATGGGCTTCATCCACTCATCGGCCCCGAGGGAGTGGTCCGTCTCGACGTTGGTGGGCGCGTAGGGCAGGTAGTAGGGCTGGCAGTCGTGGTGCATGAACGAGTGGTCGTAGGCGATGCCGGCCTCCTCGAGGATCTGCACCGTCTTGGGCGACGTTTTCCACGCGGGCGCGGTCCACCCGCGCGGGTGCTTCCCCGTCAGATCGGTGATGACCTGGATGCTCTTCGCGAGCACCGCGCGCTCCTGTTCCTCGGACAGCTGGGAGACAAACTCGTGCGTGTAGCCGTGGAGGCCGCTTTTCAAGTTATTAGCGGGCCGGGCGTGTGAACTCGTGGGTTTGGAATGCAGGGGGGAGCTCACATTTCGTGACCGGCGTCCCGGATCTTTTCCACCTGCGCCCTGAAGGACTCGGCCGAGTGGCCGGGCGTGAAGAAAGTGGCCTTGATGCCGTACTTCTTGAACAGGCTTAAGACGCGGTCGACGCCGACGGTGCCGCCGAATATCCCTCTTGAAACGTCGGTCGCATCCGCAGGCTTGTGACCCAGCCCGGCGGTATTGATCCTGGAATAAACGTCAGCAGCTGTTTTTGTCCGGCCTTAGGAGAACTGCATTTCCGAGGAGAGAAGCGGGGCGGCCCTTACCACCCACTGACGGCGTCCAGGTCGACACCGTAACCGCACAATACTTTCTTCGGCATCTTGTCACTGCCTTCTAGCGTACTCTTCTAAGAAGGACTATATCGGATTGCTCTCCCCAGACCAGCGGGAACTGCCTGGCTCAAGTGGCACCCGGATTAAATATCCCAAGAGCGCCGCCCCCAAGACTAGCTCCATTTCTGGCTAAACCGGTTCCAACGGCGGGTCTGACCACGAGGCCACCCGAAATGAGGAGGTTCCCGCTTTCTGGGTCCTGCACATAGGTGTACTAGGTATTGGCCCCCTCCCCCCGTGGGGTGTGGCTCGGGTGGGGGGGAGAGGCGGGGCGGAGGTAGGCGGAGAGGGGCGGATAACGGCTGGGGCTGTCGGATTCTCGGCCTCGGGGAATCGCGCAGCGGGTGGTGGGCTACCGACTAACCCCACCTGGGGACGTTCACCGGTGGCTAGCGCTCCGATAACCTTCGATTAACCGCGGACTGGACTGCTCGATAGTGCATTGCTATCACCAGATGCGGATATAGTCCTGTAGGGTCGCCATTTCTCCAAGTCAAAGCGAGCACGCGAACAGCCCAGCAGGAAAACCAACGCGACCATGGAGCGGTTTGTTGCCGAGACCGATGAGTACAGGTCCAGGTCTGTGCATGACCTCATTAGCCTCAAGGGCAAGACCGCCGTCGTAACTGGTAGGTGGATTCAATCCGAAGTATTGATTCGAATGCACCATAACGTTCGTTCACAGGTGGGGGCCGTGGGCTTGGCCTTGCAATCGCGGTGGCATGCGCAGAGCTGGGTGCGCAGGTTGCGCTGTTCGACATCCTCGACAAGCCGCTTGAGACCCTGCAGAGCCTGGAAAAGGACAATGGCTTCAAATTTCATTATCACCAGTATGTCTCAGACCTCCAGCGCCCCGGTTGAACGTGGCACTGAAGCAACGGGGACAGGGTCGACGTCACGAGCATGGACGCCCTGCGCACAGCGTTCGCGAGCGTCAAAGAGACCCTTGGAGGAGTCGACTGCCTCGTGAACGCAGCCGGCATTGGGACCGGAGGGCCGTTTACAGAGCATAGCGAGGAGACCATTAACAGGATTCTCGCAATCAACGTGAGGCCTACGACCCCGCACCCCGGGACCCCGCGATTACATTTGTACTGACATCGAGCTCAGTTAACGGGAACCATCTTCGCCTCACAAGTCGCCGCCGCCCAGATGCTCGAGCACAAGAGGGGCGGGGCCATCGTGAACATCTCCTCCATTGGCGGCCACGCGGGCATCCCCGGCCAGCAGAACGCCGTCTACTGCGCCACTAAGGGAGGCGTCCTGGGCTTCACCAAGTCACTGGCCACCGAGTACGCCAAGTCCGGTATCCGCGTCAACAGCGTCAGCCCGGGCTTCTTCCTGACCAAGGTGACGCCGGGGTACCTGGAACAAGATGTGCCGCGGCTAAAGCTGTTCGAGAGCCTGGTCCCCATGGGGAGGTTCGCGGACCGCGGCGAGCTCAAGTCGTTCGTGGCCTTTCTACTGACGGACGCGGCAAGCTACATCACCGGGGAGGATATTTCTGTAGACGGGGGTGTCCTGGCTTCCTAGATGGTGAAGTACATAGGAGATTTGAATCGAATGCCACAGCGGTAGCCAAGTTCCCACTCTAAGCACCCCGAGTAGCCAAAGGCCCATTCCCAGCATGTGATGCCTCTGAGAAATCGTGCCTCGTAAACGGAACGCGACGCCTCGTCGTCCTCACCACGCGCTTCGCGGCCGACTAGCGCAGGTGGCGGTCCGCACCTCCGCGTGATGCTAACCCCACCCCGGCCTCGGAAAAGCGCGCAGCAAGAGAGTTCGCCTGCAGCGCCCCTGGTACAAAAACGGACCGGGAGAACCTTTCCTTTGCGGGGCTCCAAGTTTCTTAGCCTCACCCCGTTTCGACCAATCCCAATCGAAAACACCTCGTCAATTTTCTTCGAGCATTGACCCCGGTGAAGAAAATGTCCCGGATCCTTGTCGTGGGTGGCGGGAGCGGGATTGGTGAGCACGTCACCAAGTTTTTGCTCAGTCGGCACGGGGCCAAGGTCGCCGTGCTCGGCCTCCACGTCACTGAGGACGTTCACCAATTGGCAAGAGAGAACAAGGTCCGGTTCATCCAGGGCGATGCCACCACGCCCGATGTCCAGAAGCAGGCCCTCCAGCTGGTGGAGGACTACCTGGGCGGGCTCGATGCTCTGGTGATAACTCAGGGCGTGCTTGGTCAGATTGAGACGATAGGGGACCTCGATATGGACCAGATGCGACGGGCTTTTGAGGTCAACCTTTTCACGCCCATGCAGCTTGTTCGTCCATCGCCTCCCTGTCTCCACAACTTATCGCTGACGGCAAAACCTAGACTCAGCAGTACCTCCCCTACCTGAGGCAAAGCAACGGCCGCATCATCATCCTCTCCTCGGCCGTGGACCAGGAGATTATCTACAGCGCGTGGGCGCCATACTGTAGCAGCAAGGCCGCCCTCTCGCGCTTCATCCAGGTCCTCGGCCACGAGGAGGACGCGGTGGGCGTCCACGGCGTCTACCCAGGCCTCACGAGGACGCCCATGGTCACCGACCTCGTGGCGGGCAAGTTCAAGGGCAAGATGAAGGACAGCGAGATTGAGAAGTTCAGGACGTGGGATGGGAATGGAGGGGTGGAGCCGGCAGAGTGGTCGGCGAATGTGACGGCGAAGCTTGCTGCTGGTGCTATTGGCGGGAAGGGCCAGGGGGAGAGCCTTTGGTACCATGATTATGATGAGAATTACAAGGACTATGAGCTCTGAGGGGAGGCAGCATGGAGTTCTCGCACAATCAAAGCCCAGGTGCATACAAGACATACTACTACCTTCGGGACACTGGCGAGCAGAAAAGCCGGAGATAATTGATGTGCCCCCCATGCCGACACTAGCAGGACCTGTTTTAAGAAGGAGTAGTTCTAGTGAAGTACGTTCAGTCCCTTGTGTTTCCCGTCAAGCGTATCGCAAGGCTTCTGCTCCCGGTCGAGTCTACCCCCTCGCGTTACTTATTTCGGTATTAAGCCCGCGATAAATCCACGATGGCGTCACGGCGCCCACTAGCTAGTGGCAATCTGGATATAATTAAATACAACCCTCTTCAGGCCACACAACCACAACTCCACGTCCCGAGCGAGCTGGATACGAGGAGCATGTCCCCCTCCTTGCGGGGTTACGGTGGCTGTGAGGAGTGCGGGGTCGAAGCCCAGCCGGCGAGATATCATTCCGTGCCGCCGCTTGCGTGGGGTTTGTGGGGAAAGCGAGGATTGGTAGATGTAGGGCCATTAGAAATGATAACCGCGCCCGGCGAATCCACGCTAGCGGCGGACAGATATATTAGCGACCACGCTATTTGCCTCGGGGTTCCGCGCATTCGGAGACCTGCGATCTCGCTTAAAACACGACTGGAGAGGAGCCAAGGATAACTCCACAGATGTTTTCCGTATCCCTTGGCTCGTTGTCATTTCAGGTTTAGCTAATAGAGGAAGGAGAAGGAAGAAAGCAAAGGACAGAAGCCATGCTCGAAATACGCTGCTCCGGCACCCCTTTCGAGGTAAGTAATGCGCACAAAGGCCACAGCGTGCAGCGAAGCACCTAGCTGACCTGGCCCCTTTCTCCTTCGCAGATCGGACGCCATCATGGGTCCGCGGCACGGGACAAGGTCCTTGGCTCGATCGCCTTCTACAGGGACCTCTTCCAGACGACCTGCGAGTTAGACTGGCCGAGTGTGCGCAGCGAGGCCTCGCTATACACCGAAACCCTCGAGCGCACATGCCCACAATATCTCGACGAGATGCGTGGCGTCGCTGAGGGCGCCGGGGTCGACCTGCTTGACATCCTGGCGCTGAACGTGCGGACCGAGATCGTCTTCGGCCTCTTCGTCGACAAGCCGCCGCCGCCGGCCGCGGTAGACGGCTGCACCAGCGTCGCGCTCGGGGCGGGCTCGGGGACGTCACTTCTCGCGCAGAACTGGGACTGGATGGCGGAGCAGGTGCCAAACCTCTTCGTCTGCTACGTATCGCAGCCAGGGGTGGACGTGCCGGACTTTGCGATGGTTACGGAGGGGGGCGTGATCGGGAAGATTGGGTTCAACGACCGGGGCGTCGGCGTATGCCTGAATGCGATACGGGCGCGTGGCGTGGACAAGTCCAGGCTTCCTGTCCACTTGGGGCTCAGGAGGGCGCTCGAGTCAACGTCAAGAGCGGAGGCGGTCGCTAGGTTGAACGCGAGCGGCATCGCGGGGAGCGCCCATATCTTGGTGGCGGATGTGGATGGCGCCACTGGTCTGGAGTGCACGAGCAAAGGCATCAAGGAGATGGAGATGGACGGCAAGGGTCGCGTTGTACATTCCAATCACCTCCTTCTGGAACATCCAGACGTGGACGAGCCGCCCTGGCTGCGAGACTCGCCCGTGCGGGTGGGCAGGATGCACCAGCTGCTTGACCAGGCGCTTTCTTCTGGAGAAGATCTCACCGCGCAGGGGCTATTCGAGACCTTCAAGGACCAGGATGGATATCCCTGCTCGATTAACCGGGCGCAAATTGGCGAGTCGTCAAACACGACTGTCTTTAACATTGTCATGGAGCTCTCGAAGAAGCGTGCTGATGTCAAGTTTGGGCGGCCGACGGAGGATGGAGAGTCTGTTCAGTTGGCTCTCTAGGATGCCCGAACATGAGACATGACACGAAGAAGTAAAGTAGGGTCTGCCTAATGTATTAAGTCTCTCATGCCCAAACACTCAGACTGAATGCTCGTGAATTCATGCGCATTAAGTCAGGATGGGTATTAACAGGAGTTCTCAACCACCCTCGATTATCCTCTCCGCCATTACCTCCGCGAGCCCATACGCCGCAGTCTGAATATGCGCCGAGATTATCGTCGGAATAATACTGCAGTCAACAACTCTCAGATTCGAGGTCCCGTAAACGACAAGGTCCGAGTCGACCACCCCGTCTTCTTCTCTGGGCAACATCGCCGCGGTGCCGACGGGGTGGTAGAAGCTAAGCAGGCCATTGCGTACAAACGCCTCCCACTCCTCGTCAGTCTGTACCTCCACCCCCGGCTGGTACTCCGACTCCCACACCGAGGCCAGCGGCTCCGTGTTTGCGATCTCACGCGCGAACTTGGCGCCCTCAATAGCTGCCTTCAGGTCATGCTCGTTCGAGAGGTACTTTGGGTCGATGACGGGTTTCCCGGCCGGGTCGGAGGCGTCGATGTGGACGCTCCCGCGGCTCATGGGGTGCATGATGGAGCTGAAGATCGTGATGAGGTTGTCCCTGGGCTGGGGCGCCGTACCAACGTAGTTCGCCTCGTAGATGATCTCCACCTGCGGCACTGACCTGTCCTCGAGGAACTCCACCTTCTTCCTGTCCACAGCAGTGCTGTTCTTTCCATGCGCCTCCTTGCCCAGCCTGACGAAGTCATCGGCGCCCCCCTCGCCGACGATGGACTCCCAGTCGAGGAAAGAGTAGGCGGAAGAGGTGTAGTCGAGCCAGCCGGGCTCGCCCGCCAGCCAGCGCCGCGTCTGCTCCGCCGCGAACTCGCCCTGGGGGTCGTATATGAGAGGGTCCGCGGACTCGTAGCCGTCCTTGAGGAAGTACGAGTTCGAGGTCCGGATGTGGTCCTGGTAGTTCTCGCCCACGCCAGGGAGATCCAGGAGCTGCTCGATCCCGGCCGCCTCGAGGACACCGGCCTGTCCGATTCCGGACAGCTCGAGCAGGTTGGGCGTTCCGATGGATCCCGCGGAGAGGATTACCTCCTTGCGGGCCTTGAGCTTCGTCCCGTCTGCCAGCGTCACGCCCGTGGCCTGCAGCTTGTGCTTGGAATGGTGGCGCTTGGAAAAGTTGACGTTGGCGACGGTCGTCTCGGTCATCACCTCGAGGTTGGAACCAGAAATGGGTGCATAGCCGGTCGCAGAGTACGAGCGGGTATACCCGGTGACGTCGATGTTCGTGGTCTGGAACATGACCCCGTTAGGCTCGCCGCTCAGCGACTCCGTGTTCGTCTCAACCCCAAGCTCGTTCATCGTCGGCAGCCACGCGTGCAGGTACTCCGGGATAAACCGGTTGTACGTGCTCCTTATCGGGCCGTCGTCGCCGTGGATATTATCGTCCTCCCCAGTGAAGTTCTCCGACTTGACCATCCCATCGATCATCACATCCCAGTCCCACTCGCCGCCCCCGAGCTCCCCCCATGCGTCGTACTCGGCCTCAGACGCGCGGTCGTAGCACAGGAAGTTGATGGCCGACGACCCGCCGAGGACGTGCCCACGGTTCACGTCGATCTTGCGCCCGCCGAGCGTCTCCTGTGGCGTGGTGGTGAAGTTCCAGTCGTACTCGGTGAAGAGCCCCGCCCCGCGCATTCCCGGCGCGTCGATGCGTATGTCGTCGGGGGCCGAGGGCCCGGCCTCTATCACAAGGATCGCGGCGTCGGGGAGGCCGAGGCTTAGGCGTGTCGCGAGGGTTAAGCCGGATGTGCCGCCTCCGACGATGATCTGTTTGTGGACGGCCTGGGTTAGAAAGGTCTGCGTGTCGTTATGGGGCGAAGTTCTTGGTCGAGAGGGTGACTTACATAGTCGTAACTGGACTCTGCGGCGACGGACGTCAACCACGCCGCCGCTAGTGCTAGCATCCCGACGAGCTTCATCGTTGAAGACGACACGACACTCCGGTCCTTGAAGATCATTGGATCTGCCGGCTCTACAACTTCAGCTTTCGTCTTTACTCGCGCCTATCCAGGAGACCTTTGCCAATGTTCGCCGTGGGGTGGTTAGAGATCTATAGCGCCCGGGGCATTTGGGATGGCCCTGGGTTTTGTAGGCCGGAGACACCTCCCGGGAAAGGCACGGCTTCCAAGCCCGGTAATTTCCCTTGGGCTATTGACAACGTGGACCACTTCTGCCGTGCCGCTCGCACGATCCCCCATTACGTCCCACTTGGCCGGTACCGCTAAAGAGAAGGTACCGTCCCCACTCGGTACCACCTCCACTCGCTGCACATATTTGGTCCTCCAATCGGTGTGAGAGCCGGGCAGCAAACATTCAATATATGGCTTGAAGAAATGGAACGTTGGTCAGTCAACGCCAGTGTGTCCCTCGTCCGGATCGGGTTCGCAGGCTGACCGAGTCGGTTTCCCTCTCACCGCAGTGTAGCATCCATGCAACGCGCGTCCTCTGCCGCGGACGAGGGGCATGATCGCAGGTGGCCGCCAGGACTCGGCCTTTCGGAGTTTCCCCATTTGATCTCCTGACATGTACCTCCTCTCGTGGGACTACTTTGCGCTCTACCCGGTGAAGTGTGCCGTGGAAGAAATAAACCCCTGTCGATCAACCAAACCCTCCGGCTGTTATGCATAAACCGGGCGTCGACGCGCCCCACCATCCCCTCTAATATGTGATGCAGAGTCGTGGCGCTAGGGAACGGATGAGATCCGCGCCAGCATTCCAGACTGCGCTCCACCTTAGCCGGTCGGAAAGTTTAATCTCTCCCGTGTCATTGGCGGGCGTGTTCTGCCCCAAGGCGCCGGATGGATTGACATGCCCCTTGGACTAGTGGCGCCAAAGTGCTATTAAACTGCCTCATCTCCAAGTACATCCCATACAACTTGTGCAGGAAGGTACGAAGTGTAGGTCTTGTCTCTTAGTTAACTCCCTTTTCTTCCCGGGTGAAGAACGATCGCTCCGATTTTCGCCGGTCGTAATTTGCAGGTCGGCAAAGCCTAATAATACCAGCTCTAGACAGTCCGTGCGGCGAAGTTTCCAGGAACATCCCATGACCTTTATATTGGGACGATATAGCGGTTCCTTTCCCTCCACAGTATGACAACATGCTCTCATCCCCCAGAAATGCAAGCGTACGCAATCCAAGGAGAGGATTTGCTACCCTAAGGGATCTTGCTAAAAGAGAGGTAGCACCAGCCATTTTGATAAACACGTGTCTGTATGACCGGACACTTTGACTTGTGAAGACAGCTAGGGGACGATCTTCTCACGCTAAAAATACTAACCCGAGATGCGCCTTCATGCGACGGAGCCTACTTATCAATCAAAACACCTGGTCCCAGGGCGGCCACAAGTCCGTCCCGCCCTCCATCATCTCGGCACTTATGATATCCGGGAACAGCGTGTTCGGCGACAGCGCACCGGCAAACACAGAGTCTCCAGAGGGCGTCCCCACCGCCCCCGGCCGCAGCGTCCGCTGCTGGGCGGAAACCAAGTCGCCGAGCATATGGGCGACGTGGCAACGCAGCCCTATCGACCTCAGCCACACCACCAGCTTGCTGACCAGGGCATCGAGAGAAGGAACGTCGTGAGACTGGTGCAGCTGGCTTTCGTACTTTTGGACAAGCTGGCAGAGCGTGATGGCTGAGAAGGTGAAGATGTGGTAGATGTTGTCCGTGAGGTGCTGCGTCCGCGCGTCGGCCGTTTCCATCGCCGTGTTAATGATGGAGGTGGTGAGGCGGATTAGCTCGGAGAGAGGCGACTCGCCCATCCGGTTATGCGTGGCTTTGACAGATTGGCGCAGGGAGAGCAACAGGGCGAAGTAGTAGCCCATTTGCAGGAACTGCGACCGTGGTTGGTCTAAGGGGTTTATGAGCTAGGGCCACCGGATAGCAGCAAGAAGGTGGGTCTTACCAAATAAGAAGTCCCATTCTGCGCGCCACGACTGTAGGGCTGCGTCGGCGGCGCCAGTATCAATAACGGGGTGGGTGCAATGGACGTAGGTGATCCAGTAGAGTTTAACCTCCGCGACCATGCGCATCTCAAAGTTTGACAAGCGCTGGTCAGCTCGTTTATAGAGCTCCTTGCAAACTTCCATATCATTCGCTTGGAGGGCCGCTTTTCGCCGTGTTCCGACACAATATCTAGATGGTCAGCGATTATTCGAGTCTACGCAGTGGGCTCGGCAAACGAACTGTAGGTGGGCAAGACAAAGATGATTCCAGACACACCACGTATCCAAGGCATGTCTGCTTATTGGCATGGCGGTTTGTTCGGCGAGGAATGAGAATTCGGGATTTGCCAGGGCTTGCTGGATGGCGTAACTGGTGAGTAGCCAGCCGTCTATGCTGAGCGGCACCTGCCCCACGGTTGTCGACCACAGGCTAAGGATCAACACCGATTGGAAGAAGTCAATATGATTATTCGTAGTTAACAGTGATCTCGACACCAGCGTCTGCGCCTCATCGAGAAGCGCAGGGGCAAGCCGAGAGGCCAGGTCCTCTGTGGTGTGCCGGACCGCAATCAAGCAGACGCTGCATAGCAGCAACGGGGACCTGGACGCCAGAGAAAGGAGATCGTGGGTTGACGAGGACTCGTCGAACCGAACCCAGCGTCCGTAGTGCTCTTGAAAGCTATAATTGAATTTAGGCCTGGCTCCTGGTCAGAAATCAGAGGCCACTTACATTGACATGAGCAGATATGCTTCCGAATACGAGAGGAGCCCGTTGGAGAGAATGTGGTGCTGGTGCGCTGGCGAGGAGAATGTGTCGCTTGGAGAATGAATCCCAATCTCGGTGGCAGCATCGCGGATTAAAATGACTGGAGCTTCGTCTGGACCCTCAGACGATGGTCGTCCCTCTTCATCCCTAGATGCGGAGTCATCCGTCGATATCGGATTCGACACAGGCTCAACTGTGTCGAAGTGCGAATCAATGCGGTCGACTAGCGTTCCTAAAGCTTTCTCCAGCCGGTCAAGCCTTCTTCGGGTTAGCCACTAAATATTTATAACTTAGAAGGTAGTGGGTACCGCTGATGTACTGCCGAATCTTGGGTTGCCTCGCGTCCTAGATTAGATCCATCTCCTGGTACGCCGTCATCGTTCTGCAGCTCAAGTGAGCAACTCTGTTTAAGAGTCTGGCAGCGGAGGCAAGTAGCGAGCCCTGTCTCCGACTGGTAGCATCTCGTCTTTTGCCGTCGGCAGGTGGTGCAAGCCTTCGATGCGCGGTCCGTCCTGAGCGGAGGTATGCTTGGGCGTGGTCAAGTTGGCCCGGGGCCAGTGTCTAGCGAATCACGGAGATAATAAAGTGCGGGCGCAGAACCATTTGACACGATCGCGTGCTTATCGCAGCCAATGTCATCACACGGAGCTATCATAACTGGGCGGTTGCCCCACATTAACCCCCACGGCATGTCCGCGGCGGCATGATCACAAAGTTCTAAAGCGCTGCAGATTTTCTGCACGAGAACCAACACACCCTATAAAATTCGGTTGCAGAGACGTGATGCAGGCACGCCGGAATCGGGTTGTCAATAAATGTCTCTCCTTAGCACCTGTCATCATCCCTAGGAGCCTTATCTACTAGCTCTACGCCAGCGTCTCCGTTACTAAACAACCTGTACAGGATCTTCCAAAGTAGAATAACAACAGCTCCAGCAATGGTACATGCAGCGGCTATGATAAGACCGCGCGAGTATCGAGGGGCGTCTATTGCATTTGAGTCAGTTTACTAGCCCTGAAAAGCTGAAGCTCTTGGACATGGGAGCGTGGAAAACTTGCCTTGCTCGCGGAACAACTGGTTGCCGGGAAAGCCGGCTAGCTGAATGGCCATGACATACGCGGCGAGACCGATGGGGCGCTTGTAGTCTTCTAACTTGGAGGCCAACCACGCAGCGTTGATAGCCTGGGCGCTGCCCATTCCCATTTGCGTCATAATAACACCGCCTATTCAATGAATTAACTCTTATCTCAACATTGTTTTCGCGCGAAAGCGTGAAGATCCTAGGGGCAGCAGAACGCCCTTACCGTATAGCACCCATTTCGACACGCCGTCGTGTGCAAGGGCAAGCCACAGCAAACCGGCGGCACCCCACAGAAACCCAACCATGACGTGAAGGCCACGCTCGCGGAAGTGGTCGCTGCTGTAGGCCAATAGGATGGACAATACAAGCGCCCCCACGCTCCCAACCGAGTTCATGCCGTTAGCCTGCAGCCCGGAGAACCCAAGAGACTTGATCATGGACGGCGCGTAGGTATTCACTGGCTGAATCATTACCCTGTTCCCCACGTTAGAAAATGGACGGCTTGGACAGTATACGACGAGGAGATGGTAGGCGGAGATGGGAATCGCACATTGTTAGGAAAGCCGAGATAATATGCCCGTAAATCTTCCAGTCGGCAAATGTCTCGATGATATGAGACGGAAGAACAGGCTTGCCATAGCGGAGAGCTTTGCTGGGGTCGTTTCGAAGGACGCGCGTGACGATGATCGAACCCTGTCGCTTAGAGAAGATCTTAATCGGGAACCCGAAGAGGACCTTTGGCGATGCAGCGTTGTGCGGAAGGTATACATAGGCGACGACGCCCAGAAAGCACGTCAAGACGCCCTCTTACAAGAGAGGAGTACTGTTAGCATCCTCCAATCCGTTGTCTTTCGGCAACCCATTAGACCGCCCGGAGCTCACCTATAAGAAAGAGCCATCGCCACCCAGCGAGCCCATGCCTCCCGTCCAGAGACAACAGCCCGACAGCCAACGGCCCCGCCAGCGCCCCAGCAATGCTATTCGACGCCCAGAAAAAGGCGTACCTCAGCCCCAGCTCCTGGTTCGTGTAGAACTTGGAGATGTACAGCGCCATTCCGGGAATATATCCCCCCTCAAGCGCCCCGACGAAGAACCGACAAGCGTACAGCCCGGCCGGGTTGTGGATAAAGACCTGGCACCACGTGGCGATCCCCCACAAGAACATCGTCACAGGGAGGAACCGCTCGGGTCCAAGGACCTTGGATATCATGTTGAAGGGTATCTCGGTGATTATGAAGCCGACGATGAAGAGGGTCTGCGCGAGGTTAATATGGTAGTTGTCGATCTGCGCGTCCTCGCGGAGCGTGTCGGTGAGCGCGTTAGAGATGTTGGTCCTGTCGAACTGGAGGAATACAAAGAAGAGGACGATGAAAGGCATAAGGAGGAGGTCAACGCGCCGCCTGGCTGCGCGCTCTTCCGCGGCGGTCCATGTCTCGTTTGCTGAGTAGCCCGGGATCTCCAAGGCCTCCGGGCCAAGGGACGCGTCTTCCTTCTCAGTGGTGTGCGTAGAGGATGCCGCTGGAGCCTTTGTGATGGCCGCCATCTCTGGTCGCCTACCAATCGACAGGTGAGACCGTTGAAACTGTAAATAATACGGGCGCGCGCGGGGTGTGGTGGTTGTGGAAGGTAGTGTGGCCGTGGTGTCTGATTTCCTGGAAAGGACTCGCGTTCACGACGCGTTTATAGGAAGCCATGATGCCGATTGTCGATATCTCTGGCGATAACAACATCAATGCGCGAATTGCGTGCTTCCAATCCAGATAAACACTGAGGCCTGGGCTTCACAGGGGAATGCAGGGATTCTCATGGTAGCCCGAGTTGGCTTGCAGAGTGGGGTTGATCGCTCCGACGGCTTGCCGACGGCATGCCGGTGGCAGCCCGGAAACGCCGCGGAAGAGGCTAGCGTCAATGATGCGAAGGAAACAAGATCATCAGAAACAATGAGTATTAAAAAAAGAGTTTGCGCCTGGTGCTCTGCTGTGCCGGGAGGGAAAGCTCTAACACCTTGTACAGTCCCTTATCCTTCAATAGCGCTCTAGTCCTTGTTCTCTTTGCCCCTGAGCGCCTCTTGAACGACCACGCTTTTCTAAACCTCACCCTGGCTATGGAGCAGAACACGCTCAAGCGCCGCGGCGTTGGCCTTATAGGCGTGGACAAATCCCGCTCCTTTGGCGGGTACACCCTGTTTTGCCCTCTCACATCTGATACCGCCCACCTGATCGACATCGATGGGCTCGAGGTCCACCGGTGGAAGCTCCCGGGCCGGATCGGGCGCCACGCGCGGATCCTCCCGAACGGGAACCTCGCCGTTAACACCATCGACCCGGACCGGAAGGACATCTTCCCATTCTTCAACAAATATGGTGGCGGCGTTATGAGCGAACTCGACCCTGACGGGAACGTGGTGCGGCAGTTTAGGGACGAATTTGGGCACCACGACCAGTTCCACTACGGCGACGGGCGCTTATTGTACGCCAGCCTCGAGGCGCTTTCGAGGGAGGATTCCTCCAAGGTTATTGGCGGCGTTCCGGGGTCCGAGATTGACGGGATCACCTACGCCGACACGATCAAGGAGGTTGACGCGGACGGGAAGCTGACTTGGGAATGGAAGGTCTCTGAGAGGCTGCCCCGGGACGAGTATCCCCTCCAGGCACACTACACGCGCGAGCACTACCCCCTCATCAACTCCGTCTTCCCCCTCAAGGACGGCAATATCCTTGCGTCAATGCGCTCCGTCTCCGCGGTGGTGATAATCTCCAGGAAGACGGGCGACATCATCTGGAGTCTTAAGTCTGACGTCCTCGCCCAGCAGCACTGCGCTAACGAGCTCGCCAACGGCAACATCCTCATTTTTGACAACGGCGCCTTCCGGGCTGGAGAGTCGATCATGTACAGCCGCGCTATAGAGGTGGACCGAGAGACAAAGGAGATTGTCTGGGAGTACAGAGACAAGTCGCAGATGATATCGTTCTACACGCCGTTCATGGGGAGCGCTCAGCGCCTCGCGAATGGCAACACGCTGCTGTGTGAGAGCGGGTTTGGGAGGCTGTTTGAGGTTACAGGGGAGGGGCGTGTTTGCTGGGAATATGTCAACCCACACTTCCAGGGGTACCAGGACGACCGGACGGCGGGGTTGTTTCCGGGGGAGTCGAACGCCCTGTTCAGGGCGTACAGGTACTCCGCTGAGGAGATTCCCTGGATAAAGGAGAGGACCAACCGCACGAGCGGCTGTACTGTGATGTGAACTACCAACGCTCACCAAGCGCAGAACTAATCGGCCATGAAAACAGGGGCGAGCGGCGCATTGATAGAATTGTTCTTATGCCCAGCTGAATTAGCGTACTAAACCTTTCCGCCCTTTGGTTTAACAAATGTTCTCTTGGCTCTCAAGCTCCTCCTTGCTCGGGCAGAACTTGTCCTGAAGTTCCTTGTCTAGCGACTTCCCAATAACATCAGTCCCCCACCACTCGCCCCAGCTCGTAAGGAAGATCTGGTCGGGGTTCTCCGGGAAGTCATCCCGCACAAACGCCCGGAGGATATTCCGTGCACCTGCCGCAAATCAATCAGCCACATTATCACCCTAACGAGGCAATAGATCACTGCAACGAAGGGGCAAGGCTTACCTTCGGGGACAGGTTTGGCATCGGGAGCGTCCGGCGGCAATTGGAACCCAGAGCCCCTGAAGATACCCGTTTGGGGAATCAGGCCCGGCGAGACTGCCACGACGTCGCACTTTCCGGCGAGTCGCCGCCGCCACCAGTGGGCGCCGAGAAGCTGCGCGAACTTGGTGTTGCAGTACGTGGTGGCCCCGTCGGCGCCCGAGCCGGCCTTCACCTGGCCCTCAACGGCGGAGGGGTCCTCGACGCGGCGGATGGCACCGGAGGAGACGACCACGACCCGGGACTTGGAGTTGACAAGCTTGTCCTCAAGCTGGAAGAGGAGGTAATGGCCCGCTATTCTCAAAGGCCAAGGTTAGCCTTCGTCTACTTGCATTCAAAGGGGGAATTTCTCGTCTCCATCTTCTTCTGCGGGGTAAGGGTTGCATGTCTACTCACACAGGTGGTTCACGACGTAGCTCTCACACCACTGGCTTCCAAAGCGGTTCTTCTCCTCGGACGGATCGCTGATGGCAGCGTTCAGGAGCAGGTAGTCGATCTTAGCAGTACCGAGCTCGGCCAGGGCCTGCGCGGCGAACGACTTGACCTCCGTAAGGTTGCTCAAGTCCAGCGGCAGAATGGATATCGTGTGGTTGGAACGGACATAGTCGATAGCGTCGTACGCCTTTTGCGTGCGGGCGACGTCCCGTGCGCCGAGGATGATCCTGTATGGCTGCGTCTCAGCGAGGAGCTGGCGGATGGCTTCGAGGCCCTGGGCTTGGGTTAGTACAGTTTATGTGAGAGTGCGCAGAGGGGCATACCAGTCCAGAGGATACACCCGTAGCGACGATTGTTTTCACTGCCCCAGTCATGGTTCCTATTTCTTGCTGAATGCTATGTTAAAAACCAAGATCTTAGGGACCGCTGGTCTTCAAACCGACATTTTTTATAGGAAATGGCGGACCATTCGACGCCTAACCTGTGACGTCGGCAAGATTATTAATACTGAGGGGCAGATGTCCCAAGGCAGGATTCGCTGACGCACCGATATGCTTTCTAAGCCGGAGTTAAGGGGTTGCAACCGCTTGCTTAAACACTGCTAGCGCTCGGAGTTTAGTAACACCGAGGCAGCAACTCCAGGCACAATGCGGGGCCCCGGCGAGGGCCCGGTTGCCCCAGCGCTCTTTGTTAATGTCGGTAGGGAGGCAGCCCGGAGAGTAGGATCTCTAAAATTTTCTAAGCATATACCTATTACTGTAGGTTAACTTGATAACTCTCCATTTTGCTGTTCTCCGCGTACACGTCTTCGTCGGCTCCCGCATCGCCCTCCTATCAGGGGAGAACGCCTCCATGTCTGCCTCGATTACATGGAGCGCCACGGCCAGCGTCTGCGCAAAAGACATGCCCCGATGAAAATAACAGCCTGGGCCCCGGGGAAAATAGAAGAGTCTGTGTAGATCAGCCATCAAGTACTCACTTCACTCGCCCTGTAGCGTGGCAAGCCCCAAAACGCATAACAAATTAGTTAAGAGCTCCAACTCTCTGGGCTCAGGCTACTGGTCGTTCTACAAGGTCACCCAGAGATGTTGCCAATAGGGGCAATGATCAATGAATTGAACGCCATCCTTTGATTTAGGTAAACTTGAGAACTAAACACCACTATCTCCTGATGCTCTGTTTTCTATGTGATGGGCTCGGGCTGGAGTCGGAGAACAAAGACCACCAACATCAGATAACTCCACGAACGTTTGCCGGGAGCTACTATCGACCCGCGCGACCGGTTTTGTATCCAGGCTTCCGCCATCGGCCCTCGGCCACTTACGTGTTGACGTGGCATCCCCTGGGTTGGTAAACGGGAGAAAATCAGCCATGTGGCGTTGGCTGAGCTTGTCCAAGGCTGCCTTGAAGTCGTCGAGTATGATACTATCCGTGAAACACTTGAAAACAAAAGCAAATTTCCAGAAGGGGTTGATAACGCCGATGGGGATCACCGGCGTCACGGACAGAATATCCACGATGATACAGATGGCGCTGAGGCTCATACAGAGGAAGAGGATACCAAAGCGAGGAGCCACCCGGACAATATCTATGAATCCTAGCTCGTAGCGGAACCTGATATTCCAAAAGAGATTGACTATGGTGAATATCCACCACGGGTCACTGGTGCAGAGAGTCAGCATTCTGCAAGCAGGTTAATTACTGTAAAGAGGCTCCACTTACCGAAAGACGGCCTCGTATGGCCGCGTTGCAACGAAGAGACGGCTGTCGCGGCCATTGAAGTAGGCGAAGTTTGCATATATCTCTAGGATCCAGTAGGGCTGGACTAGAATGACGCTGCCAATGTACATCCAGTTGCCCTTGCGTCCTAGGAACGGCTTGGTTTTAATCCACGCAATGACGTTGTGGAGCGTCCAGGACGAAATGAGCAGGACGACGGTCGAGGAGAGGAACCAGCCCCATGCCGGGGGTTCGAAGAAGATGAAGAAGCCATTAGGAACAGCGATAACGAGCTATGGGTCCAGGTTAGCAACAGGGAATCGTTCAGGTTGGAAGTCGGTGGGTCACTTGCCTCGATCAAGATAAGCTTGTGGAGCAGGTTTCCCCGCCGCATGTTTGCGAGGGTGATTCCGCACATGATTACCAGGGCGCCGACCATGAAACCCTGTGACCATGCCTCGAGCGTCAACTTGCTAGGCACTAATGGCTTAGACTGCTCATCGGGTGTTGAGTCGCCCATCTCGACGGCTTGATGGCGTGTGGAGAATGGGAGCATGTTACCACGGACTGACTCCTTATGCTGCCGACCGAGGAGGGAGCGAAAGCTGGGGTTTTGTATTCCCCGCAAAGAAGGAAGAAGTATAAAATACCTGGTACCAAGCGAGCGCCCCTCCCCCACACGACCCTAAAAATTGGCGGATATTGGGTGGCATAACAATGGCCAAGTACGGACTAGTCAGGGTGTCATCCTTGGCACACCTGTGTGTGGGAGACGTGCCGTGGCCTCCGGGCAGTGCTACCTTCTCCTCAGACCAATGCAACCTGCGCTGGGGAAGCTGCATAGCCAAGTCGTCAGATCCCTCCGGCATTGTCACTCGACTGTCTCCCACAGGCGTCTAAGGCTATCTAGTACACAATGATACTAAGCCAGGAGCGAGAAAATCAGGCTTCGCAACCCTGCCACCACAACCACATTTCCTTGGATTACGCCGTTCTTGACAAGGATCGGCGGCCTCGTCCCAATTCGATTAGCGCCAGGATGGCCCATTTTCCCTGCACCTCATGCATCCCACGGGGGAAGAAGGACGATGGATGCGCCATGATCAGGGTTGCCGACCACAGAATCAATTACGAGGTTCTCTTATTCCAGGGTGCAAGCAAGCCCCCGTCTCGCAGCAACACGCGAAACGTTATCCTCCTATTATGTGTGTCTGGGATGCACAGCGTAAAGGATCTCTTCTTTGGCTTAACAGAGGATACGAGCTAGAGCTATCTTGGGTACACCGGCAAATTTGTGCCAGGTCCATGGCGTCTTTCCTCGCCAAATTCCTTTAGACAACTATACCTTCCAGCCTTTACTTTGTGAGATAAGACGCAGACCAACGTGAATTACTGTACTGCGCGATCGCAAGACGTTTCCGACTCCGCAACACATTCTCATTGTTAGGGTGGATAAACTCGGACTAAAAGATACTTTCTCGCCGGGTTTCTTCTCAGAAACGCGTCGACGGTTAAGCAGAGAACTAAAAGAAGAACAGGCGGGAGGACGTGTTTGAACATTCTCCAGGTCCCCAAAATTGGCCACATCGCGGCAACCGGCGAAAGAAGGTTAGGTCGAACTTAGCTAAAGGATTCTAACAGTCCAAATATCCTCAGTTGCCGCCGACTGTCTATGTACAATCCTCCGCAATCAATTCTTTTCCTCTGGGGATGGAGATTGTGCAGCGGTCTCCCCGTGCTCAGTTGTCGCAATGCCGTGGCCACGTGCTTTTTCCCCGAGCTCATAGGAGGGTGTAGGCTTCCAGCTCGTAGACTTACGCGCCACGCTGACCTCCTCGTACAATTGGTCTACTTCCTCAAGGCTGAGGCCCTTGGTCTCGTAAACCATGAGCCAGACAAAAAGGATGCAGAGGAAGCAGCACGCGAACCATACAAAAAAGATCTTGGACTGCAGGTTGGCGTTGCCGTCGCCAAAGTTGACGAGGTACGGGGTCGCGTAGGCGATTGCCCAGTTCAGCAGCCAGTTGGTCGCCGTGGTTATGCTGAGGGACTTCGCGCGGGTCGTAAGGGGGAAAATCTCGCCGGTGACAACCCAGCAAAGGGGACCCCAGGTCGAGGCGAAGAAGGAGATGTAGATGCAGGTGAAGGCCACGGCGGCCCTTTGCCCACCAATGCTCGTCACGTAGATGTCGCCGTTGGCGTGCTGGCCTGCGGACACGGTGCCGCAGACAGCGACAATCAGTTGGGACACACACATGCCGACGGCACCCCAGAGGAGCAGGGGTCGTCGGCCCCACTTGTCGACGGCATACATGCCGGGGATGGTGGTCGCGACGTTGATGGCGGAGGTGATCATAGAAACAACGAAGCCGCTAGAAACTCCAGAGTTTTGGAAGTACTTGGTACCGTAATAGAAAATGAAATTGATACCTGCAGACCGAGTTTAGCAATCTCGCGATTAAATCAGAGTGGAAACCCGAGAACGAAAGACGGAGGGGTTGAGCTAACCTGAAAGCTGCTGCAGGGCTTGTAATCCCATACCCGTGAGCTGCCTCTTCAGAATAGGGGGTCTGAAACAATCGAGGTAAGAGCCTTGTCCCACGGCCATCTCCGACTCGTGAGTTGCCTGAACGTCCGCCAACTCCGCAGCAATGGCTTGGTGGTCCTTTGGCAGGCGTCGGAGAAAGCTTAGTGCTTTGGCTGCCTTTTCGGCCTTATCTTGCTTGATCAAAAACCGAGGCGTTTCGGGGAGGAGAAGCATGCCGGTGCAGAGTATAAGCGAGTACCCGAGTTGGATGCCAATTGGGATGCGGTATGAGCCAGTGTCGTTTCTTTTTGACGTGGCATTGTTGACAACGGCGGCGAGGAGTAGTCCAATGGTAATAGCCCACTGGTAGGACCCGACGACGAAGCCGCGAATCCACTTAGGAGCCGTCTCGGATTGATACAGTGGGACTAGGAAGGACCCCATCAGCTCATGACCTTTATGGCAGTTAAACTCTGACTTACTCATTGCGGATATCAAGCCAACACCGAGGCCGGCAAAAAAGCGGCCTGCTAGGAAGAGTGGAATAGATGTAGCGACAGTGTGCAGCACGACGCCCAGGTTGAAGACCCACGTCGCCATGACCAACCCCAGGCGGCGGCCAAATCGATCCGCAAAGAAGGGAGAGGCTAAGGATCCGACAAAGGTGCCGGCAGAGAGAATGGACACAATGATAGACTCCTGGGAGGCGGTGACGTTGGGATTCCCTTCAGGATCGACGTAGCCTGTGCTAAAGAGCTGCTGCCAGTAGGGCATGGCTAGGATTCCACTAATTGTGCCAGTATCGTAACTACGAACCGCGAACGATTAGCTCTGTGGACTCGATTACACCTGGGATCCAGCACGCCAGGGAACTCACCCAAAGAGAACACCGCCAAAGGCAACGAATAGCCCCACGGCTATGGCGGGCCATCCTTTCCCCGCCTCGTTCTCAGGCCCCTGCAGGGCGAGAGTCTTAATGATTCCCATCACGCTTGGGACCTTGAAAAGGGACAATAAGTTTTTGACGGCGCAGACTTGGAAGCATGAAATGAAGCTGAGCGGAAAGGACGGAAGGAGTACTAGTGAAAGCTAGTGGTGAGTAACTTGAAGGTTTGTTTCGACTACAGAGGCAGGAGGATCTGCCGTCCTTTTATGTCTCTGAGTTCACAAGTTTACAGCGCTGATGTGCCATGGAGTTCTAAGACCACAGACACGTTCGGCGTTCCCGAGAAGCCCATAGATCCACCGCCAAACCCTCAAAGGCTATCCTCTCGCACTGCCACGACACAGTGAGATACCCCGTGGAGTAATGGCCCCAGTATTGCCTCCGCAAGCCTTGCATCCTCCTGCGTGGGCCAATTCGCCCGGGGTCACAGCACGCAGGGCACCGCAAACGGGTGTGGAGCGCCCAAGGAGGCTCCATGCTCGTAACGAGGGGGGAATGCAGTCCGCTGCCGGCGCCCGAGATGTCGACGCGTTCGCGAACAGGAAAGGGGGCGGCTGGACGAGACTTACCCCCTCCCCGTTACATTCCCACCCCGCCCCACTCCCCTTCTCGCAGTGCGCAACACCTGCGGCCGTCCTTATCCCTTGTGTGCCCTTAAGGTCGCGCCCTCACGGCTGCGCCCTCACGTCATTGACCCAAGGAACGGCGTGAGGCCATCCCGACCTACCTTAACGACTAGGTCATTCTCACTACTGTAAGCGCTGCAAATCCCTTGACTAACAGGGGTCAACATCCGAAGATCCGAAGCCAAGAGCCTGTTAACCCTGCATCCTTGTCGTCGGCGTCGGTGCCGTTACAGGAGGCGACTCCCGAACGAGAGTGGTATCAGTGGTGACCTATCGGAGCACAGAGCAGAAATGCCTCATATAATACCAAGTAGGCCAACAACTTTACGTGCTAGGGGACTTGAGCTGATGGCGGCTCGAATGTAACCCGCCTTTAGGATGAGGCAGGGATGAGGTGAGGGGTAGGTTCCATTGCGCCGCCCGTGTGTGCAGCTCATTCAAGAGAAAAGCCGAAAATCCTTCTAGCGCCGTTCTAGCGTCGCTCTAGAACATCTTAATGCTGCATGTGCATCGCATCTTCTCCAAATGTATGGAGGCGGGGGTTGCACGCAGGTGGGTTCGGCGGGAAATCTCTTTGCCGGCTCATGCGCATGCAGATCGCGAACTATTGTAAACCTCCCAGCCTCTTTTTAGCGTCCTTTTAGACCAGGATCTTATGCTGCCTTCTGGAAGGATCGACCGCTCAAGCCACCAATATTTACCACCAAGGCAACCTCACTCTTGATAGTACGTGGCTTTCTGTTAGGTACTCGGGACATCCGGAAGGTTATACGAAAGCTTGAATCGTACAGGTTGTAACCTGGACGGCGTTTCCGAAGCCTTACTATATGCGGCAGGTGAGTCCGGCCTGAGCTTCCTATGGTAGAGGTTGCAGAGCTTGGTCAGGGAAATATTGGTGCACAGATAGTTTTTGAGCCCAATCCTAAGATCACACGTGTTTAATTCCAGCTCGAGTCCTTTATGTAGGCACGCAAAGTTGAGCCTGTTAACCCGGGTAGAGAGGATGACAAGAGACCGCTAGAGAGTATAGTTCGGAGACTATGATGAACACTGAAGTATGACAAGGTTACTCTGCCTATAGAATGTGAAGTCACTCATTGTCTCCAGATAGCTTTGCGGCAGAGCTCTTAGAGCTGTAGTCGAGACCACCAACTTACACAAGACCTCCGTTGAGAGCACATGATGTTGAGTAGATGGCACCCATGACCAAAGCTTAAGTGGGATCTCCAACCTCTGAAATATGAGTACGTAGGTAATCTTGCGTTAACATGACGATGATACGAACCAGCTGAGGTTATAAGAATAAGTAAAGCTATATACACACTTGCCAAGGCGAAACCAAGACAGATATAGGGAACTCTCTGCAAGCAATGTTAGCTAGGCCTATTTTTCGTCAAGCCTTTATTGAGTTGAAATACGTTCTTGAATATTTAGCTAAAGCTAGGATAAATGAAAGGAAGAAAGTAATCTGCTAAGTTTTCGTGGCGTACACGCGGTAATGACTGTGAATTTTCAACACAACACTGCTCGTGTCCCAGACTTGGGCCTTAACCAGTAACAGCACTAACGAGACCATGCCTACAATGAAACCTCGAATACCTCCGCCGAGCGCAACTCCACATTTCCTCCGATAGTAGTAAGAGAGAGGCCATCGGAGGATTCACTCGGGAAGATCAGGTTGGAGATCACCACCTGGCCTCGCCCACCAAAGACCTCCACCGAGCACTCATCCACCAGAACCCGCAGTTGTACTGCGCCACTGGAATCCGGCTCGAGAGCGACGGAGTGGATCCCGCCCGCGGCCTCGTCGTAGCCGGTATTGCCACTCGCGTTGCGGTCAACGGAGAGGGTCGAGTTAGACTGGGCGTACCTGGTGACGGTCTGCTCGGATTCCCCTTGGCGCACTGCAAGGGAGAGCGTGGAGCCTTCGCCAGGAACAAAGGTAAGGAGGATTTCCAGGGCACGTCCACAGATTCCCGACAGAAGTGTGTCCTCGGGCGTGATAGTCTGGTTGGCAATGCTCTCGAGCGAGGTGGTAGCCGTGTCCAGCTCTTCGATAGGCTGCTGGAGGAAACGCAGAGCCCCGTTGACCTCCCCGAGCTTGAGCGTGCGCGGGAACGAGAGCATGCCCTTCCACGTCTCCGTCGGCGGGTGGCCACCGTAGCTGTTCATTACCGACGCAAGGATCCTGCGCCCGTCAGACGCAGGGACGTTTTCCCAAGCCAGGGCACCATCAAAGTCGCGTCCATAATCGAGCCACATAGTGGCGGGATCAACTGGTTCCGCGGTGAAGGTAGTCCCATCAAATGATCCGGTTAGTCCAAACACCCCGTTGCCGCCAGCAGGGGATCCAGTGGCAGGAGTAACCAACATCACCCACGTTGTCTCTTCAGAACCTTCTATCGGAAGCTCGAAGAAGTCGGGAACCTCCCAGCCCTCGACGTCGCTTGGAAACCCGTCGATATCCTTCGCGGTGAAGTCACTCCGCCAGGTCCACTCCATTGTGTCAGGGGAAGTCCAGAACGTCATCTTGTTCTGACCTCCATGAGAGAGGATCATCACCCATTGATCTGACGGAGAGTGGAAGAAGACTTTTGGATCGCGGGTTTCCAAGCCACCCGTGCTGTCGTGTCGTTCCTCCTCTTCCTGCGAGATAACCGGGTTGTCAGGGTGCTTGGTCCACGTGGCGCCCTTGTCTAAGCTGTACGCAAGCCGCTGATCCTGCACCCCGCTTTCAGGGAAGTAGCCGGTGTAAAACGCAAGGTACGCTGGGCTCTCCGTCGTCCCCAGGCCAGACGTGTTTGCCTCGTCGTAAAACGCTGTCCCTGTGAACGATTCGATGCCACCCTCGGAGCCGAGTGCAACGGGAAGATGCTCCCATCGGACCAGGTCTGTGCTGGTAGCATGACCCCAGGTCAAGTTGCCCCAGAAATTTCCGGTCGGGTTATGCTGGAAGAAAAGGTGCCAGGTAGAATCAATTTTGATCAACCCGTTAGGCTCATTCATCCAATTCTGCTCTGGGACAAAATGGAACGAGGGGCGAAAGTCGTCCGCGCTGGCGAAATAACTGAAGATACTGGTCCAGGCGATTCCGGAAAGTACCAGGTAGCGCTTGGCAGGCCCGCGAACATTGATATTAGGACCCATCATTATCGTTGAAGTTTAAGTAATTGAGGGTAATGTGAGAATAGACAAAGGGTTGAGAGTTAGGAGTATATAAGGTTAAAGCTGCTGAGAATGACCGAGAAGGCTACTGGGCTAAGTGATGTCTATATTTAATTCTTTTGGGGTGCGGAAAGCAATTACTTTATATAGTTTTTCTTCTCCGAAAACACTATCAGAAGAAATCTTCCTTAACTGACTAGAAACCTTGCCCAGGCATGTCTACAGAGTACAGTACAATGGATAGGGAAAGGAGGCTAACGCATCTACATACTCTACCTTACTTTCCCTGTTCAAGGATTAACTCCGTCGGCTGCCTTGTGTTGCGGCGACTGAACCCCGAGTGTCACGGAACCTGTCTCGACCGGATGTGGGAAACTTTGAAAATACCTGCCGATCACTGCTGCGGACAAGAAGCTAGATCGAAAACATCGGGCGTCATCGAGAAACAAATTGATAAAGCAAAGCCTGAAGATTAAGGGGCTCTATCCCAAAACGCCGCTGGATACAAACACGGCTAGGGTGTTTGCGGACTTCCCGAGAGATTACAGATGCAGGGGAAACCGGTCGTGGTAGGAAGGAGGCTGTCATACAAGGCATGATCCCGGAGCGGGCACCTTATACCTCGCTCTGTTCGACACCCGCTGGTATAATGAGAGCAAACAGCTGCTGCCCTTAGCCACGTCTGGCTAGTCTTGCATTTACGGCGGGCGGAAGTGGTAGATAAGCTATTCTGCTAGTAGATGCTACTGTTAAGCCCCTGACCGAACGGCCGGCGTCCGTACAATCGATAGACTTGCTGCTAGAATCCGGCGCGAAGTGTATAAGTGCCAGATCAGCCACCTGCGCAAGTCAGACCGCAGCAAGGATTATGACACAGGCAGCTATACCCCATTTCCCCAGGCGCGATCTCGGCAGACAACGCTAAAGCCTTGTTACTTCGTGTTTAGAGATAGGGGTAATCATTCATGCTGGGCATTATAACAGTGTGCAGAGTCGGGTATAGAGCTCCAAAGTTGAGGTTGCATTGCGGGGTCGGTAACACTTCGGCATCCTTATTGTGTTCAAGCCCGCATCCCTGCAGCCAAGGTTTTGGTCCAGAGTACTTGGTACATCGGCTTGACAAAGAGGGTGTCAGGGTGGGGAAAGTGTGTCTTTCCTGCTTTAAGAACGCCAAGGTTAAGAAACCTTCTTCCGTGGTTCTAGAACCGCGCTAATAACCTTGGCGGCAATCCATTCCGCATAAGGCCTACATTGCATTTCAGCTCTGAATACCTTCCGTTCCATTTCTTGCTCTGCACTTTTGTTAACACCCCCTTGAAATCCATACCATGTTGCCAGAACTTGATTTTAAGCTGTGTCTTAAACTGTGTTTTCTCTTCTTAGTCCCGAAGCACAGACGTCCGAACTTGGCTGTAAAACTTTTATATAGTTCCTTATTTAAATAGCCTTGCTCTTACAAATATCTTTCGTGGTTATATCTAAGAAGCCACGGCATGAGCAAAAGAGCCCTTGCTTACAAACTTAGCCCCTTCCCTACATTTTCCAGTAGCCTAGTCATTAAACACCACTGGTGGCGCAAACGGTGGACCTACTGACCGCTAACTCGTATATCATTGATACGCAGGTACTTAGTAATATTGCTAACACAGCTCTGTCCTTCTTGCAAATGCGGATTGCGTCAGCCCAGTGCCGCATGCAGGGGAACCTCGCCTGAAATACGACATGCATCCTAAATAGAAAGGATCACCCTTGAGGTAGCTCTAGAAAATATTGCAAGCATGTTCCATACCCTTCTCGAAGCTTGGCACAAACACAGCCTCTGCATTTCCAAGCGCACAAGGGTGGAAACCCGCTTAAGCCGTGTGGAGGGGATCACAACCACCCTCCTTCGGCCTCCCCGGTGCCAGGATGAGGGCCCACCAACACACGAAGCGCTGCTACATACCCCGCACGTCTACTTTAATCTACAGCTTAGCGAAGACCGCATCGGCCAGCCTTCTCTGTCTATTCTGCTCGCTTAGAACCTTGCGAGATTTGATATTCTGCCGAGATAGGATGTTGTACCTATTGCCAATCGTGTCGAGCCCACCTGTCCTGCTGGTTTGTGTGATCAGCAGGTCCCGGCACCTAGTATCTCCGGAGAATATTAGAAAACTCTATAAATTCACAAGTCAGCACAGAACAAGAAGCGTCCTCGTAACTGCCTTTCTTATCTTCTTCTTCCACCATCATACCTCCTTCTCTAGCTCCCATCACTATCAACCATCACATTTCACTGCTCTTATCGCATCATGTCTCGCTATATTCGTGCAGCTATGGCTCTAGGGATCTCCATGACTCACGCCGTGTCTGCCCAAGACTATACCGAGACCTATCGTCCCCAGTATCATTTCACCCCGGTCACCAACTGGATGAATGACCCGAATGGCCTGATCTACCACAACGAGATCTACCACTTTTTCTACCAGTACAACCCCGGTGGCTCGGAATGGGGCGCCATGTCCTGGGGCCACGCAACGAGTGCGGACCTGATTCATTGGGAACATCAAGATGTTGCGCTCCTCGCCCGTGGCTACCCGGATGAGATCACCGAGATGTACTTTTCCGGCACGGCGGTTGCGGATGTTAACAATACCAGCGGCTTTGGTGCCGACGGCGAAGTCCCTCTTGTTGCCATGTACACGTCCTACGTAAGTTCTGGCGTGACATTTCTATGTGGATGAAATATGTGCTGACCGTCTTCTCTTAGTACCCCCAGGAACAAACATTGCCCAGCGGAAAGTCCGTGAAGGCGAACCAACAGTCGCAGTCTATCGCCTACAGCCTTGACGACGGCATGACATGGACTACCTATGATGCTGGCAATCCTGTCATTCTCAGCCCTCCCGAGGAGTATGCGGACCAGATCCTGGAGTTCCGTGACCCCGGGGTCTTTTGGCATGAGCCTAGCGGCAATTGGGTCGCTGTGGTCTCTCTGGCACAACTCCACAAGCTGCTTATCTACACGTCCTCTGATCTCATGGAGTGGGAGCAAGTCAGCGAATTCGGTCCGGAAAATGCCGTTGGTGGTGTATGGGAATGCCCCAGTCTCTTCCCGCTCCCTGTTAACGGGGGTGGGGATGCGAAATGGGTTGCCCAGATTGGCCTTAACCCCGGAGGACCGCCCGGAACGCTTGGTTCCGGAACGCAATATATTGTCGGAGACTTTGACGGCACAACCTTCACTCCGGACCCTGAGAGCGTGCAACAGACGAACTGGGTTGACTGGGGCCCCGATTTCTACGCAGCCCTCACCTTTGGCGGGCTTCCTGACACCGACCGGGTCGACATAGCCTGGATGAACAACTGGAAATACGGCGCGGCGATCCCCACTGACCCCTGGCGGAGCGCCGCTAGCATCCCTCGAACTCTATCGCTTCGGGAAGTCAATGGGACAGCAACCCTTGTGCAAATCCCTGTTCTCGAGGAGCAAGAGGGCGACCATCAAAGCTGGGACTCTGTGGCGAACGGCACTACAAAGCTGGACGTCACTGGAAAGGCATTGGACAGCACTTTGTCATTCTCCTCATCATCGGAATCAACCGAATTTGGCATCATTGTTCGGGCCACAGCGGACCTGAACCAGCAGACCCGCGTCGGCTATGACTTTATGACCGAGCAGATGTTTATCGATCGGACCGAGTCGGGCGAAGCTGGCTTCGACGGTTCGTTTGCAGATGTGTACTACGCACCGCTGGCCTCGAATAACGGCAGTATTACCATGCGAGTTCTTGTTGACTGGTCCTCTGTGGAAGTCTTTGGTGGGGCAGGGGAGGTTGTGATGACCGCCCAGATCTTCCCCAGCGACGACGCCACCGGGGTTCATCTCTTCTCAGTGGGTGGAGATACTAATAGTGTTGAACTCACCACGCGTCAGGTGGAATCCGTGTGGGGTGTACCGGGTGGCAATAGTACGGCGTAAGATAGGTCTTGTGCAGGTGCAGAGTGGTGGCCTCGTTTGTTTCGATCATGTGAGTTAGCATGTGAGGCGCTGAGTTAGCAGGAAGCTTGCACTCTATATAATCTGTACTTTCTATGCCTTTGCTAGAATTAATTAGATATATACTTTTCCCCTTCTTTCTTTCCCTCTTACTTTTCCCCCTTTATTTCTTTCCTTTAGAGAAGAGCTATTACCCAGTAGTAAGATATAGTAGTTCTATGTTGCAAATATAAAAATCTAAGGCTCTTATTAGCTAGATAGCATAGGGTGCTTAAGCTATTACAAACATTGTTTCTAAAGAAGGTAAACAAAACAAGAAAGCAGGGAGAATGCAGGGGTTGTAGGGCCTTTAGGAACATTCGTCTATAAGGTTCTTAAAGAAGCTAAGCTATTATATTTAGGAATAGAACGATTAAATCGACGGCCCTTTCCGCCTTTGCATGGCCGGGGTTTCCGCCTACTAACAAGCTGCTCGCAGGTTTCCGCTATCAACCATCCGTTTTAGGGAAGAAATGGCAAGCCACAGCCATCACGCCAGACCAGGGTTCTACACATCCAGGATGCCCGGCTGCGGGAAAGCCCCTTAACAGTCTTGGAAATAGGGGAAACTTGTTACAGACGTCGGTTGGGTCGATAGGTCAGACTCCCTAAATAACGCCTTTACAAAGTCTCCAATCTCATCAAGTCTGCCGAGCAGCGTGTTATACTGTACCGTCACCTTATCAAGTCCCGGCTATTGCAGCTGATGTTCCTCCACGGCCGAATTAGTATAGACACACCTAGCCAGGTGGTATCTACAGAACCCGCACACGGGCCAGGCGTTATCGCGCTTTGTCTTGCAGAGGCGGCAAAATTAGCATGCCGCGGCGGCTTGCTTTCAGGGCGCGTAGAAAGCATTAGCGGCCTTGTTCTCTTGCGGGGATTCCTCGAGGAGAGGTCTCCACTCTCGCGCGTGTCTTCTGGGGCCTTCCGTCGGTGGGCAGACCCGATTCGGAAGCTCCGATCTCACCGCTGGAAGGTCTCGGACTTTGGTGTAAAGGTGCTATTGACAAGAAATTTCACCCAGGGGGAAATAATATTACTAATAAACTATGTGAACTGTCGTCCTGGTGTCTTTGCAGGCAGGAGGGGGGAACTCTTCGGTAGAACCTGCATCAGTTAAAAGGAAATGCGGGGAAAGACAGGGGAGTACTAGCGGGACACCTCGCGCCGCGGACTATGGTGAAGTACTTTCGCTTACTCGGTAGTGGGCGTATTATGTCAGCCACCTCCCCCTCTCGTTGCAATCTCCTCAATTCTACTTTGTTAGGACCAGCTTCCTTAAGCAACTCTTACTGCTAAGAGTTAATAAGAAACCATGTCAACCATAGACTGGGGTAGCCTTTGGCCTTGTTACTCCTGCTGCAAGGAGTTTTGGGTAAGTATGCGCCTTCTTAAAGGAGGCCTACGTTTCAGCCCCTCACCGCCGCGTCACGATTCGGTCCGAGTCTGCCGCGAAGTTGAATAGAGAAGCTGACTTCCGATTAAGACGCCCGCTCTTGGACGCTTCGGCACTCAATGCCTTGGGGTAGTAGGGCATGTTCCACTATGGATATCGGTACTCGTCTTCGTGCTGCGTTACGGGTTCCACCGACTTTGGAACCGGCGCCCGGCATGGCTCCGAAAGTTTGCCGCCGAAGATAACCTGACAAGCCGGACCGACGGCATGGGCACGCATAAAGAGAGGTCCTTGGCACGATGGGCCATCGCTTTGTTAGCATTGGCGACCTCGGGTATTATCCTCGGCGTCCTGGGTGTGGCGATCTGGCGAGTTCCAGTCCACCAGATTCCTATTTTTCCGAATGTGAGTTCTTATGCTGTGGATGCCTGCTCCCTTCCTAACAAGCGTGTCACTCAGATAATATCATGCGCTATTCTTCTCATCGATCGACCCCAGTCCCTCCCCGGGGCTGTTCTCCTTATCCAACTTGTTCTCGCCTTTGTTGAAATCGCCATCCTCGCCGTGTCTCCGGGTCTGATTGGTCCATGGTACTATAATGCCTGGGCAATAGGAATATTCATTCCGATGTTATGCGTTGTTATTCTGCTCAACATACCTATGAGAGACGCTCGAAGGAGCACAGATGAGATTAGCAAGGCTTTTGCCGAACCTACCTCGACGCTCCGAAGCCCCGAGGACAATATAACCTCTTGGCAGTGGCTATCAGTCTCATGGATGGCGCCACTCATGTCTATCGGCGTTAAAAGGCAACTTCAACACACCGATGTCTGGTCTCTTCCATACGATTTCCAGCATGACCGGCTGCATACCTTGTTTCGCGAGTTGACTGGCTCCGTTCCTGTCCGGCTTCTCAAAGCCAACGGTGCAGACTTGATTATCATAATTTGTCTTGGATTTGTTGAGACTTTTGCGGAGCTTGCAGAGCCTGTTCTACTTAAGCAGCTTCTCGCCTCCCTAGCCGGCGGCCGCAAGATGCTGCGGGTCACCTTTATCTACGCCGGTCTATCCCTTCTTGCAAAGCTCGTCAATGCACAATCCGCAGTCGCCAATATGTGGTTTAGCCGAAGGGCATATGAGCGGAGCAGAGGGGAAATGATTACGATGATATACGCGAAAGTTCTGCAGAGAAAGGACTTTACCTTTCCCAGCACCTTTGAACCCGAGAAGCCGGTCGATGTCGACTCTGATACTTCACCTACCCCCACTAGCAACGAAAGTGGTGGTGAAGATGACTCCTCTGAGATTATCAAACCTCCGATATTAGTACGAATCACGGCCTGGTTCCGGACAAGGAAGTACCGCAAGTTACCACCGCATCCGAAAGCCCAGCTACCGGCCAGCGGGCCTGCTTCGACGGGAAAGATTCTCAATCTCATGCGCAATGATGTTTATGAAGTTGCGCAGCGTTTCTGGGAGTTTGAGTCTTTCCTAACCAAGCCGTTAGGCTTCGTGTTGTCCATTGTACTGCTCTGGCGTATCCTCGGCCCCGCCTCTCTTTCCGGAATCCTTGTTCTGCTCGCCGGGCAAATTATCAACGTATTCCTCCTTCGCACCTTCGTCAATATCCAGAAACTACGCCGCGGACTTACAGACACCAAATTGCAGCTCACCAGCCAGTTCGTCGAGGCCGTCCGTCACTTACGTTGGTATGCGTGGCAGAATGCCTGGCTAGCCCGGATATTCGAGAGTCGCCAGGCCGAGCTGTCTAAGATGGTCCTTGGTAACGTGATTATTAACATGTATGGTTTTGTGAACAACCTGACGGGGTATATATTCCCGCTATTAGGCTTTATGACCTATACGCTTATCAACCGGAACCCTCTGACGGTAGACATCGCGTTCCCTGCGCTTAATCTATTCACCACACTTCAGAACAACCTGCGCGACCTGCCGAATCTTGTCACTGTTTTGTTAAACGCCAAAGTTGCCATAGATCGCATTGAAGACTTTATGGCCGAACCGGACCAAGACGGTAGCGATCAGGACTTTGTTAGACCTCCAAGCCAGCTCGAGATTAGGGTCAAGGATGCAACATTTTCCTGGCCGGGCTCTGACAAGCCAACCCTCCAGAACGTCTCGATGGTGTGTAAACCAGGGTTGTCCCTGGTTTGCGGCAAGGTTGGTATCGGCAAGACAGCCCTTCTGCACGCAATTCTCGGGGAGCTCGACCAGCTCAGTGGCCAGAGGTGGGTACCTACAGAGACAATCGGTTACAGCGCCCAATCGCCCTGGCTCCAAAACATGAGCATCCGCGAAAATATCCTCTTCTGCGCAGAGTATGACCAGGCTCGGTACCTCCAGGTACTAGACACCTGCTGTCTTCTCCCCGATCTAGCCAACTTCAAAGCCGGCGATCTCTCCTTTATCGGCGAAAACGGCGTGGGCCTATCCGGAGGTCAAAAGGCTCGCGTCGCCCTGGCGCGAGCGATATACTGCCGAGCACGGATCCTGTTGCTCGATGACCCTATTGCTGCCTTGGACCACCAAACCGCTGAGACAATAATGAGGAAGCTCTTTGCTAAGAGTTCTCCTCTTATAGATGGTCGGCTTGTCGTCCTTGTCACACACCGCGTCCATCTAGTCACTAGGTATGCCGACCAGGTCCTGGATGTTGTCGAGGGGGGAAGGGTGAACACAATTCGACGAGAAGAGCTTGAGAACAGCGAGGAGCTTCGACATCTCGCCACACTGGCCACCTCTCAGCAAGATTCTGCTGATGACGAACCCGTGGACCCCGAGGAAAAGACGCCAGTTCCTGATAAGTTCATCGAAGATGAGCACCGTGCTCATGGAGGTGTCATGGCCTCTGTATACTGGCAGTATGTCAAGGCAGGGAAGCTCCGTTGGTGGGGTATCCTAGTCATCTCGTTCGTTGCCTTCCGCGTCGCAAACGTCGTATATTTCTGGTACCTAAAGGAATGGGGTGAGAGTTACAGTGAGCCAGAGCCCGATATGCTTACTATGGCATTTGGCAGCGGCGTGAGGCAGGACACCTTTCAGAGACCGATCATCCAGCAGGCGATGGCGGCTGCCACGGGTAACGACTGGCTTGATTTTGGAAAGTATCTGCCTCCTCCCCAGGTCAACGTTCGGCCCTGGCTGTTCTGGTTCTTCGTTATTTCCATGGCCCAGGTCCTTACACAGCTCCTCTCTGAGTTCGTCCTGCTTGCCATCATGTATAAGGCCGCGAAGCAGCTCTTTCAGGACGCAATGCGGAGAGTGAGCGGTGCGTCCTTTCGGTTTTACGACGTAACTCCAGTCGGGAGGCTTATGAACCGCTTGACTTCTGATATGGGCACTGTCGACGGGCAAATTGCCAACCAGCTCCAGCAATTCGCGTGGTTTATAATCAGCTGGCTCTCCGCCGTGTTTGTTATAGCCACTGCGACTCCGCTGTTCCTCGTGGTCATTGTTATCACCACAGCTCTCTTCGTGTTCATCTTCAACCGCTTCCTACCCGCATCGCAGTCCCTGCGTCGACTTGAGATGGTGTCTCTGTCACCCCTAATGTCTAACTTCGGCACTTTACTCGAAGGTCTAACCACGGTCCGGGCCTTCCGGGCGCAGCCAGAGTTCCAGCAGCGCCTTATCGCAACAACTGACGCCTTCCAGCAAATGGACCATTTCTACTGGTCATTGCAAGCGTGGTTGCAGTTCCGCTTCGACGCCCTGTCGGCCCTGTCCACCTTTGCACTTACAGCGACGGCGGCACTGTCAGGACTCTCCGGCGGCACGATTGCGTTTGTACTCGCCTCGTTATCAACCTTTGTCTCGAGCACACACGCCCTGTGCCGCCGCTATGGGGAGTTGCAGATGCAATTTGTCAGCGTTGAGCGTGTCATTGAGCTCCTAGATCTCGAGCAAGAGGACCAAGGGAAGAGATGCGTCAGTCCTCCAGCCGCGTGGCCGACCTCCTTGGACGATATTGAGTTTGACAACGTCACCCTGAGATATGCGCCAAATCTCGACCCCAGTCTCGTCAGCGTGTCATTCCGCATTCCCGCAGGGGCAAGGGTCGCAGTGACAGGCCGTACCGGTTCCGGGAAAAGCACCCTCGCTCTTAGCCTTCTCGGCACACTACATCCTGATGCCGAGGGCGGAGGGTCCATCCGTATCGGTGGTGTAGACCTGGCGACGGTGGACAAAGATGCACTTCGTCGGCGCGTTACGTTTGTAGCTCAGGATCCAGTTCTCTTTCCGGGAACTCTGCGTGATAATCTGGATCCTCTCGGTGAGCACACTGACGACGAGTGCGCGGGGGTGTTAGAGAGAGTGTTAGGAGGTTTCAAACTTGACAGTCAGGTCCACGCGGGTGGGAACAACCTTAGCCAGGGCCAGAGGCAGCTAGTGGGTCTTGGAAGAGCAGTGTTACGCCGCAGCACGGTGGTGATCTTGGACGAAGCTACAGCCTCGGTTGATCATAAGACTGCAGATTACATACACAAGGTGCTACGGCAAGAGTTGAGGCAAAGCACGGTTATTACGATTGCTCACCGGGTAGAGGCAGTGCAGGATGCGAATTATTGTGTTGTGTTGGACAGGGGAAGAGTTTTGAAAAGTGGACCGCCTGGAGGAGTTAAGATTGACAAGAGAACCTAGACATAGATAAATAAGGTTTCAGATCCTATATTTCCAAGTTGGTTAAGATTGCAGGAGGAGTAATAGCCCTGCGATATTGGCTAAACTTGACAGAGCTGCTTAGTTAAGTTTATTAACCCCTAGTAATAGATAACCACGGCCTTGCTTTGATGGAACTACCTGCCTGCTAACAGTACCAAAGAGAAAGATCGCCTCTCTCCACAGTTCGGCGGATGAATAAACATCGCTGGTTGGTAGCCGCTGTAAGCCAATAACCTAATTACGTCATAGATATGACTTTGTGATGACGTAGGGATGGTGCCTTTACCTCGTGATCTCACCAAAAGTATAACAGCAGGTGCATGTCAGATTCTGTCCGGGCTTCTTTGCTTCCTTTCTATCACTGAGCTCTCGAACAAATATCAAGTCAATTGCATTAGATAAGCTCAAAGCAGCAGAATGTCATCAGCGCCTATCCCGACCACGACGGAGGTTATTGAGAGCGCCGTCATCCGCGCACCGCTATCAAATGTCTGGCATCTTATCAAATTGCAAAACTTTGCCGATTTTTGGGGTGCGCTGAAGTCCTCGCAGTGGGCCAAGGGTGCTAGCGACGAAGCAGACGTGGTCAAGTGGACGTTCAAAGACGGCACTGAGCTGGAGGTGAAGCAGGATGAACACAGCGCAAGTCTACACACCTTGAACTTGCAGAGAGCAATAAAGGCTGACCTGACAACTCTCTAGAATATCCATCACTTTATCACCTACAGCATCATTACATCCCAGCCCAAGTTATCGTACACAAGTGTTGTTAGCACCGTTCGCTGCTTTGCTGTGACCTCCGGTGACCTGGAGGGGAGCACATTCGTCCAATGGGATGGCAGGTTTTCGAGCGATGCTGACGCTGGTGTGTTACCCGGAGTCTTCGCAGTGTCGTCATTTAGTAGTAGGCGAGCTAATTTTGTTAACAGGCGTTATCCAGGATGCAAAGTTCAAGCGGCGCGATGCGCTCGAGGACCTGGCGAAAGTTGCTGCGAAAATGGCTTCTAAGGCTTAAAATAGGTTAATAGTACAGATGATTATATGTAATGCTACACTTCTTTCGGAATATTCACCTTCTGCCTGACGGCTCCATCGAGTGGTATAGCGTGCTTAGAACAACTATGTATCCCCAGGGTTAGAGTAGTTAACTATAATCGCCGTGTCATCTACTGGCGCCTGTATTTAATTAGGTTGGGGTTAATCTGCCTTTGGGTCAAGTCTTATGCAGCATTACAGCCTTACACTATGCGTAAATTGCCGTTGGAAATTTCCTTTTCTGCTTTCTGTCTAAGAACCCCCAAGCCTTGCCTAAACTTCCTTAAGCAATGCGGAGTTAACCTAAGCAAAGCGCTTTTTAGGAAATAGCATAGTACAGATACTTAACAGGCTTGCGTGCTTAACATATATATATAAGCTACAGACTTAACAAGCGCAAGTGCACCTCCGCCTAATAAACGTGCGCCATCTGGCAAAGCTTCTGGTATAGGGTCCAGCACAGCCACACCCTGCCAAACGCCGCCGAACCGCCGCCCTGCCTTCGCCGCTATGTTAGCAGGGTAGGGCTCGTTTCCGAATATATGCCCGAGGAAATGCAGGCACGTACATCCAGCGCAAGCGCCGCCGCCTAATAAGCTCTAACCGGCCTGCCAAAACAGCTGCCGCGTGTGTGCTCAGCTCTGCAATAAAACTAACACTAATTCCCCTATCCCTCTAATATAAAGTAGAAGTCCATCTAGAGGGGAGATGTAGTGCGATCTCATTATGCAAATCGAAATCTAATTCCCGCCTTAGGGGAATATAGCCCTTTCCACATGGCATAGGCGGTTTTCGCACCTAGCCCGGCAGGCATTTCTCTGCCTCTGGCGAGATTATGCAGAGACGCTAGTCCGGCGGTAAGCAAGGAATAGCCTAGAAGAACGGCGGACAGCGGCATGCCTTATAAGGATCAGCTTGCCTTGGAAGAGCCTTGTCTGTTTAACCTATTCTAACGTATATATAACTCGCTATACGTCTCATATCTTAACCTCAAAGGTCTCATATCTTAACCTCAAAGGAGGGTTTTTCCTTCAGCCCCGAGTACCACTCCCATGACTTAACAGCAATGTTATGCGGATTCCAAACCTCATGGTCTGGCGAAACAGGCCCTCCTACATTGATTAGTCCAATTTGGACCCCCAGGGAGGCATATGTCATCTCAAGACTTTGCACCAAGTTTCGCTGAGCAGCTTTGACAAGAGAGAGGGCAAAGATTTGAGGTATAGGCTGTTGCGGCAGCATGGAGCTGGTAACGATGAGAGACGGAGTGGAGGACGCATCCGCCCGAGCCATTTCAATCAGTTCCGGCATCTTCTTTTGGGCAACGACGTAGAGGGCCGAAACATTGATCTAAGACAAGGACAGGTTAGCTATAGAGCTCAGTTGCTGTTGTAAAATATTGAAGATAGAACGCTGCCTTGCCTTGAAGTCGTATTCGATAGTTTTGACGTCGTGATCTAGGAGGTGGGAAGGGAGAACGCGGGCCGCATTGTAGAAGATGCACTCAGCCTTCCCTAGTTGGGCTTCCGCTTTATCCAAAGCCTTTACCAAGGCATCGGTATCAGCTACATCGAGCGCAAAGGTTATCACCTTAACCTTGTCGCCAAGGGCCGCCTCTGCTGCCTCCTTCTCAAGCTTCAGCTGTTCCTCCCGCCTTGCGATTAGGGCGACATTGTTGTACCGATTAGAGATAAAGAGAGTTGTAACAGACCGACCGATGCCTGGGCCGGACCCGATAACTATCAGCGTCCTGTTTGCGGACGCCATAACAGAAGATAAGTAGGTAGGGAGTGAAATCTGATGTCTTTGCAGGAAAAGGATTCCCAATAAAAGCTGCGGCCGATCTTGCACTTATAAAATATAGTAGAGCAAGATTACAAATACAAGATGCAATAACCAGTGCTATGGATTAAGTGCAGGGCTCGGCTCCTTTCTCTGTAGGGAAGGGCAGCATTAACCACTAGCCAAGTAAATCAGTTCGCCCTCTAGTAAGCCAATATTACTAAAAGCGGAAATTCTGCTCCTTGTTCATGTAAGATGTAAGCTAAGAGAATTGGTTTGCCTCTAGTAAGCTGATATACGATAATACTTACTACTTGTATAAGCTGAAAGCGGAAATTCCAGGGATGCGGCTGGTACGTCGTATTTTCCTTGCAGCGGGATTCTAAATATCCTGCTTAAACCGTCACTAAGTTAGGAGGTAAGCTAGTATCTTTACAATTATATTAGTCAAGGTACGAGGCCCTATAGCAAGCCGCATACAAAGTACTTGTTAGATTTTAGCTTCTTAGACAGCTTGCCTAACGATATTATAACTGTACGTCAGCACTAATGCAGGCCTATATCAGCACTAATGCATCTTGCATTCATAAGGAAGCTTACAGGCACTTTAAAAAATGTCATTCTTGTCTCTGACCAGCGTTCTTTATACTCTATATTGCACAGTTAGCAACAATAGCCACTCCTGCGGTTCTGCCTGCAAAGACCCGCAAGGTCTATAACCACTGCCAAGATTCGACGATTTAGAACAACTTTCCTTTCCGCGATGATAATATCGTTGTTACAACGTATGCTAAGTCTGGCATGACTTGGATGCAGCAAATCATAGCATAAATTACACACGCTGGAGACTCTTCCGTCTTAGAAGGCGCCCTATCACTGTGGGTCGAACTGCGCATTATCCCTTGGGACGACCTTTTCAAAACGTTGGAAGCGCAGACCAACCGGCGTTTTTTGAAGACGCATCTCCCAGCAGACGCCATAGCATGGAACCCCAATGTTAAATACATCTTCTCAGTGTGCGATGGTCGTGATATGACCTGGAGCTTTTATTATCACATTGCTATTGGCACGCCGCTTTTTTTGAACGTTATTAAACAGACGCCCGGACGCGTTGGTCCGCCGATGGCTCGTCCCCTAGAGAGCCCGCGCGATCTCTTCTTAGACCTTCTACAGGATGACACAAGACCGACATTGCCCTAGGAATTATTCCTGTCCGTTTAATCATTAAACGCCCATACAAGCTAGAATTTATAGCCTATACATTCACAATCAAACAGTTCACGCACAGACAGCGCAGTAATTAGCTAGTCCTAAAGGGGAAACCAGGTTAGGGTAAGGATAGGGTAAGCGATTACAGCCGCTATAGTGTTACAAGCTTGTCTTCCCAGAAGGCAAGTAGGTCTTATAATAGCTTGTCAGAGCGTTCCCTAAACGTCAAGAGCTAAGGGCCTGATTAAGTAAGTAAGGTAACCATAGGACAGTAACATAGTATATCATATAGTCATATTATAAGAGACTTAGAAGTCTTAAGCAGTATATTAACTAAAGGCTTTAAAGTCTCTAGTAGAATAATCCTAAGATTATTATATAATTAACTACTAGAGAGTAAGGAAAGAAGTGTCTATCTACTAGGTAAAGGCCTGTCCTTATATAACAAGTAATCCCTTTATCCTACCTACAAGGGGCGCCTGTTCTAAGGGGGCATGCACTCTAAAGGGCACATGCTCCTAAAGGCGCTTGCTCCTAGCAGGCGTCGCTCCTTTGTCCTATTAGTTAGCTTATATAATCCCTTCTGTCGTCCTTCTAGATATGTCTATGTTATTCTGCTATTCCTCTCTACCCTGCAGGCACCTATCCTAGCTTATAGTAGTCTAATCTATAACACGATTTCCCCTCTCCCTAGGAGTTAACCTAATAACCTATAAAAAGGCCTTTTTCCCCCTATAATTATATATCTCCTGTCTTTCCTCCCTTTCATACTCTTCTTACTGCTAACTATAACGTCCTATTAGAATCTTTAAAAAGATCTTAAACATTAGGCTCTCTTCGCCTATTTTAACTTGTTAGGTTATAAGCCTAATATACCCTATTCTTGCTGTTAGCAGTCTAAGACTAAGTGTATTAGAATTAATAGCTCTTCCTAGTGTCGCAAGTATGCTTATTAGAAGCGCCCTTATAATAGTGTTTGCATAGCTTTCTCTTATACGTCCCTTATTATATCCCTTCTCCTTTCTTTAGTAGCAGCTAATCCTTATAGTTTCTTAGGTTATTAAGTCTTAATCCTGCCTAGAGGAGGAGAAGGACAAAGCTAAGGAGGCCCTAGAGAAACTCTAGGCTAATCTATAGCTTGCTATCTCCTAACTCCTACAGATCTAGAAAACTAAGCATAAGGCACTTTAATATAAGAAAGAGCTCTTTGCTAGGGGTATGCAGGGTCTTAACAAAAAGGATAGTATTAGGCCTTTAAAGCTTCTTCCTGCTCTTAGTTCTTATAAGCAGTAGGTTAAAGCAGATTTGTCTGCCCTAGGTGTTAGGACTAATATCAACTAGTCCTAGTTCAGCCTGAATTTAGATCCTAATCCCCTAATTACTAGCGCTATAGAGGGTGTCCTAGATAACCCTATAGTTAGTTAGGATTCTTTAGGTAGAACTGCTATAGGAGTTCCTAGCAGTTTGTTAGGTTCTTAAATAGTTCCTATATATTATTATTATACAGGAAGTTTTTCTATTTTATTAAGTACTTAGTTTAGTTGTTTTCGTTAAGCATAGAATCTAAGATTTTCTTAACTTTATATTCCAGCTCCTTAGTTTCTGCATAGATTATATCTTCTATAGGCATATCCTTATATGCTAGTTTAAGCATTAAGACATAGAAAACCAGGTGTATCTTTATAGTGTCTAGGAGTTTAAGTTTATAATTAACTGCTAAGATTTTTCTTAGAATCTTAAATAGTCTAATTTTCTTAAAATCAAGTTTATTGCTTAGTTAGTATATATAGATGTTTTTTTATAAAAGGTAGACCTTATCCCCTCCCTTTAAGGTTAGTCCCTTAATCCTCTGTTAGTCTATATATTTCGTTATCCTTTACTAGATAAAGCATAGCTCTATTATAAGCTATTAGTATAATTCCTTTATTCTTAATATCTCTAGGATTACTCTTTCTGCTTCTAGTTATAGCTTCAAAGGGTCGCTGCCTATCTAAGGCTTAATTCTATAGTTTGTATAGAACAGTATTATCTTTATACTTTCTAAGATACTGCTATTATAGGCTGTCTAGGCAGTAGGTAGCAGTTATACCTAATTATCCTACTCCTAGTTAATATAGTATTATAGGTACTATTCTAAGATCTAGTTAATCCTCTTAGTTTGTCTATCTGTTTACAGGTAGTAAGCTATTAATAGCTTACACTTTATTCCCCTAAGGTCTATTAGGCTAGTCTAAAAGTTAGATATAAACATTAATCCTCTATCTATAATAACTTCCTTTAGTAGGTTATAGTTGCTTATAACATATCAGTTAAATATATATGCAAACTATACTATAGTTATAGTCTCTTAGTATAAGATAAAGATTATATACTTTATAAGTCAGTCTATAACATTAAGGATACTATTATACTTAGTGCCTATTACTAGGTCCCTTAATGCTAGCAGCTTTATAATAAAGTCTATACTAATTAATTCCTATAGTGCCTCTAGTACTAATAGTAGTTATAGTTGTCTATATAGTTTATATTATACAGCTTTTGTCTGCGCGTATATATTATATTTACATAGTATCTCCTTAGTATGCTATCTTATCCTTAGGAACTAATAGTCCCTTAAGATCCTCTAAATAGTCTTTATAATTCCTAGATATCTATAGAGAGGCAACTTATAAATCCCTTAAACAAGTTCCTTAATTACCTCCTGCAGTACAAAGATCTTCCTATACTTCTTCTAGAATTGCCCTTCTTATTGCAAGTCAGGGTTGCTAGTCAGCTCAGGGCTTCGTTTATAAGCTATAAGAAGTATATCTATCTATTTTATATTATATATAACAGTATAAGTAGCAGTAGCAATAGCCAGGCTTCTGTCTTCTTATACTTAGAGCAGTGCTATTAGTTCTGCAACTACTTTTTAGAAGTAGTCTAGTTATCTGCTTAGTGCATCTGCTCTTCTATTCTAACTTCCTTTTTAGTATATAATCTAGAAGTTAAATTCTAATAAGAATTCCTACTATCTAACTTATTATCTATTAAGTTGCTTAGTAGTAGTAAATGCTATAAGGTTGCTATAGTCTATATAGACTATAACAGTATGCCAGGCCCTAAGGAGGTAGTATTTCCATTCCTTAAAGGCTTCTATAATTACTATTATCTCTTTATTAGATACTAGATAGCATATCTAGGTGCTATTAAACTTTTTTAATATAAAGGCCATAGGGTGTAGGTTTCCTTCCTTATCCTGTTATATAAGCTATACCCCTATTCTAAAGTTAGATACATTAGTTTTAACTTTATATAGTTCTTTAGGTTTTGCAATTTTCTATATAGGTTCTTCTATAATAATTCGTTTAGTTATTTCTATAGCTTTTTGTTATTCTAGGCCCTATTCCTATTTTATATCTTTCTTTATAAGGTCTATTAATGCTTTAACATTAAGCAAGTAGTGCATAATATATTATTAGTAATAGTTACATAGTCTAAGGAATCCCCTAACTTCCTTAACTATAGTTAGCATAGGCTACTCTAATATAGCTTAGACTTTTAATTTCTATATACTTACTTCTCTATATTAGATAATATATCTAAGGAACTTAACTTCCTTAATATAAAAGTAGCATTTCTTAGGTTCTACTAAAAGGTTCACACCTTATAGTCTCTTTAAAACCTTATAGATATATTGCTTATATATTTCTAGGTTGTCTAAGTAGACTAGGATATTATTAAGGTAAGCAAATATAAAGTTATCTAGGTACTCTCTAAGTATATTATTAATTATAGCTTAGAAGGATGCTAGGGCATTTATAAGTCTAAAAGGCATAACAAGGTATTTAAAGTGTCTATACTTTAAGTTAAACGCTATTTTCTACTTATCTCCTTCTTTAATCCTAATCAAGTTATAGGCACTCTTCAGGTCTATTACTATAAAGATTTATGCTTATCTAATTTAATCTTATTGCTTATTAATCCTTAGTAGCAGTATTTAGTCCTTAGTTATTGCTTTATTAAGCAGTTAGTAATTAATACAAGGTTATAATTTAGTTATATTCTTCTTTAGTACCTATAGGATTAGGTATCCTGCTAAGGATATTAATTATTATATATAACCTTTTGCTAGGTTATTATTAACAAACTTCTTCTCTGCTACCTATTATTGCTTATTAGCTAGATATAGTCTATACTTCTTAAGTTATATTCCTTCTTTTAAAGGTATCTTATAATCCTATTCTATATATTAAGGTAGTCT